>CM062820.1:1733858016-1734246955 GCA_031772625.1 Pinus tabuliformis | reverse complement strand
ATGGGTTAATTTAATTATTTTCCTAAGTATACTATGAAGAAAAAGCACAAACCCTTATACATGTAATCCATTATTAGGACAAGATTTTTTTCCAAGGGGGCTAAACAAAGACATGTTATATGGTGAACAATTATGGATGTGAAAAAAAGGAGATACTTCATGACATAACCCTGAAGGTCAATTAGTCTATAGGAATGCCATTATTTCCTAATGTATTTTTTACAAATATTATGCCTTTGTTCTCAATAGCCTTTAAGATGGAGCTTTAACAATTGAGTTGTCATTTCTTGGCTTCATCTAATTACCCCCCTTTTTCATTTTTTTAGTTATTTAGTTTACTTAACACATCCATTTTATTGATACATTCTTTAGACAAGCTAGGTATTAGAAAATAATATTTATAATGAGGTGACACTTAGTCAAGGTTTATGTGATTTAAATTGTCGCTCCAACACTTTACCCCTTTAGATATTCTATAAAAAAAATTGTGCTATTTTCATAATCAAGGATTTTATATGCATTCACTTTCAATTGACCTTTAATAATGACCTTATAAAAGTAAAACATGAATTGGACAACTCTTTTTCATGAATGAATTTGTAACCATCCCCTCCCACATTTACCCAATTTCACGAGCCTGCAAGTGTAAACATGAGACAAAGATATACTATGAAATTACCTAACCTCCCAACTCTAGTTAAGGAAGTGGAGCCTACAACTCACCATAAACTGACAACTCACAACATCCCTTAGAGCTATAGGACACTCGGGGGCCAAAGAACCACCCCAAGTGATCAAACCCTGAGCTGAGGCTCCTTTTCACCAGCTTAGGCTCCTAACCGCATGGATGACAAGGTCTGGGTACAATTATAGGCCTCCAAACACATGCACAACACTACCTCCATGTGGTTGTGACACAACTTTCCTAGTTTAGAGGGTGTGTTGCAAGATCTGAGCCACAATTCTAGGCCAACATCTAGACAACTACACAGAAGTTCCTGAGACTTACAAAAATAGTTATTAACATAGGAAAAAGCTAAACATTCAAACTAAAACCAAGAGCTTGACCTAAACTACCTAGAACACACTAGAAATTTTGTCAAACAAATGGAAAATATGTAGCTACAGGTCATGAATGGATATCTGATCATAATAGTCTATGATTTATTTGAGAATCACAAACAAGTCCCTCTATTTTCTCCACATGGTTGCAATAACACTTATTAGTCCATACATTCATCAACCAATCAATAAATAAGCCATTCATGCCAAGAGCCATGAATAACATACATCATGTAACCAACATATAAGTAGAAAATAACCATCATAGAGATCATGGAAAATCAACCAAAATATTGCCAACATAATCACTACAAATGTTCATAGATCACAATAAGAAAATGTATCGTATTAACATATGAAAATATCAACCAAGTTAGGGACTTCCACGTATCGCATGACCATAGATTGGGCTGAACCAAATCTCTCTTTTAGCCAATCACCTTTGTGCCCTATTCCAAGCGTGAATGTGAGATCTCATGGATTAAACCAAGACAAGACCAAACCATGGCTTCTAGAGGCCAACCACCTCAATCCTCCACTAGTGATTCCACCTCTAGGACTAGACATCACTAACACCAACTAGATTTTCCTCTACCCAAGTTATCCAGGGCTCCAAGAACTAGTAATGCAACCCATAACCTTCCAGGCCTCCATAACATTTGTCCAACCTGACTCCAGGGACTAGTAACTCAATCCACCAAGGGCTCGAGCATTTGTCACAACCTAATATCTAGGGCTAGTAACTCGACCCAAGTTGTTGCATTGCTTCTAAAGTGTTTGTTCCAACCCACAACAATAAGGAATTATGAGCACCAATTAAAAAACAATCAAGTGGGAAAACCCACAACACAATGGATACCCAAGAAATCTCAAGGCAAGGTGGAAACCGCTGTCAATATAGGAAAACCTCCATGTCAATGGCAATAAATAACCAAAGAATCACATGCATATACCATACATCCAAAACTCAACAAGGAAACCACGCATCCAACCAAATATGGGGTTAGATGTTGATCCAACTATTCTTTTGCACTTTCCTACTTTTATTTGCCTTATTTCTCCAAATCCAAGTAAATACAAGAATTCTCCAACATTCTCCAAGAATTCTTTGAGTGTACAAGAGTATGGTAGAATTAGAGAAAAAAGGAGATCTTAAAGCCAAAAATGTGAAAAGGATCAACCAACAAAAGCTCAACTAACAAAAGTTGTGAACTGGTCTTCAAAAGATTTTTTGTATCATTGAGGTCTCTATTTTCTTTATTTTCCTTCATTTTCCCTCATGCAAATCTGTGTCTCTTCATCTTCCTTTTATCCTATATTCTTTTATTTCATAAATAAAATACCAATTATTGTCACTTTGACTTTGTCAATGCCTTTACCAATTTACATAGCCATTAATTAATCACTAGTGATACCCATCATTATGTTTTTCCTATAATTTAGCTTGGAATACATGTCCCATGACCTTGGTCTTATCTCATTTACATGGGAAATCAACCAGGGGTGTTACAAGATTGGAGATGAATGGGAAATTATGGAAAATGTTATGTATGGAGGTTATGAAGTGTTGCTTTAGCTCGTAACCCTGCAGTAATTTGTCATTTGAGATGACATACTTATATGAGAAAACTATGTAATATCACAATATGACAAGGAAAACAATCAATTGTAAGCTTGTGATGTGTTGTAATACGCTGATAAACATCATCGTCACAAACAACTAAAATTCATACAACCATGCAATTACATAAACATATCTAGTGAAAAACATGGAACCATCATTGTATCCATCATCTAAGAGGTGAGAGAGACATTTGATACATCATGGTTGATGTCGTTGAGAATAGGAATGGGTGGTATAGTTTAGTAAAGATTAAATTTGGGAAAGAGAGCTCTTATAAGTCAACTATATACAGCCTTGGGGCGCCTATTCAATTAATTTCTCCTTGGAGGTTAACAAACCCTATTTATTTTAATATATAAATATGTTTATTTTGTTTTTTTATCTTAAATGTAATACATCAATAGTTTAATCACCAACATAGATCCATCCTAAGTATGGATCTAACATGAGCTGAGAGGGTTCAAATTTCTTCAAGTGCAAATTTCTTTAGAGTGAAAAATACAATGTGTAATTTTTCATTGTTTAAATTGTATTTTTAAATGATATATAGAGTATATATAGGACCAAATAAAAGTTTTAACCATAAAAATTATTATTTTATGATATGCATAATTTTTTTAAATGATATATAATATATACATAATTGAAATTAAAATATTTTACATAACATGTACATTGAGAAATTTTTATACGAAAAATCGTTTTTTATTATTAATATATTTTTAACTATATGTCAATATTAATTGGTATTAAAATATTTTATTGATAATCCACATTAAATATTTTTTTTATATATAGCCTTAAAATATTTTATTTTAACTATATATATATATATATATATATATATATATATATATATATATATATATATATATATATATATATATATATATATATATGAAGTTGATATCGACATAAATTAGTTAACATAGATCTTCAAATAGTTTATTTAAATCTCCCACTAAAATATTCTTGAAAAATATACATTTTTTTTATACTTCTAATTACTTTATAGCATATTCATTTTTTATTATAGCCTATATTATTTTTCTATTTGGAGAATAATTTATTTATTTTTATTTTAAAGGGCATGTACCAAATAGACAGATGGACGAATAAACTTACACATCCCCTCATACTAGGTTGTAGAACCATCATAGATCCATGTTAAGTATGGATATAACATGAGCTAAGAGAGATCAAATTTATTCAAGTGCAAATTTCTTTAGAGTGTAAAATACAATGTGTAATCTTTATTGTTTAAATTGTATTTTTAAATGCTATATAGATTATATGTAGGACCAAATAAACGTTTTAACCTTAAAACTTATTTTTTCAGGACATATACATAATTTTTTTTAAATGATATATAATATATACATAATTGACATTAAAATATTTTACATAACATGTACATTGAGACATTTTATAATACAAAATAAATGGTTTTTTATTATTAATATATCTTTAATGTTGAAAATAATTAATATTATATTGTATTAATGGAGAAATGGTTACATGGTTGTAATGTAACTCCTTATGTTAGGATTAGTTCCTAGGTTGTAGGAGTTTGTTCTAACCTCCCTATTCTTTTAAGGTGTATTTATTGGCTCATCTTTGATTAATTGACTATGAGAGTGTATACTCTAGGTTGTGCAGTCTCCAGGTGTAGCTTGCTCACGTGGGAGCTGTTAGTTAATTCAATTCATGTTTCTCTTTTGAGTTTTCTAACATGGTATTTGAGCTTAGATCTGGTAAGACTGATTTACCTACAGAGACTTATTGGCTACATTAGAACCCTAGTGGCTACGGAGCCTTTGTGGCTACAGTGCCCTAGTGGCAACATAGGAGCCTCAGTGCTCACATTTTCAGAGTTTATGTGGTCAAAGTGACATATCTTACTCACAGGAGAAATTCATTTTCTCACAGTTGTCAACTTATC
The DNA here is from genome assembly GCA_031772625.1 of Pinus tabuliformis. NCBI lineage: Eukaryota > Viridiplantae > Streptophyta > Pinopsida > Pinales > Pinaceae > Pinus > Pinus tabuliformis. Next base: position 1,734,242,327 of record CM062820.1, on the reverse strand, counting down.
TGCAGTTGAAGCGGTTATTGTGCCTTTTGGCTTGAAAAAAGCGATGATCATTGAAAATATCAAGGTCAAACCAACGATGACCAACATCTCCTTAGAGGGAATTTAAATCATCATTTTTTTAATTTTTATTATTTATTATTTATTTATTTATTTATTTTTTCAGTCTAAAAGAGTGATGGCATCTTTTTTATTATTCTAAGCTTCAAATCAAGCAGTTTGGCGGCAGACCTGAGTTGTAGACACAGGGATTGTGGTAGATCAACCAGATCAGAGGCAGATAAAGCCATTTCATGGTAGATCTGTGATTGATTAAAAGGTTCTGGCATGTCTTGAGATTATTTTTTTGTAGCTTGTAATTGTTCACTTGTTGACAATTGATTGTAGAGTTAGGGATTGGGATTCTGATCAGTTGAAAATGAACAATTTTACAGAAGCTTATCTCAACAAGTCTAATAAACTCAATGGGACCAATTATACCAATTGGAAATTCAAGCTACAAACATTGCTTGAGGGATCAAGTGCTTGGTCGATCGTTAGTGGCAATGAGCAGAAACCGACCATGGAAGTAGGTTGAACGACAACATTAATGCAGGATTGTGATAAAATGGAGAATAAGGCGAAAGTATTATCAGAGATGTCTTTTAAAGACAATATTATCCCACATATCAGATACTGTAAATCATCTAGTGACATATTGACTATACTCAAGAACCTCTACCAGACACAGAACAAAAATCACATCTTATCGCTCAAAGGAAAGGTTTTTTTCCATGAGGATGGAGGAAAATGAATCCGTTGTCGGATTCATTACACGAGTCAAGGACCAGAAGGAGATATTGGGAGACATTGGGGAGAAGGTGTATGATTTAGATCTTCTCACAATTGCATTGAATGGGATGACGGATGAATACCAGATGTTCATCATAGACTTGTCTGCAAGGAAGGAAACCCCTGCATTTGAAGATCTAACAAGAATCTTAATACAAGAAGAAGAGTGGCGATAGAATTTAAGACCATAGAGTGTCGATCTTGCTTTAATGGTGAAGAAGAAGCCATACAAAGGGAAACCACCACATGGATAGAAAGGCGGTGGCATTTTTCAGAAGAGAGCATTTAAAGGTATATCTCCAAGTAACTATGGTAACAAATCTGATACTAAATTCTTTTACTGTGGGAAAACTGGTCATTTAGATAAGTTTTTTTTTAAGAGACAGGAAGATGAGGCTAGAAATAAATAGAGAAAACACACAGGGAATTTTTTCTGATGAAGGTCACAGTCATGATCTTCGATTATTTCTAGCTGATTATGCTCTTTCAATTATTGAGGAAGATGAGTTTGAAATATGGTTCGTAGATTTAGGCACATCTTCACATATCACAGGTAATAGACATTGGTTCAAATTTTTGAAGAGATTGCTTGCGGAGCTAACATATATCTAGGTGATGATGAAGGTTATCAAATCAAGGGGTATGGTGATATTCTGATGATGTTACCTAATGATAATATTAGATATATTAAAAATGTGATGTATGTACCTGGGATCAAGAAGAACTTGATCTCTGTTTCGCTAATGGTAGATCAAGTCAAGCAAGTCGAATTCTTCAAATCATATTGTGTCATAAAGGATAGTAAGAAGGAACCAGTTGCATCAGGAGTGCATGTGGGAGGATTGTATAGGTTGAACGTCAAGAGCATGCCACACCAATCTCTACCTTCAACAGGATTGACAATCGAGAATATTTACCTACAAGATCTCATGCTCCTACAAAGAAAATATATGGTTGATGGATTACGCTTTTTTCAGAATGTTCATTTAGATTGTGATGGATGTGAATTAGGGAAAATGCATAGAGAAGAGTTTCCTTTGAATACTAATAGGAAGAAAAGAGATATTCTGGATCTTGTGCATACAAATATATGCGGACCTATGTAGACTAGGTCGCTAGGTGGTGCATATTATTTTCTACTCTTTACTGATGATTGCACTAGATTCTCTTCGGTATATTTTATTAGAAAGAAGAGTCATACATTTCAATTCTTTAAATAAATTCAAGAATATGGTGGAAAAGTAGACAGGGAAATTCATTAATATTCTCTGCTCTTATCAAGGGGGAGAATACAATTTGGGAGAGTTCATGAGATTTTGTAGGAATCATGGGATTATTCAACAATACATAGTACCTTACACTTCGCAGCAGAGTGGAGTAGCTAAAAAAAGAACAGAACCCTTATGGAGTGAACAAGAAGTATGCTTCAAGGTAAGGGTCTATCTAATGGTTTTTGGGTTGAAGCCATCAACACTGCAGTATACTTGAAAAATAGGAGTCCAACTAAAAGTCTCAATTTTAAAACTCCTATTGAAGCATTTTATGGATATAAGCCTGCAGTGAATCATTTAAGGCCTTTTGGGTCAAAATCCTTTGTCTATATTCCCAAGTATGATAGGAAGAAGTTAGATCCTAAGGCCACGAAATGCATCTTTGTAGGATACCACACTGAGTTTAAATTTTATAAATTGTTTAATCCTTTGACTCATAAAGTTTTTGCGAGTCGACATGTGTTATTTCATGAGCAAGCTGAGGAAGGAAATAAGGAGAACAACCTTGAAGGATGGCACATTCTATTGTTGATGGAAGAAAGCAGTGAGGACATGCAACAAAAAAAAACAATAGTAGAAAGATGAAGAGGCAGGTGACGCAATCAGTAAGTCGATCCCGCTAAGGTCTGAAGAAGACAGATTTCGGGTGAGTCTCTTACCGAGAAGATCAGGTAGGCAGACTCAACTACTAGCCAGATTGAAAGACTATGCTTTAATGCCAAATAATTTAGATGTTATAGAACCCACAAATTGTAAAGAAGCTAGTCAATCTCATTGAGTGGAGGGCGACAATGAATGAATATTTTGAATCTATTATTAGAAATAATACTTGGGAACTAGTTGAATTGCTTGAAGGAAAAATACCCATAGGTTGCAAGTGGCTTTATAAACGTAAATTTAATGCAGATGGGACTATAGAAAAGTTTAAAGCTAGACTGGTAGAAAAGGGTTATTCACAGGAAGAGGGAGTTGGCTATGAAAAAAACTTTGCTCATGTAGCCAAAATGAATACTATTAGAATGTTAATTTTTGTAGCTACAAAACATCAGTGGAAGCTACACTAGTTAGATGTTAAGTCTACATTTTTAAATGGTGATTTAAAGGAAGAGGTTTATTAAATGCAGCTTGAAGGGTTTGTTAAACAAGGGAATGATCATTTAGTTTGTAGATTGAAAAAGGCCCTTTATGGTTTGAAACAGGCACGCAGGTCTTGGTATGAAAAGATTGATTCATTTTTCTTACAACATGGTTTTCGTAGGAGTAAGAATGACCCAAATCTATATACTATGTTGATATAGGTGGATGTTGGTGGCCACCCACCTATCCCATTTGGACCACCACAACTTTCTCTTTCAGTTTTTTCAGTTTCCTAAATTGTAGCACAGTTTACTATTTTTAGCAGTTTCCTGGGTCCGGAACTTCCAGAGCCATTTTGAGGCCCTAAACAACATTTTTTGGGAAATCTGGGGGCAAAATGGGTCCACAGACTGATGTTTCCCTTCTCAAAGTGGTAGTGCTCAAATAGATCTTTCTAACGAGCTATTGCACGCATCAAACGGAGATCGTATGCCAAAGTTACAACCTCGGGAAATTGATCTACCAATTTACCCAAACGGGGCCCACAATGTGGCGTTTCATCTTCTAGGGTTAGGTTTTGGGATTTTAAGGGTTTTCCATTATTTCTCAATAATAAATAGGCCTTCGAGCCTCATTGTAACACAGTTCAGAGGCATGTAGCCACCACATCTCTTCTCAGAGATAAGCTACCGTCGCCCTAGCTGTTTATTTCCATTTTCCATTTGTAAGCATATCTCAGTATTTTACATTAATGAAATGAAGTATTAATTCCTCTGCATATCTGTGTTTATGGTTATCTCTGTAATTTTTTGCATTCCTGTTTAAATTCGGATCAGTGGTCAAAGCGGTTTGCTTTTTCTCTATTTTTCTTTGCATGTCCCCAACGAGGTCGGGATATAAGGAGTTAGGGATTGAATTGGTTGAACCTTTGTAAGACCAGCCTCGCAAATCCCGACGGCCTCCCGTGGCGGATGAAAATAAAGATGAGGGGACAGGAGATCCTATCAAATTCTTACTCGAAGAAGCCCTCGAGTGACAAAGGAACGCGATGATGGATATCTTTGTGCAAATCCTTCAACGACTACCTAGAGGCGACACATGGGCTTCCAAAAGCTACTTTAGAAACCCCACACTGTTTAAGGTACAAGTAAATTTTGAAATCCCCATCTTTGAGGGTCAAATAGATGCAGATGCCATAGATAAATGGTTAAATCTACTAGAAGGATATTTTTCTGTTCATGAATTTTCGAGTCCAAAAAAGATTGTTTTCGCTCTTCTCAAAGCAGTCCCCCATGTCAAGGACTAGTGTGAAACCTACTGTGAGCAGAAGAATGAAAGCACAGGCTCACTATTTTCAGCCACATCCACTTGGGATTCGTTCTGGGATGTCATCAAGGAGCAGTAATACCCTATCAAAAGCTATGAGGACAAATATATAAAGTAGACCACGCTGCGGCAGGGACGAGTCCAAGATGTGCTGGAGTTCACAGACATTTTTCATACCCTTCGCACACAATTGGGTATCAAAGATTCTGAGTTGCATCTGGTACTCAAAAATCATGGTTGCCTACACAAATACATCCAGGAAGAGATGGAGTTCCTGAACATCTCCTCGCTCAGCATGGCGTACCAATACACTCAAAATTGAGCAAAAGTTCAAATAGAAGAAGCGATACTTTGGATCTGCAAATCCGAAGACCAAAGGACAAAGCCAAGGCAGGGAAACCCAAGACAACCCATCGAAGCCGCAAGAAATGAACAACACCATGAAGTCGAAGAAGGACACAGGAAAGTGGTGTGAGTTCCACAAGAGCCCCACTCACAACACAAGTGAGTGTCAGACCAAGCAATTGTTGGTGGCTGAGTTGAGGGCTTTCGAATCAGATGCATGTTTCGACCCTGAGCCAGAACCCGACACGGGGAATGGCAAAGGGAAGCAGATCACTGATGCAGATCTCAGTGCCATTATTGCCATTACCAAGATCCAAAAAAATGAGCCCGAAGATCCAGAGGAGGGGGAGCATCTTTTCCACTCACAGATGTGGGTGAAGGGTTCGCTGCTACAATTCATTATTGACAGTGGCAGCCAAAAGAACCTCGTTTCAGCAGAGGTCGTGAAGTGGTTGGGCTTACCGACTACACCACACCCGTAGCTGTACAATATCAGATGGGTGCACAAAGGACAAGATCTCAAAGTTCACCAGCACTGCCGCCTTCCCTACAACATGAAGCCCTTCACAGACAAGGTATTGTGTGATGTTACACCTTTGGATGTTTGCGATGTACTATTAGGCCAACCATACTTTTGGAGGCGACATGTTGTGTATGAGTCAAGGCCTCGCATTGTCATTATTTCTTTGGATAATTCATTATACAGGATACCAGAGGTAGCCCCACCTACCGCCACCTCTTTGATCACTGCCAAGAAAGGCAACAAGCTCATCTCCCAGAATAGGAAATTCATTTTCTATCTAGTTCGCTCCCAAAGTAAGGGGAAGATCGTTGCTACATCCATGACCCCCACAAAGGGTTCCTCCACGTAGTAGCAGTAGCAAAGGGATATTGTCATGATAGAACACAGGAACAAATTCTCCTAACCCACATGGGTAACACACAAGTTTCAGGTGGGCGACAAAGTTTGGTTACATCTGTAGAGGGAACGGCTTACCAGAACCCATCAGAAACTTAGACCACTCTGACATGGTCCTTATACCAGTACCAAGGCTACGGGAAACAATGCTTTGAAGCACAACATTCCTCCATTCCTTCACTTGCACCGAGTGTTCAATGTGGATCGTTGTTGACCATGATTCCCACCATTTTTGGACACATCAGAGATTGCAGAACAGCTCACCAGAGACCCAGCTCAGAAGAAGATTCCTCATCTCAGGGAGGAACTCAATGCAATGGGGAACATTGCTTCCTAAGGGGGGAGGAATGATCCAGGTGGATGTTGGTGGCCACCGACCTATCCCATTTGGACCCCCATAATTGTCTCTTTCAGTTTTTTCAGTTTCCTAAATTGTAGCACACTTTACTTAGCAGATTTTTGGTCCTGAACTTCTAGAGCCGTTTTAAGGCCCTAAACGACATTCTTTGGGAAATATGGGGGCAACATAGGTCCATGGATAGATGTTGCCCTTCCCAAAGTGGTAGTGCTTGGATAGATATTTCTAACGAGCTATTGTACGCGTCAAATGGAGATCGTATGCTAAAGTTACGACCCCAGGAAATTGATGTACCAATTTACCCAAACAAGGCCCACAATGCAGCGTTTCATCTTCTAGGGTTAGGTTTTGGGATGTTAAGGGTTTTCCATTGTTTCTAAACAATAAATAGGCCTTTGAGCCTCATTGTAACATAGTTTAGAGGCATGTAGCCACCACATCTCTTCTCAAAGATAAGCTACCATCGCCCTAGCTATTTATTTCCATTTTCCATTTGTAAGCATATCTCATTATTTTACATTAATGAAATGAAGTATTAATTCCATTGTATATCTGTGTTTATGGTTATCTCTATAATTTGTTGCGTTCCTGTTTAAATCCGGATCATATGTATGATGAATAGGGGAAGATAATTTTGATTTCCTTATACGTGGATGACATGATTATAACAAGTAATGTAGATGCATTAATCAAAGAAATCAAATTGCAGATGTCACAGGTTTTTGAGATGAAATACCTTGGAAGTTTACATTATTCTTTAGCTCTGGAAGTGTGGAGAGACTCTAGGCAGACTTTCCTTACTCAAGGGAAGTATGTCAGAGGGTTTCTCAAAAAGTTCAGAATGGAACAATGTAAAACAACATTAGTACCTTTGTAGCAAAACCTAAAATTGTGCAAAGACGATGACTCTAAGAAGTTGGATGCTACTTTGTATATGCAACTAGTTTGTAGTCTGATCTATTTGGCTACAACTAGACCAGACTTAACATACTCTGTTGGTGTACTAAGCCGATTTATGTCTAAACCTCTTGAAAGTCATTGGGTAGCGAAAAAAAGTGTATCGAGGTATCTTCATGGTACTTGTGATTATGAAATTTTATACAATGATACATATGATGTTACTTTAGCAGGTTTTACAAAATTTGGTTGGGCAGGTAACCTGGATGATCGATGATCTATCATGGGTTATGCATTTAGTATTAGATCTGGGGTAATAGCATGGAGCAACAAAAAGCAGAGCACTGTGTCTTTATCATTAGCTGAAGTCGAGTACCGAGAAATATGCACAATGGCTTGTGAAGCTATCTAGTTGAGGAGGCTTCTCCATGATGCAGGAGAAGAGAAGAAAGAAGCGATCATCATCAATTGTGATAACTAGAGTTCCATTAAGATGGCGAACAATCCTGTGTTTCATAAGAACACGAAACACATAGATACTCAATTTCACTTTGTTAGAGAAAAGGTCCAGTCAAATGAATTTTTTGTTGAATACTGTAAAACATGTGACAATATGGCTGATAATTTTACAAAGACTCTTGGGAAAGTGAAGTTTGAATTGTTTAGGGGGATGTTAGGACTTGAGGATGGTCCTTTCTCCATTAAGGGGGAGAGTTGAAAATAATTAATATTATATTGGATTGGAGAAATGGTTACATGGTTGTAATGTAACTCCTTAAGTTAGGGTTAGTTCCTAGGTTGTAGGAGTTTGTTCTCACCTCCCTATTCCTTTGAGATGTATTTATTGGCTCATCTTTGATTAATTGAATATGAGAGTGTATACTCCAGCTTGTGCGTCTCCAGGGCAGCTTGCTCACCTGTGAGTACTTAATTCAATTCATGTTTTTCTTTCCATTCTAATATTAATTCATATTAAAATATTTTATTGATAACCCACATTGAATATTTTTTTATATGCAACATAAAAATATTTTATTTTAACAATTTCTTTTTTATATATAGATATATATGAAGTTGATATCAACATAAATGAATTAATATAGATCTTCAAATAATTTATTTAAATCTCCTCTTGAAATGTTATCAAAAAGTATAAGGTTTAAACATCTTACTTATTTTTTTTACTTCCCCGAATAAACTAACACATCCCCGAATAAACCACTCTACTCAATAATAAACATTTTTATACCAACCCTTAGATCATAATGTAAAATAACTTATTATAACATGTGTATCCTTAGCTCAAGAAAAATCTATTCACATTTAAAAGATTATATTAGTGAAATAAACTCAAAAAGATTTTATTTAATTATTCATGTTAAAAAATTTAGAAAAATAGAAAAAGTCTAGTTAAAATTATACCAGCCTCTACGAAAATAAATCCTCATGAATTTTGGCCATATTTATTTATGGTTAACCATATTCTACTGATCCTCTCACACACCTCAACAATTGCATTATCAAACACCATATTATTAAAAGTCATTGATATATGTATATTAATACTATTTTTAACCTAAAAATTAATTAGATAATTTATAAAATATAAATATATACATAATAAAATATGACAAATCACAAATATTTCTTATAAAATTTTAACTATACTTTAATATAATTTTTAATACCTTACCTTGGTATCATTTTTAATGCCTTAGTATTATTTTTAATTTATTTAATTATAGCTTTTGTATACTTTAATATGAAACAAAATATTTAATGCAAAATGAGACAAATATAAAACTAAGCTGATGCTGTACTAGTACTAAAAGGGGAAGGCTGTTGGTGCAGAAGGGGACAGACATAAAATTACATTGATACGGTACTGGGTTTATGATGGGAGGCTATTTAGAACGGCGAGCATATTTCCCATGCTATGGGCCCATAAATGAACCGCGGGTGTATATGCCCACGGTTCGATTTCGGCCTTAGCAAAATAGAACGGTGGGTATATACACCTGCCGTTCATTTATGGCCCGATAGCATGGGATTTATTGATACGCAAAGAATAACCGTACAAATGGTTTATATGAAAACCTTGGCCCATAGGGTTTCATGGAGATCCATAGAAGCGATTGGAAGCTCCACTCAGATATGGCTTGTTGAATATATTTTGTGAGGCATTGTGAATATTGTTTCGAGGACCACGGGGCATGGCTTTAACCTCTTGAACGACCCTATTTTAAAGTCAAAACGACGTCATCCTGAAGTAAAACAATGCGGATAGGTGTAAAATTTTCGTATGTTTTGAAACTCCAATAAATGTTTTCAAAAATTGTGTTAAAACGCGCAAAAGATTGGTGTTGAGTTACTTGACCAGGGAATGATATAAAATGGTTGGAAGAGTATTCATTATTTTCTATAACATAGAAAATTTGTTTTTTTTTTAATATATAATTAACAATGTTGTCCATAAATACTTTATAGATATGTGAGTTACATTATTTATATCAGTAAATTTGTTGAGAAAATAGGGTCAGAAGAGTATTCATTATTTTCTCTAACATAGAATTTATTCATTCATTTATTTTTAATTAACAATGTGGTCTATAAATACTTTACAGATATGTGAGTTATATTAGTAAATTTGTTGAGAAAATATTTTAACATGTGAAATTTTTCATTGTATTAATATATAATGTTATTAAAAAAAAAATTATATGATATTTTGGTAAGGTTTATATTTATGTTTAAATATTTTCTTAAAATATTTAGAAGTTTTATAATTTTAAAGTTTTAGTTGAAGAACTAGTTAATATTTTTTTTTTAAATTTAGCAATAACAATGTTTGAATCATATTTTTTATCATAGAAATAGATTTAGTATCATCAAAATTTGTTTGGACATTCAAAATTTTGAAATTCAACTGCTATAATATGGATTTACAAAAATGCTTACCTTAATTTTGCCAAAATTTCCATAATTTTTTCAAAAGCAAATTTGCAAACTAATTATAATTCCTCAATTTTAAATGTGAGAACTTCTCCCTGCACGTTTCTAGCTTTTGGTGACATAGATTTAAAAGACCACCAAGTGTCTTCATTATCGCATATGAAAATTGAAAGGCAGCACGGGCAACCGAGTCGGCCCATGCTACCCCAAACAACAAATACCACGAAGAGGAGAATAACTTCGTGGCTAACCTAGTATTGTGTTCCTACAAAATATTACATCAAACTACCATATCCTCCAATTATTATTTTCAGTGACCACGACTCAAAAAAATCACCACTTTGTTGAAATTATAATTTCAACTGCAGTGAATAGTTGAACAGCAGCAACTACTTTACTTAAAAAAAAAAGGCCACCGCCATTACCGTCTTTTCACCCTTTAATTGTTTTTATGTTCCCAAAGGAGGAAGATCATCCACCGCTATGCCATTACTTCTAAACAACCGCATTAAAGAGCAGAATGGCAGAAAGTGAAAAGAACCAGCCTCGAGCTGGCCGCAACATTTATCAGCCATGGGTTTCCACACAACTGACTCAAGAAGGACAACAAAATGTCAGAAAGATTAGATTTCATTCATTATGAGCAGCAGATTGCAACAGAGACTCTGTCAGACAGTTGAAGCGGTTGATGGACTGTTATGACCCCTATTGCACTATATATGTGTAGACACAACAGTGTAAATGATATAGAGAGCAGAGGAGAGCACGCAGCAGCGTGAAGAAAAATGCTTCCAGGATAGTGAACCACACAGCAGTGCAGATTTTAATGTAATTTGTTTTGTGATTGTTTGCTGTGAGAGAGGGTAGAAAACACAATAGCATGAAATATTTGCAGTTGTTCTGTTGAGAAAATAAAAGGCAATATGTTGTAGCGCGTATGTGCTAAATGAATGTAAGAGACAGTTTGAAGTGCCTCTGAAGAAGGCATGTTGGAGAATCCCTCTGTTAGAAGGAGGATGCTATTTGTGTCGAACTGAAGCGTTCCTTGGTGAATCCCTCTGTCAAGAAGAAGATGTTTTTTCAGCATAGTCATTGGTGAATTCCTCTGTTAAGAGGAAAATGATCTTCAGCATAAATTGGTGAATCCCTCTGTTAAGAGGAAGATGTTTTGTAATAGAAATTGTGAAAATCCCGACAAATTTGTATCAGTTGGTTTACTGTTTATAAATAGAAGTTTTTTTGTGTGTTGCTGAAACACCGTAATCAGAAAATATTTTTTTTGTTACGAGACGTCAAAACAGAGTGTTGCTGAAACACCAGTTTCAGCGTTGCTGAAATACCATTGCTGAAACACTGCATTCAGCGATTGACGAAACTGCGTTACTGAAACACCGTATTCCACAAATGATTTTTATTTCTGTTGTGTTAAAACAGAGTATTGTTATGTTTTGGTAAGTTTTGTTTGGAATTATCAGAAATTCCCAACATGGTATCAGAGCTTGTCCAGGCTCTTTGAAGACGTCAAAGAAGCTGAAGGAAGGTTTCTTGCTGCAGCAAATTATCCAGCAGAGTGAAAACGCTGTCAAGGTATTTTTCAGATTAGTTTTTGTATAGCTGTTAAAGACAATTAAGTGATTTTTAATACACAGTCCAGTATTGTAAGAATGGCCAGCACCAACACCAGCACCAGCGTGGGTATGTTTAATACCCAGCTCCCATAGTTCAATGGGAAAAACTATGATTACTTGGCAATAACCATGAGAGCCCTGTTTGCCTCACAAGATTTATGGGAACTTGTTGAATATGGATTTGAAGAACCAGCAGATGAAAATGAGTTTAATGGATTAACTCAGGCAGAGAAAGAGTTGTTGAAGAACAATAAGAAGAATGATTCAAAAGCCCTTGTATTTTTATATCAAGCAGTGCATGAGAGTGTGTTTCCAATGATAACAGCAGCCAAGACATCCATGGCAAACTCTCAAGGTAGCCTATCAAAGCATGAAGAAAGTGAAGACAGCAAAACCACAGTTCATTGTGGAGGAAGCTTGTGATAAAATCTTAGAGAAAACAGTGAATGATAAAAACTGTTTGTCTCATGATGAAGATGATGAAGAGATGGCTGAAGTACATCCCCAAACAGTAGCACCAACACAAGGGCAGAAGAGACACCCTTGAGGAGAAATGAATGTGCTTCTTCAAGCACACCACAAAAAGCAACAAATGGAGGTACGAATTCTTTGTTTGCTTTATCTAGTCATGTTGATGACCCTGTTCATTTAGAAGATGGAGTTAAAGATAGGAAATGGACAGAACCCATGAACGAGAGAAAGGAATTGAAGTTCCTTGAAGATATGTTTAAAGAGTACGGAGTTCGATATGTAACTCTTGCCAAGATGGCCGAGATGGGCTTCACTGCTAACACCCTTGTCAATATGACAGAGGAAGAGATTGAAGATTTGATGAAGACCCTGGTAGAACTCTATCAGATGGATCTTCCTATAGGGGAGAGATATGGAATTAAATCTCCCATGAGAGCAGAGAAGGAGCAGGTAGCAGATATTCTGACCAAACCATTGGATCAGAAAAATTTCAAATTTTTAATGAAGTGTCTGGGTATGACTGATAACCCAGCAGTTGAAATTAAAGGGGAGTGTTGAAATTATAATTTCAACTGCAGTGAACAGTTGAACAACAACAGCTACTTTACTTTAAAAAAAAGGCCACCGCCATTACCGTCTTTTCACCCTTTAATTGTTTTTGTGTTCCCGAAAGAGGAAGATCAGATCCAACGCTATGCCATTACTTCTAAACGACCGCATTAAAGAGTAGAATGGCCAAAAGTGAAAAGAACTAGCCTCGAGCCGGCCGCAACATTTATCAGCTATGGGTTTCCACACAACCGACTCAAGAAGGACAACACAATGTCAGAAAGATCAGATTTCGTTCATTATGAGCAGCAGATTGCAGCAGAGACTCTGTGAGAGAGTTGAAGTGGTTGATGCACTGTTATGACCCCTATTGCATTATATATGTGTAGACACAGCAGTGTAAATGATATAGAGAGCAGAGGAGAGCACACAACAGCGCGAAGAAAAATTCTTCCAGAATAGAATAGTGAACCGCACAGCAGTGCAGATTTGAATGTAATTTGTTTTGTGATTGTTTGCTGTGAGAGAGGGTAGAAAACACAACAGCATGAAATATTTGCAGTTGTTCTGTTGAGAAAACAAAAAGCAATACGCTGCAGCGCATATGTGGTAAATGAATGTAAGAGACAGTTTGAAGTGCCTCTGAAGAAGGCATGTTGGAGAATCCCTCTATTACAAGGAGGATGCTATTTGTGTGGAACTGAAGCGTTCCTTGGTGAATCCCTCTGTCAAGAGGAAGATGTTTTTCAGCATAGTCATTGGTGAATCCCTCTGTTAAGAGGAAGATGCTCTTCAGCATAAATTGGTGAATCCCTCTGTTAAGAGGAAGATGTTTTGTAATAGAAATTGTGAAAATCCCTCTATGTGAGGAAGACGAATTTGTATCAGTTGGTTTACTGTTTATAAATAGAAGTTTTTTTGTGTGTTGCTGAAACACTGTAATTAGAAAATATTTTTTTGTTGCGAGACATCAAAACAGAGTGTTGTTGAAACACCGTTGCTGAAACACTGCATTCAGCAATTGACGAAACTGCGTTACTAAAACACCGTATTCCGCAAACGATTTTTATTTCTGCTGTGTTAAAACAGAATATTGTTCTTTTTTGGTCACTTTTGTTTGGAATTATCAGAAATTCCCAACACACTTGTTCATGAAGCTTTCAAATTAGACTATCACTTGCCAGCAATAGCTTTCCGGGTTAAGGCCATGAATGAAGGAAAAACAATGTTATTTTTAATAACTTCCACAAAGGGTTTACCAATGAAATCATATTCCAAAGGTCCTCATTTAGAAATTTAGCTCTTTGAAAGTTTATTTTGTAATTTTGTGAAATGTAAAGTAAATGTAATATAAATAAAATGACTATAATTTTTCAAGATTTTTATTAAAATCAAAATCCAAAATCTACCCCATTGCCAATTCTTTATAAATTTAAACCCAAAAAAACTATTAGCCACCCTGAACAGATATTCCCAGAGGTATTTTAAATAGCGAAAGTGGTATATGGTTCCACAAAGTCTGGGAGTCCAGAAACAATAATATTATTCAGATTAGTATAAGATCATGATTGATTGCAGTACAATGGAATAACATAATCGATACAAAAGAAACTCTACAAAAACTCATACGTGCCTCTGGAGTTTCAAGTCCAGCCAGGCATAAGCGAAGGACTGTCGACCTCGTAAGGAAATCCACTCCACTATGATATGCAGGTTTTGTCTGTCCTTCGGCACATTCTAGGGTTTCTTTCACAGGGTCCCGGCAGTATTGCTGGGTTTGATGGCAGATAAAGACGAACGCTGGTGCTGATTATCGTCGTCCAGCCGAGACCCGTAGTCGAAATTGAGCTCGTAACTCAGAAGATCGTACTGGAATCTTGAGGGTTTGGAACCGCAAATGTTTCTACCGTCTGATTTGAACCTGCGGACAAAGTGTTTCCATATGGGACAGTTTCCGCATCTTCCCTCGTCACTAATTACTGATTCCGAGCATTCTCCGGCATGCACGGAATCCACCCTGGGGTTCAATCGCCTGAGCTTTTGAAACCACGAAGGTCTAATGAGTGAGCATTTGTCATCAAACCCGTAGCAACAGCGGCAGGGGAAGAACAAAGTTGAGATGCGGGAGCATGTGGGATAAATACATCTTGATACAGGATTCCAACCCTAAGACAGCAGTGGCCACTTTTCATAAGAGATTCCAATGATAGGAAGTGGGATTTTGTAGAAAATGTATAGTATGTGACGGAGGCTACTGTCAGTGTAGGACCCTTCAACAACACAGCATTCTGAATCGAGAGCCAGCTATGCAAGAAATCAGCTGGCAGACTTCAGATGGTTGAACAGGGATTTTGTTGCCATTGGGTGAAGTCCAAACTGCAGATATAATGGCCTCTCCCCAGTTAGCAGTTAATCTTTACCTTCTTTTAATATAATAAATTTTTAATTATGACCTAGTTTTTTAATCATAATCATGATCTCAATATCAAAGTTGTTTTACCTGGTATAATGCCCAAATAAGTTAACCCTCTAGCCTATATAATATTTTTTTGCAAGTCAATTATTTTTTTCCCTTTGAGGTTATTATCTAGCAAATATATTTGAAAAGATCAAGTTGTACAGTGTATTAAGATAATTGAACCCATAACCTTTCAGTAACTTTCTAGACTATACAATATTTTTTTCAATCTAAATTTTAACAAAATAATATTTTTTAATATAAATCTGCTTCATAAAAATATGTTAGACATTTAGTTTTTTCACGCCAATAAATAAAATATTAAATATAATATACATTTCTAAATTCATATTTATCTTTTCACTTTTCACGTTTACTATATTTATCTTTTCATTTTTCAAAAATATACCAAATTATTACTATACAAATTATTAATAACAAATTATATGAATCAATTTATCTATGTCAACCATATGATTGTGGCAAAAAAATAAATTAACCCATGCTGTATATAGAGAAATAAAATACGGAGTCGCAAAATAAAAGAATGTGACCAACTCTTTTGTTGATGTGAACCATATGCATAACCAGCGTGGATTGCTCTACCCACTGAGAAAACCATCTGCATGCCGTTGTGTCGATAACGATGGCACTGGGAGAATGATGCATTCTATTCGGTTTATTGTGATTATTTTATTGTAATGGCATGAATAACCTTGGAGCTTTGAAATAGTTGTGATGGTGTATAACTCATCTGAATTTACTTGGATAATTGTTCCTATATTTTAGGAATTTTTTATAATAAGAACATGCGCATCCATGGACGTTCTGCAAGTCGAGTAAATCGAACTTGAATTATTCTTAATTAGGATGCTCTTTGCCACGTGATTCTGGTTTGTCAATTCACCAATGTCAAGAATCTCATCAATAGGTATAGTACAATTTTATATAACACGATTATATTTTTGTGTTTAAGTTTTTTTAAAGATTTTCCAAAGTTTTTTTTTATAAGATTTTTTTTATTTTTTTTATTTTTTATTTTTATTCATGATGAAAAATTTACAAAAATTATGTTATTGTAGTAAGATGATTATAAGATCGCAGGAGAAAACTTATATATATAGATATATATTTTGAAGGAAATATTATGTGAGACCCAAAAATTGACACTCTTGCAATCTCCAAAATGCAAATAAGAAAAACAAGAATACAAGGTGAGTTGTCATGTAACAAACCCACCAAGGCATATTCAAGAAAATCAAAATCCCAAAACATTACATAAAATGAACCAAAACAAGGGGTCCCATCAAATATCCAGGTCGCCTTCCCGTAGCAAAGTGCCAAATGCAAAATCTTGAAAAATAATGTGATTCAGAGACTCACTATAATGTTCTTTTGATAACCTGTCTGCTACAATGTTTTTTTCTCTTTATATGTGGGTGATAGAGATCCTATGAAAAGAAGAAAGCAGAGACCTTGTACAAATCATCGAGTGAGAGATAGGGCAGGAGTACACAGAGTTGATCTCTATTTTCCCAGTCTATGATTACCTTAGAATCGCCAAATATGTAAATCTATTTAATTTCCAACCATTTGACACAATAAAGGATGCCCCAAAAAGTTAGTAGCTCTGCCTTAGCCACTGCACCATTTGAAATTATAGTATTCATTTGGGCTCAAATAGATCAACATCCCACTTCCACAAATCCCAGATGAAGCAACCCCATCATAAAAACCAACTGTGAAGTTATTTGATACTTTATGCATAGAATCATGTCTTGTAGAATGTTGATGGATCACATGCCCTTTCTCAAGAAAGTAGGATGTAATCATGATGCAAGTCTCCCTCACACCAGGAACCCTCAGCTAAAAACTAAGAGACTTTCAAGCCCTCCATGTGCCCCTTAATATATAGTAAGGGAGGGCTCTATATTCCTTATTTTCCCTGAACTAAAATGACAAATAGATTGGATTTCTCCCACCTAGAGTATATCTGAAGGGATGTAAGAACCTCCTTCCAAATTGCATCAACAAAGGAGCACCGTAGAAAAAGATGGCCAATACCCTCCACAGATACCTTGCATAAAGAGTATCTACTAGGTCCCATATAACCTCTCTTAAGAAAATTTTCCCATGTAAGAATTTTGTCATGGACTGCTATCCACGAAACAAGTCAATTTCAACAGGATATCCCACTTCCATGTGCATGAAACTACCCAAGTGCAGTGTCGCAGAACTACCCATGAGTCAAATGTACATAAATATCTTTGACAATAGGCCACCCCTTAAACACGGGACCATTCCATGGGAAACGATCTTCCTCCTCAGATAAGCTAGTGACTGATGATTTTAGGAGAAGAATATATTCCACCCATTCAGCTGCAAGGACCCCTATGAGTCCAATGACCTCTGCCTCTTTCCATGACATACGTAAAATCGCTAGATCTCTATCCTCCATTGTATCCTTAAAACAAAAAATGCCTTTGTTGTGTAAGAAATTAATTAAGGGAAGAGACAACTAATTATACATGGGCTTACCAATCATGATGGTCAAGCCTATCTACGCAAGCTCACCATTACCCACAATCCACCTTAGATTACTCACTAACCAGGGGGTAAATTTCATCAGGCTCTTCCAAGACATCGACACCTCCTTTTTAATAGGTGCACCCACTTTGATACATGATATCAGAAAATATTGTTGCAAGTATTTAATGTTTGTAATTTGATGCCATAAGCCCTCTGGGTTGACCTCCCTCCAAATATTTTTAATAAGTAGAGAAAGATTAAAAATGTGTAGATCTATAATACCCCAGCTACCCTAAGATACCTGTCTAGAGAGGACTTCAAATTCACGAGATGAAACTTCCTCTTGTCCCCAACACCCTCCCAAAAGAAGTTTTCCATAATCGACTTGATCCTTCGAATTACGGTAGTTGGAAGACAAAAAAATGTGCATCCAATATATCGATATCCTCTAAAGTACGGTCTTTGTCAATACTAACTTGCCACCCAAAGAAATACATTTGTTAGACCAAGATGCCAACCTCTTTTCAAATTTCAGTTCCAGCCACTTCCAGACACATATCAAGTACCAATTTGGTTTGATGAAAAAACCAAGGTATCGAAAACCACCACACAGTGAATGTGAGTTAACCTCAAAAAAGGAGGAAATTTTCTTTACCACCGCCAACTCTTGATCTACTGTAGATAGAGTCAATTTCCCGGAATTCACGACCAAACTAGATGCCTCTCCAAGGTCACCCGAAATCTTTAAAAAAAATTTCCATTCCAAATATCACCCTGTCCCATTAGAAGGCATCATCACCAAACATTAGATGTGAGAGAGTCATGTGTCTAGACAACTTGCATCCATAGATAATCCCCCTAAATCTAACATCCCAAATCCTTCTACTAAGACCAATCATCATAGAAAATAATAGTGGGGACAAAGCACAACCCTGCCACATCCCCCTAAACAACCAGAATAATTTATCTAGTATGAGCCTCAAAATGCTCAGAATTGTATGGTCTCAGATGCTCCCGAAACCACCACAAATCTATAGTTCTCGTCGGACCAATTCCGACAGTATATCCGGTTCGAAAAATAGCCTCCTTATGAAGGAGAAAATGCCAGCTGAATTTTAAGGCAAATAGGGAAAAATTTGGGGCCTTGCAAGCCAAGTGGAAATCTCAAAGTTCGAAACGTGGCAACAAGTAAAATTCAAACACAGGTCAAAAGTCCAGGTTGGGGGTCGAACCCATGACCTCCGTCGTAAGATTACAAAACTATACCAATAGCCCACGGGCTTTTATTTACACAGCATTGGCACAAATCTCTCTCTCTCTCTCTCTCTCTCTCTCTCTCTCTCTATATATATATATATATATATATATATATATATATATATGTATATATATATATATATATATATGTATATATATATATATATATGTATATATATATATATATATATGTATATATATATATATATCTATATGTATATATATATATATATATATGTATATATATATATATATATGTATATATATATATATATATATATATATATATATATATATATATAGAGAGAGAGAGAGAGAGAGAGAGATTTGTGCCAATGCTGTGTAAATAAAAGCCCGTGTATATATATATATATATACATATAGATATATATATATATATATACATATATATATATATATATATACATATATATATATCTATATATCTATATAGATATATATATATATATATATATATAGCCCGCCAACCTAGTGGCCCCGCTAAATCAGAAGATAAGTTAAAATGCTCCAAAGACCTCTAAATAGGGCGTAGTCAAGCCCAACCACCGGAGTTCCAATAGAATGTGACCACGCCAAAATTATATATATATATATATATATATATATATATATATATATATATATATATATATATAGCCTGCCAACCTAGTGGCCCTGCTAAATCCGAAGATAAGTTAAAATGCTCCAAACAGACCTCTATATAGGGCGTAGTCAAGCCCAACCACCGGAGTTCCAATAGAATGTGACCACGCCAAAATTGTTACAACAAACCTGCCACGGTTAGTAGCACTATCACATTTGATAAATATATCTGCCACACATTAATGTGCCACGTAGCACGAGGTTGCATGGTTAGTGGCACTGCTGGGGAGCAGGTGACCACATGGTTGACTATGTGACCATCGTTGCATGATTAGTAGCATTGCTGGGGGTTTGAACGATATATTAAAGTTTTTAAAACTATGTAATATGTTTAATATCGGTCGGTCGTATAAAATCTGTGCCAAATGTTATATAGTTCAACCATTTTCCATTCAAAGCCCGAGAGGTCTGCGAGATTGACCCCAAGACCTTCCCATGGCCTGTTAAAGTTATTGTCAATGCACCATCAGCCATGGAGTTGTGTAGGGAGCCTGACAAACTTATGAGTTTGGTGCCTGTAAAGCCTTTCTGGGCATAACTTGGCTTTTTTGGACCTTTCTGATAACGGAGAGTTGCGTTGGAGCGAAGAGGATAATGCCTTCATTCTGATAGTAGCGAGAGGTGCCTCCATGCACAATCCAGTCCTTTTTTAGCATTCCTAATATAACAGACGCCCATTAGAAGCACACCCGGAGACGTAGTCCATGGGGGATGAACTCCATCATCAATGTTTGTTGTGCTTGTGTCTTTAATTGTTGTTGTTCATGTTTATATTTAATTTCTTAAGTTTAAGTTAAAGGCACTTTAATAATTCAATTTCCTTCATTCATTCACATAAAATAAAAACTTAGTTAATGTTTGGTGAAATTGCACAAATAGTCAATCTTGTGTGTTTTTAGATCATATTTTGGTATTAGAGCAGGGTTGATCATGTTTAAGCAGGATATTTACCAATGTGAATGTTGACTAGATCTAGGTTGCAACGTGGAGAAGGGAAACTTGATGAGTTAAATCCAAAGATTGGAAAGAAGAAAGTCTCACAAAAGATGGTAGGTTCAAATGAAGGAGAAGCCCATCAGACAAAGAGTGAGGAACATTTTCAACAGATGTTCCTTAATATGCAAAGGATGATTGAAGAACTTTATGAAGACACGAATATTAGAGATGAAACTTCATCTTCTAAAGGCACGAAAGTGAAAAAGGGAAAGGAAAAAGTTGATGGTAGTGAACCTCCTCCTCCATCTTCATCTTCTTCTTCTTCATCTTCTGATCATTCAAGTTCAGATTCATACTCACAGAAGAAACAAAAGGAATCTCCTTTCTTGAAGCTTGATGTTAAGTTTGAATTTCCAATATATGATGGTGAAATGAATCCTAGAAAGTTAGATATATGGATAAAGCAACTTGAGGTGTATTGCAGATTTCAGAATATAGTTGATGAATCTGCAAAAATTCATTTAGCTACACTTAGAATGGGGGAACAAATTTCATTTGGTGGGAACGTAAAACTCAATCAAATTTGAAACATAAATGTAAAATTATCTCTTGTTGGTGTAAGTTTTTTAAATCTTTTAGAAAGATATTCTATCCTTTAGGATATATGCAAAAAGATATAATAAATTGACAACATATATGGATAGGTAAAGGACAGAGTGTGCAAGAGTTAACGTAGGAATTTAGGAAAAAGGCTTTAGCACTTAATGTTCCATTAAACACATGGGATACTTTGTTAAACTATATTGGAAGTTTGCATTCTTATTTGATACATACATTTAATATGTTTAATCTAACTGAGTTTGATGAAGAGTGTGTAGAAGCCATTCATATTGAATCAGGTCGCAAACAATTTTAGTTCAACTTTTTAAAGAAACCATTCAAGCATTCAGAAAAAAAAGACTCCAAAGGTAGGAAAGGGAAGAACAAATCAACACTAATATGGAATTCGTAATTAGTTACTAAAAAAACAACTAAAATTTGCATATAAACGACTATTTTTCAGTAGGTAGCTAATTTATAGTATCTTATAATACAATCAACTTTTAGTCATTTTTAGCTTAGTCATTAATTGGTTGTCTCAATTTTATTATCTACTAGTATATTTAGTCATTAATTTGGTCATTAATTTAGTCATTAATCACCACAATTAATGATCAAATATACAATAAAATATATTACTAAATGATCACCAAAGAAATCCAATTAATGACTAAAGAAATATGACCAAAATGTTAGTCGTGTTATAAGATACCGCAAAATTAATTACTAATAGTCATATATGTGCAAATTTTAGTCATTGTTTGAAACCAATCAATGATCAAATAAATATGACTAAATTTTGGTCGTGTTATAAGATATTGCAAATTAGCTACTAATAGTTGTATATATGCAAAATTTAGTCATCAGTTGTAATCACAAATTTATCATTTGCAGTAGTCATTTATCTTTTTTTGGTAGTTTCATATTCATTATATAAATGACTACTTTATTAATTTATAGTCGTTTCATTTACTTTCATTAACAACCATTACAATAAACTAATCTAGTTGTATATTCATTTTATTTGTAATCATCATTAATCAACAAAATCTAGTAATTTAGTAGTTTTAGATTGATTTTATGCGTTCATTATTAATCAACATAAATCAATTAGTATGATTTTGCAACTAAATTAAAAAAAAATTGTTATACAATGTACATGTTCATCTAATATGAAAAAACAAAGTTACAAATGTTAATTATAATACTAATAATATCAAGTGAAACTAAATAATTTCAACCATGAAAATTATATTATATAAAATATCAAGAATTAGAATATGAGTTTCCAACTTAGTATTGGTTGGAGTAAAATTTACACATGAAATATTATTTCATCACTTCAAAACATTATCATTATGTTGTCAAGGCATTGTAGGTGAATTCACCAACTATGAGGACTTGAACATCAGTCTCTATGTGTGTCTTATGTGGGATATTGGCTCTACAAGTACCACTAGACCAGTTCTCTTCTCTCTCCCCCTTTAATTTTCATTTTTTCACTCGAATGTTATTGTTATCCTCTTTCTTCAATTCCCGCTTCTTACCGTCAATACTGACTTCCTTTTCTGAAAAATAAAGAAGATAGAATGTAGATTATAAGACATGAAAGGCACTGAATGCTGGAATATAAAATAAAGCAGACAATAAATGATATATATGATATATACCTTAACATCAACAATATTTTCAATGTCATTTTTCCCCATAAAAGAAATAAGCTTGAACAAGTTTTCTTCAGTTGGGAAATAGTGGCCATTATGTGGCGAGATGACCTGTATAAAAAAGAAAATAAAACATCACCATAGAAAATAACACCTTAGTAAAATTAGTATTCAACCTTCAAGGAATTCTAGGCACAATCGTGCCAACTAAGTTACATGCTAAAAATCTCAAGCTGTAGATTACTTATATAGTGTGGGAGTGCAAGCAAAAGTCCTAGAAAGAGCCAAAACTAAGTCTAGAATAAAATGAAATGAAGTAAAAATGCTACATTAATAGGATACCTTTGTATACATGTATATAACTGGATAATGTAGAAGGCTAAGTGAATAAGTCCAACATTGGAGGTTGATGATGTCAAGAATGCCCAAGTCTGATGAGCATTTCTTCATATACGAACTACTATTTGGGTCGATTATCACATACGAATAAGCCAACTAGTCTATATGAAATTATTAATGTTTTGCTTATATTTATGGATCACTACAATATAAGTGGATAAATTTCAGAGACAATTCTCTTACCATTGTGTTCCTAACCTGTGGTACAACATATTAGCTGTGATTGGGAGAAAATTTCCAACATCAAACATATGTAGCAATCACCATTAGTAATCCCCCAAATAGGATTATTTTGGAATGTAACTTTTAGATTCCAATTGTCTATGGTTCTTGAATGGAAAATCCACACTGAATTCCAAAACCAAACTTCCAATTTGAGGGAACAAATGTGGCGATCCTCAATCACTCAAACTTAAAACATGAGTGATCATTATAATGAAAAGATAAAATAAGAGTAGGTTTGATCTGTTTTACATATTTACGTGCAAAGCATCAATAATTTTCCCATATTTACGATACTTATAATTTCCAAGATATAACACATTGATTTGTCCTTTACGACAAATCTTTGATTCAATACAAACAAGAATTTAACATATTACAACAATACTACCAATGTTTGATCCTCAATTAGTTCAAACTAGTTAGCACAAAAACTTGAAGAAAGAGCAACAAGTAGAAATAACAAATCCATCAATTAATAATCAATTAAAAAGGGATAATATTTTTGATGAAGCATAATAAACAACTATAAATTATATTGAAAATCTATTGCAACTAGTGGTCTTATTCAAAGAGAAATATTACCTAGAGAACTCATCTTCCAAATTCTTTTCTCTATCCATGAAGCTTCATTCAATCCTCAAAACAGAATTCACATTCAATATTTTAGTTTTCTAAAGCTTCCCAAAGGGCTTGCCAAATGAAGCTTTGAATTTCATTGATTTCATAAAATGCTTCTTGTATTGAAAAAATATGGTTTGACCATGTGATAGATAATTCAAGAAAGTAAAAAATTGTGTACAATATTTCTTAGAAGACTTCATGTTAAAAGGAAAACTTGCATATTTTAGATAGAAAAAAAATCTTAATATAGATGGTAAATATTACAAAACAATAGAGTGGATAAAAATTGTAGGTAGAACTAACAAAATCCTAACTGTAATACAACTGATTGATTATTCTAAGTGAATCCAACTAGACACATACAAGCTTCATTTTTAGCTTTCTTTCTCATATATTTATTGGATGTGGAAGCTAACTTGCATGCATCTTGCAAGGCTATTTTAGCAAGAGTATATGTTTTTTTCCCATAAGGAAAATATCGTAACTTCTATTAATGGAGAAATTACATTTTACAGATGCAGTTGCATTCAAGATTGTGGAACGGTTACCATCTGGTATGAAGTCTTAACAACTAATGCTGTAATATGCCTGTATAGGACTTTCACATTCCGGCTCTGCGCAGAGAGCCCAACAGTTTCTGGTACAGCTACAAAAAAGTTGTACAAAAAAAATTATAACAGCTGATCATGTAAGCTACAAAATAACATAGATTATGTGTGGGACCAAACCCAGACCTATGGTATATCGTGAAATGGTCTGTGGTAGTATTGATGGGATGATCCATCAATGTCCTCTTGAATTAGCCAGCCGTCCCTTTGTATTTGAGTTGCTGCTTTGGAAAGCTGGTCCGCCTCAATGTTTTGTTCCCTGTATATGTGGCTGCAGTTGAAGGATTCAAATGATGCTATCAGCCTTTTTGTCTCTAGTAGAATGTGGCTCAGAGAGTATGTATGGCAGTGTGCTGTATCGTTCAACCAATTGCAGACAATTTGTGAATCTCCGAATAACTGAAGATGGCTGCAATGTTTCTGTATGGCAAAGTGGATGATATGCTTTGTTGTACATAATTCAGCAAAGTTGTTGGTACCACGACCCAGATTTATCTGAATTTTATAGAAATGGGTATCGCTGAGATAAAGGAGCGCTCCTCCACCACAACCTATTTCTTGTGCAGAGCCGTCGAAAAAAGCCCAGGGCTTCGATTTATCCAGGTTGATTTGTCTGAAGGTACGCGTGGTATTTTTTGGTACAGCTGTGGGAAGTAAATCAAAATCTGCTATAGTGTGTCTCAGAATGACAGGCCACTGTGGCTCCCTGTTTTGAAAAATAACCTGGTTTCGGGCAATCCATATAGCCCAGCAAACAAGTAAGGGCATGTTGACGGATTTGCCTGTGTGGGATCGACACCAATCGCTCCATGTATCCATGAGATTCTGTCCCTGCCAGGTCTTGAGGGATGGATAATGTGTAACGATGCTCTGCCAGAATGCTAATGTGGCCTGACAAAAGAGGAACAAATGTGCAGTGCTTTCCTCACCTGAACGGCACAAATGACATCTGAACAGCCCATGGAATGCACGCTTCATGAGGTTGGTACCAGTTGGTATTTTATCAGCAAGGATGTTCCACATAAGGAGGCAAGTATGGGGAGCCGCGTCCAATTTCCAGAGCGCTTTCCAAACAGGGAGAATAATCGTGGGCTTATATGGCTCCATTAGAGTAATATATCCCAGCTTGGGTGAATAGGTGCCATGGGGTGCGATTGCCCAGATCAATTCGTCGTGGCCTTCAGTTAGTCGAATATGGGCCTGCGACAGAGCATCGGTATAGTCACGCCATACTAGATGCCATTGATCAGGTAATTCTAATGAACGGGGAGAAGCCCACGCTTGATGCAGGAGGGTGGTGTTCGCCCTGTCCCCAATTTGCCTGATATGTGAGATGCCATTGGCATGGAGGTGCGCTAATAGCTCGTTTGGTAACCTGTGCGAATTACCGCACCCGACCCACGGATCCACTCCGATCCTGACACTGTTACCCTCTTTGATGCGCCAGGTGATCCCATCCCTCAACAACGGCAACGAATGGAGGACTGCTTTCCAGATATTTGAAGTATTTCTGCCCGGGATGTGTTGTAGACGTAACCAGTCGATGAGGTGCATTGGTTTAATGTATTTTGCCTGAGAAACTCGAGCCCATAGGCTGTCCGTGGTCAAGAGGCACCACCCAAGTTTGGCAGCCAACGCCTTTGCAAAGTAATCGAGGTTTTTAATGCCCCAACCTCCCCAGCGCTTGGGTTTTGCTATGGTAGCCCAATTCACCCAGGCAAAATGCTTCCCTGTATGATGCCCATTCCATAAAAATTTTGCACATATGGTTTGTAATCTGTTCAGGATGCCCCGAGGTATCCATGCCAAGGTCATCCAGTATACAGGGGTGGCCTCAATGACTGCTTTGATAAGAGTCAATCTACCGGCTCTGGAAAGATATCGGTGATACCAAACCTGTAATCTTTTCTCCACCTTCGCTATTAACCACGACCAATCTGCAATCCGATAGCCAACAGGTTTTAATCTGTACCCCAGGTATTTGATGCCTTCAGATAATGATAAAGAGATGAAGGGGAAGCGCTGAAGAGCAAAGGTATATTCATGTTGTGAGCAGCCAACCACCGTAATTGTGGATTTGGTCTCATTGATCTGCATGCCTGTGGCCTGTTGAAAGAGAGCAAAAATGTTCTGGAGAGTTGTGGTGTCACCTGTGCAACCATTAAGAAAGATGAGTATGTCATCGACAAACAAGAGGTGCGTAAGATGAAAATACTCTGAGATGTTGATGCCATTGAGTTGATTCCTGTCTCGGGCAGATATGATAAGCCGACTCAAACCTTCCATGATGAGGAGGAAAAGAAGCGGTGATAATGGGCATCCTTGCTTGAGCCCTCGTTCAGAGGTAAAGAAGGATGTGGCTTCACCATTAAGAAGAATGCTGTAGGGTACATCAGAGATGCAGCCCATTATCCGTTTTGTGTAGCTATAGGGAAAGCCGAGATGAGTCAGGAGAAGCCTGATGAAGAGCCAGTTGGCTCTATTGAATGCTTTTGACAGGTCAACCTTTAAAATCAGGCCCTTTTGTTTTTTTGTATGGAGATTATGTAGGAGCTCTTGTGCGGTGGCGATGGCCTCATGAATCTGCCGATGATGGAGGAATGCAAACTGTTCAGGGGATATGTGGCGAGATAAAATGGGCTTAAGACGATTGGCGATGATCTTAGCGATGATTTTGTATAGGCAGTTGCAGAGGGAGATGGGGCGGAAGTCATTGTAGGATGAAGGGAGATTGGCTTTCGGGATGAGAGCGATGAAGGTGGATTTAATAGCTGATGAAATCCTGCCAGATCTTCTACTTTGCTCAATAATATTGAGGAGATCATTGCCCAGCAGATCAAGGAATGCAATGTAGAATTCGATGGTCCAGCCACCAGGACCGGGGCTTTTATCCTTCTTGAACCACTTAATGGTGGATTCTAGCTCCTCCATGGTGACTGCCTTAGTGAGCTCCTCTGTATCATCTTGAAGGACATATCTGGGAAAATGCTCTACCACTCGCATGATCTCCAGATGTTTGCCACTCTGGGGGCCTTATAAATGCCTTTAAAGTGATTGATCGCTAAGCTAGCCAGGTTCCTCTGAGATGTAATTGACTAATTTTGTTCATCCTTGAGCTCCCAAATAGAATTGATAGCTTTTCGACCATTGGCGAACTTGTGATAGAAAGTGGTGTTAGCATCTCCCTCGTTAAGCCAAATGGCCCTGCTGCGCAGCCGCCAGCTTTCCTCTCTGCATTTCAGAATCTGTGTGCGCTCGGTAATGAGGGAATTGAACTGTTCTTTGCTTCCTGTAGTAGTGTAGATGCCATCAGTAGAGATCTCATATGCTGCAATGGCTTTTTCAGCTTCTTTTAAAGTGTGATCGTCCCGGACCCGCTTCTGGTGTGCCCATTGCTTGGATAAGCGCTTTAATTCAGCTAGTTTCCTCACAAATCCGGCCGAGAGCTCCTCCTGATCACGAATTGGATTGTTCTGCCAATATTCGGTGACCAAGTGTATATAGGAGGGATCCTTTAACCAAGTAGAATTGAATTTAAAAGGGCTCTTGATTTTGTCATAGAAGTCAGCTGTCTCTAGTAAGATAGGGCGATGATCGGAGATGCCGCCGGAGCCGACCCACTGCCTAGTGCGCGGGAGATGGTTATAGAGGGTTTCTTTAAGCAGGAACCTGTCTAATCTTCTAGCCAAGCTCTGATTCCCACTTCTGTTATTCGTCCAGGTGTGCTGTAGTCTGGCAGAGGGTATGTCTACCTAGTGATGCTCCTCCAACAGGTTGGATATGGTGTCTGAGAAAGGGTCTGTCAGGGCAGAGTGACCCCATGACTCACACTGACCCATTGTGAAGTTTAAGTCGCCACCAAGCATAATATTGTCCTCTTTCAATAGGTCAGATTCAAGTAGCGCACTCCAGAAGGGAGCCCTGCTGGAACATGGACCATAAACGTTGACAATACGCATGTTCATTTCCATGGAGAGAACATAGATGTCCAGGCCTATGAAGCCCCTGCCGCCACAAATGTTACAGATCTTGATGGCTTTGTTGAGGATCCCAATAGCTAATCCGCCCAATCTCCCTGATGCGTCAATAGAGCAAGAGTATATGTTGCATTCTCATATTCCACATTTTATTTTCCATGAACAGTCATAGTAGGTATTGGAGGAATTTGTTGCTACATCAGCTAAGTTGTCAACTTTCATTTTATTTTTTTAATTTTTTTTAATTAATTAATTAATTTTTTTAATTTTTTTTTTTATTTTTAATTTTTAATTTTTTTTTTTTTTTTTTTTTGCATGTGCATTATTTGAGCTTTCCTTAGTGGAGTTTTATATAAAAAAACATAGGTCTAAAAATAAAACATTCATCATGCAAAAAAATGACCAATTATATGATGCCAACCCATATTTCTTTATTGTTGGAAGAAAACCAGTAAACTACGCTCAACTGACATCATTAAAGTTATCCAAAACCAACTTGGTGGACATTTCAAGTTGTGCTACATGAACAACTCCTTTGTGTGGACAAATTTCTGTTTGTGTGTGCCAAGGTCTATTAACTTTTCTGAGTGATGAATTTATAATTACCATCAGATTTTACAGTTTCCAACTGATTTTTTAGCATTTTAATAGATAATATTTTTGGTTGCATCTCAATTGTGTATGATCTCATTGCCCCTAACATATATGACCTATGCATGATGCTACTGGTAAAAATAATATGACACATACCCACCAATATGAACGGAATTAATGATTATAGATGTATATGGACCGATGCTATATCTTGTAGGAGCAGTTGGTTGTTGCCTACAGATCTTTGAGAAGGCCCTAAGAGAATGAAGCTAGGACTGGTCAATGGTCCAAAATTGGACCCACTAATTTAATTTTTTGTTATTTAGAAGTAGCCATGATGAATGTTCTTAACCCTTATTTCTATTATGAAACAAGGTGTAAATTGGATTAGTAATTCTCCTTAGTGGAGATACTTACTGGTGATATTTTCCAACATTCAACAAATTCACTTTATTCATTATATTTCCATTTTTCTTCTTTTATTCCATTGTGTATGGTCCATCCCTAGCTATAATACATAAGTAAAAAATTTCCATGAATTCATGCTCTTGTAAATTCGTATGCTCTAGGCCCAGGGTGATTAGTATGATATTGTTTGCGAGAAATATGAATAGTATATGGAAAAACAAGAACAAATGTGGTCATAATCTAGCAAGCCAAATAAAATAGGAAATAATAGAAATGTCAAACATGCTTGAGAGAGATGGAGATGAATATATTAAAAAGTGATATTTATTTGTATCATAATTCAAATCATCTTGCATAAATCTATCTTAACCCTAGATCTATCAAGCACCAAGACAAACAAAATCCTTTGAAGTGCGAACCTTTCCTTAAGTTTTTGCGCTCTAAAAAATGTTTGCACCTTGAATATCAACACATGATAGATACACAATTAATACAAATCTACATTGGTTTATATTATATTGATAATACATCAAATTTATATATTTATGGTTTTGGCATATTGGAGATGTAGATTATGGAATGCATCTCTCGATGGTTAGGTTATTTCCTTGGGTTTATAATATTAAATGCTTAGGTTTATTTTGTATTTAAATTTAGAACATCAATGTTTAAATAATACTCCTAAGGTTTAATATTAATCCCTTAGGTTTACAATGTTTATCCCTTCAGTTTATTAACCTGTTGGGTTTATAATATTAATGCTCCCTACGATTTATTCATCTCTTGGGTTTGTAATATTCATAGTAATGTGGGTTTATCAATCCTTTGGGTTTAAAATATTAATTCCTAAGCTTTATTAATCCCTTATGTTTTTAATATTAATCCCTTGGGTTTCTAATAGTTTTCCCTTGGGTTTATCCATTCATTAGGTTCATAATATCAAACGTTTGGGTTTCTTCATTCTTCAAGTTTATAATATTAATAATTCCTTTGCTTTATCATTTAATCCATTGGTTTTATTAATCCCCTGAGCTTAAAATATTAATTCCTAAGGTTTATTGATCGTTTGGGTTTTTAATATTAGTTCGTTGGGTTTATGAATTCATTGGGTATATTGATCCCTTGCATTTATTAATCATTTGGTTTTATAATATTAATGCCTTGGGTTTGTAATACCTTGGTCTTATAAAACACCGATATTAAGGGTTAAATATTTGTCCAACTATTTATGATTATGTCAATATCACAATAGATTAATCTAATATGGAAATAAACAATGGTCAACAATGTTTTTTTAGGGTTTCTAATAGTCACGTTATAGTTTATATGCATTGCATTGATAATTTTTATCCCTTAGGTTTATTATTCTCTTGTGTTTATAATATCAATCCTTTTGGTTTATTGATCTAAGGGTTCATATTCCTAGGGTCTAATATCATTCAACAATGGTCAACAATAAACAACCATGTTTGATCATGATTAACCATGGTCCAACATCGCATTGTGAAAGGATTGTCTCAATATGAAAATCAACCATGCTCATCCCTATTTATTTTTGTATTTTTAATATTTATCTAAGGGTTTATAATATTACTCGCTTGGGTTTAATATTATTCCGTTGGGTTCAAAATCCTTTGGGGTTTTAGTATTAATCCCTTGGGTTTATTATTCCTTTGGTTTTATAATATCAATCCCTTGGGTTTATTATTCTCTTGGGTTTATAATATTAATCATGGCCAACCACTGCCAATCATAGCCAACCATGATCAACCATGGTTGAATGTCGCATTGCGACAAGGATTGTCTCACCATTAAAATAAACAATGTTTATTTGTTCTTTAAGTTTATAATATTAATAATTCCTTGGGTTTATCATTTAATCCCTTGGGTTTATTAATCCCCAATATTAAGCTTTAAATAATAGTCCAAAGGTTTAATATTAGTCCCTTACGTTTACAATGTTTATCCCTTCAACTTATTAACCTGTTGGCTTTATAATATGAATAATCCCTAGGGTTTATTGATCCCTTGGGTTTATAATATTCATAGTCATGTGGGTTGATCAATCCTTTGGGTTTAAAATATTAATCCCTAAGATTTATTAATCGCTTTTGTTCTTAATATTGATCCCTTGCAATTTTTGATCCCTTGGGTTTATTAATTACTTGGGTTTATAATATCAAATGCTTGGGTTTTTTTGTTCTTCAAGTTTTTAATATTAATAATTCCTTTGTGTCAGGCCAGGTAGTAAATATCCAAAGGCAGCAAAACTGATTGGTGTGTTTATTCCATAGGTATGTTATTGTTTTATACATTAGGAGTGATTGTTCAGTTCATCTTCCGATGACTGTTCACATTCCTGATTTATTTATTTTACAAATTCCCCAATCATGAAGATTAGGTGTCAACATTCCCCCCCTTAATCTGAAGGGATGTTGGTGAGTCCAAGCATCATTCTCAATCATTCAAGCTTTTCCTTTCCAAGTGCTTTGGTGAAGATGTCTGCAATTTGCTCATTTGTGGAAAAATGATGGAGATGGATTGTTTTGGCCTCAACATGATGTCGAATCAGATGATATTTAGTATTGATATGCTTTGTTCGATCATGGAACTTTGGATTCTTGGCCAACTTTATTGCAGAGGTGTTATCAATCATGAGTGGAGTTGATTGTACTTGTTTTACCTGCAAATCTTCAAGAATTTTCCTGAGCCACACAATTTCTTTCGTTGCTTCAGCTGCTGCCACGTATTCTGCTTCAGTTGTGGAATCTGCTGGAACTGATTGTTTGTGTGATCTCTAGGAGACAGCTCCTGATCCAAGACTCATAACATATCCTGAAGTAGATACCCCAGTTTCTTTGTCTCCATCAAAGTCTGAATCAGAGTATCCAATCAAGCTGAAGTCGTCCACCTGTGTATACTTGATTCCAAGGTCTTGAGTTCCCTTCAAGTACCTTAGAACTCTTTTTGCAGTAGACCAATGTCCCTCACAAGGCTTTTTCATGAACCTAGAGAGGATTCCAACAGTAAATGAAATGTCTGGTCTGGTAGTAGTGAGGTAGACGAGACTTCCTACAAGCTGTCTATACTTTGTTGCATCCTCAAATTCCTTTCCTTCAATAGATGTGAGCTTTAACTTTTGTTCCATTGGAGTAGAAAGAGGATTGCACTCTGTCATACCAAATCTATTTAACAAATCTCCAATGTATTTCTTTTGAGAAAGAAATATGGATTTTGGATGTTGGGTTACTTCAATGCCAAGATAGTAACGAACATAGCCCAAATCAGTCATTTCAAAACTTTTCCCTAATTCCTTCTTTATGGATGCAATATAGCTTTCATTTTTCCCTGTCATTAAAAGATCATCTACATATACCACAAGATACACAACTGTTTTTCCAACTTTCTTGACAAATAAAGTTGCAACATCAAGATCAAAATGATTGAAGTCGAGTTTCAGAAGATGCTCAGTTAGTTTTTCATACCAGGCTCGCGGTGCTTGTTTGAGGCCATACAAGGACTTCACAAGTTTGCATACTTTATGTTCATGTCCTTTCACAGCAAATCCTTTAGGCTGGGACATAAAAACATTCTCTTTTAGATCTCCATTCAAGAATGTAGTTTTTACATCCATTTGATGGACTTTCCAATCGTTCTGAGCAGGTAGTGCAAAGAGTGTCCAGATGGTGGCCCATTTTGCTATGGGGGCAAAATTTTCCTCGTAATCGACCCCTTCCTTCTGTGCAAAGCCTTTTGCCACAAGCATAGCTTTGTGCTTGTCAAGTGAGCCATCAGCTTTGTACTTGTTCTTGTAGACCCACTTGAAGCCAATTGGTTTGGTTCGAAATGGAGGATCAACCAGCTTCCAAGTGCCATTCTTTATGAGAGCATCATACTCCTTTTGCATTGCTTCTTTCCATTCATCATAAGAAGCAGCTTCTTTGAAGGAAGTTGGTTCAAAATCTGTAGACAAGTTCAATTCACAATCATAAGTAACATCCATATCAACAGGTGAATTAGAGTCATCTACATCACCTCCATTTTGTCGGTTTGAATTTCTGGTTCCTGTTTTTCCAATTTCATCAGGATGAACACTTTCAAGTGTCTTTGTCAGCCACTTTGGGGGACCTTTCTGAGATGGTCCAGGATGCTCTGTTGATTGAGTTGGGATTGAATCAAGATTGAGTCTCCCAATTCTATCAATGACATCACTTAAAGCATCATCCATTGTTGGAGTTTCATGCAGGGGAAATTGTTCTTCAGAAGAAGATTCCACATGTTGATCTAGTATAGGAATCCCCCCTTCAAGATGTGGAATCTGATTATCAAATTCTTGAAATGATTTCGTTTTTGCGAATCTATCCAAGCGATCAAGTTTCCGCTCAACAACATTGTCAAATTTGGATGATTCCAGAAAAATGACATCTCTAGATCAACAAAATTTTTATTTACTTCATCATAGAGGCGGTATGCTTTAGAGGTGTTTGAATACCCCAGGAAGATGCACTTACAACTTCTAGCACCAAGTTTGTTTCTATGTACCTTTGGTATCAAAGCATAACAGGTGGAACCAAAGATCCTGAGATGTTTTACCGAAGGAACATGTCCATACCACAATTCATAAGGAGTCTTGTTTCTTATAGCATTAGATGGACATCTATTCTTTATATATGCAGCACATAGAACAGCATGAGACCAAAACATTATCTTTACATTTTTGAAGAAAAGCATGGATCGTACCATATTCAAAATTGTTCTATTCATTCTTTCTACTACACCATTCTGTTGGGGATTATAAGGTACAGTTGTTTGATGTTTGATCCCATGTTGGCGAAGATAGTTTTCAAATTCATTTGATGTATATTCTTTTCTATTATCAGTCCGAATAGACCCAATATGAGATTGTGCATCATTTTCAATCCATTTACGAAAATTCTTGAATGTTTGAAAAGCATCAGATTTGTTCTTCAATAAATAAACCCAACACATTCTGGTGTAATCATCAATAAATGTCATGATATATTTATTTCCATTTGCAGAAGGAACATGCATTGGACCACAGAAATCTGAATGAATGAGTTCAAGCTTCCTATGTGCTCTTGAATGTGAATCATGAAAAGACTGTTTGCTATGCTTTCCTAGAATGCAAGCATCACATTGCTTATGTTTCCTAGGAATTGTAGGCAAACCAGCAACACCATTTTTCTTCAATAAGCGGAGACTGTCATAGTTTAAATGTCCAAATCTAGCATGCCATAATAAACTTGATGGAAGTGTACCTTCTTCATGATGAGAAATATATGAGAAATGTTGTGCATGAGCAAAGGTTCCTTGCAGTTTGAGAAGTCTTTCTTCTTCTATTCCCCTCATGACAAGTGAGTGGTCAGATGTTTTTCTTACCTCAAGCTTGCCATCAAACATATGAATGGAGTGACCTTGCTGGCGGATGTGGACCAAGGACAACAAGTTTCTCTTGAGCTGTGGGAGATATAGAACAAGATCCAGAAGAAAGTCTGGAAGACCAGGCAGTTTAAGCCTGATTGTGCCAAGCCCTGATGGCTTGATTTTTGACTGATCTGCAAAGTATACTGCTCCATCAACATTGTCAGTGAAATCTTCAAAAAAATATTTCCTATGAGTCATATGATAGGTTGCTCCTGAATCAAGCAACCAATCATTTTTCGAAGAAGCAAGTGAAGCATTAAACAAATCTTCATTTACTCCAATGTTATATTGTGCCTCAATATAGTGAGCGGATTCAGGTGCTTTACCTTTGTCTGTATCATCAGTTTTACCTTTCTGCTGGTTTCTTTTCTGCTCAATTTTGTCCCATGGTAGCTTGCATGTAGAAGCATCATGTGATCCATTTCATTTGTTGTTGTAGATCTGATGCCAATTGACACTGGAATTACAAATCTGCGCTGCTACTCTCCCGCCGTCACCCAAAATTTCTGCAAAAAGAGCTGATTTTAAATCAGCGATATCTCCCTCCTCCGAACTCCGATTCGACTGATTTTTTTTTGAAATTAGGTGTTTTTTCACAAAGATTCCAGATCTACAATTATATTTTGCAGATCTGGTGCCAAGACGTCTAGATCTGCGCCGCAAAACTCGCTGCCCTGAAAATTGTCTGCAACCCCACTGATTTTTTAAATCAGCGATATCTCCTTCATCCGGACTCCGATTCAACTGATTTTTTTTTTGAATTTGGGTATTTTTTCACAAGGAATACAGATCTGCAATTAGATTCTGCAAATCTTGCACCAAAACATACAGATCTGATCTGCAAATTCGCCACCCAAAAAATCCCTGCAAAAAAATAAATAAATAATTTCCACGGTTTGCCCAAGAAAGTGCTCTGATACCAATTGTTGTAAATCTAACCTAGAAATACTATAGATCAGATATGAAAAGATAAGATAATGCAAATAATCCAGAAATAAGATGCAATGCTTCTTTATTGATCCAACCCTTAAGGTAGGGCAACACCATACATTCACTCCTTAAGGAAGGAGAGCACTCCACAAGCCATATGCTTGTTCATACAATAATACTTCTCTTCATCTTCATCCATGTGGAGTCTCTAGCCTCTATATAGGCCTCATACATACAATACCATGCATTATTACCATGGTTTCCTCATACCATCAACTAATACCATGGGCCCTTTACATTATTATTAACCACTTGTGGTCCCTTACATGACATGGGTTAACCACCTTATTTATTACTATGGCCCATCCCATTATTACATTATTACCTTGGGTACCTCCCTTGGTACCCCATATTATCCCCCCTAGGTATATAAAATTTCTCCACTGTTTGCCCAAGAGAGTGCTCCGATACTAATTGTTGTAGATCTAACCCATAAATATATGATAACAGAAATAAACCCAAGAAAAAACAATATAGAAATCTTTATTGATCAAAACCCTTATGGTAGGGCAACACCATACATTCACTCCTTAAGGAAGGAGAATACTCCACAAGCCATATGCTTGTTCATACAATAATACCTCTCTTCATCTTCATCCATGTGGAGTCTCTAGCCTCTATATAGGCCTCATACATACAATACCATGCATCATTACCATGGTTTCCTCATACCATCAACTAATACCATGGGCCCTTTACATTATTATTAACTACTTGTGGTCCCTTACATGACATGGGTTAACCACCTTATTTATTACTATGGCCCATGCCATTATTACCTTGGGTACCTCCCTTGGTACCCCATATTATCCCCCCTAGGTATATAACATTCCACCCCCCTAAGCATGTTTCGTCCTCGAAACATGGGAAGAACACAAATAATAAGATCTACTCAAAAGAGTAGTCCACTGATCCATGCACATGCATCTAGCCATCCAAGAGAAAGGTGAACCCTCGATCTCGCTGGTGCCTCGCTCGCTTGAGATGGAAGTTGACCGTGGCAGCTCTTCTGTGTTGATGTGTAGTGGGTGGATCTTCTCTCCTCGCTATCCGTCATGTGACTACTTGGTTTCCATCTTGATGGTTGTCTTGCGGGGTGATGTGGGTGATGATATGTTGAAGTTTTAACCCACGATGGCTTTTTCTTTATTTCACCCTGTTGTGGTGCCTGTTGTGGTGTCTTCTTTTTCAATATGACTTCAACCACTGAGCCGTCCTCGGATATATCAGCGCCTGTAGCCTTCTCTGCTTCAGCCTTTGTTTGTGTTTGATTATCTATCATTACTAGCTCATCATCAGACTCTGGAACATCTTCTGCTTCAGCCTCCTTGGACTCTACCTGCTTATTAATGGAAATATCCTGTAATGTAATTTTCTTCTTTTTATACCAGAGCTTCAGGAATTTCTTCTGCACATTAATATTTATGGTACCCACTGATTCCATCCAAGGGTATCCCAAAACAACATCCATGTTATCCATATCTGAAGCATAAAAATCACCATGAAACACATACTTATCCATAGAAAGCTTCAAATCCTTATAAATTTGCACATCCTCATCATCAACCTGTGTATTTTCAACTTGTTTTGCTGGAACTTGCAATTTTTTTTCCAAATTAACATTGATAAAACTATGCTTGCAACTAGTATTTATGAACACAATGATCTTCTCCTTTTGAATCAATCCATGAACCTGCAATAAGGAGACACCTGTAGCAAATAATCCCTTATGTGTCGCATTCTCCTTTTTTCTAGCACGAGACCATTTGTCTAAAAGGACTTTTTCAAATTCTGCATCTGAGAGTTTGGTCAACTGTTTGTTATCAAGTGAGAGATACCATTTATAAGCCTCATCTTTGAAACCAAACCACCATGAATTCCTCCAATTTTTTGCCCATGCTGACTTTTGTTGTTTTATGTATTCTTCAATAGTAGGACCATTATCTTTTCCTGTAAATAATAGAACCTTGCTAGAAGCCATGAAGAGGGTTTTGAAAAAAAAATGGTGAAAATTTGAATTTGTCACAATTCTGTCAATATTGCTCAGAATCTCTATTATAACCTGTTTTTAGAAATGGAACAATCATTCTGCATCTGCCCATGTGGTAGAAATCTTGATCCAGGTACTTGAAATTTCAGATCTGTGCTGCTACTCTCCCGCCGTCACCAAAATTTCTGCAAAAAGAGCTGATTTTAAATCAGCGATATCTCCCTCATCCGGACTCCGATTCAACTGATATTTTTTTTTGAAATTGGGTATTTTTTCCCAAATAATCCAGATCTGCAATTAGATTTTGCAGATCTTGTACCCAGACGTCTAGATCTGCACCGCAAAATCGCTGCCCTGAAAATTGTCTGCAACCCCACTGATTTTTAGATCAGTGATATCTCCTTCATCCGGACTCCGATTCAATCGATTTTTTTTTTGAAATCGGCTATTTTTTCGAAAAGAATACAAATATATAATTATATTTTGTAGATCTTGCACCAAAACATACATATCTGACTTGCAAAGTCGCCGCCCCCGAAACCCTGCAAAAAAATAAAAAAAATTTCTCCACTGTTTGCCCAAGAGAGTGCTCTGATACCAATTGTTGTAGATATAACCCGGAATATAAGAGAAATAACAAATATACCCAATAATAACAAGATATAAATAGAGAGAAATGCTTATTTATTGATCAAACCCTTAAGGTAGGGCAACACCATACATTCACTCCTTAAGGAAGGAGAACACTCCACAAGCCATATGCATATTCATACAATAATACTTCTCTTCATATCTCTCTATGTGGAGTCTCTAGCCTCTATATAGGCCTCATACATACAATACCATGGGTCATTACCATGGTTCCCTCATACCATCAACTAATACCATGGGCCCATTACATTATTATTAACTACTTGTGGTCCCTTACATGACATGGGTTAACCACCTTATTTATTATTATGGCCCATCCCATTATTACATTATTACCTTGGGTACCTCCCTTGGTACCCCATATTATCCCCCCTAGGTATATAACATTTGCAGTGAATGCAATGCAGATCTGCTTTTTCTCCTTGAGAATGTCTGCCCCCCCTGCCTCTGAAGTATCTTCCTCTTCCTCTTCATCCACCTCTTCCTCTTGTAGAATCTTGAGCAGGATGCTTTTATTTATGAGCAAGGCAAACATTCCCTTTAGAAGATTCAGGGACTGTCTTCTTTCCAAAGGCTTTCTCTCTTTCAGCAAACTTTTTAACAAGAGAGTCAAAGGTTATATCTTTAAGATTTCCATTTGCTTGTAAAGACTCAAGATAATTGGAGTAAGTAGGATAGAGTGCCTTGAGAAAAGCAATAAGAGGGATATCCAGCTCAACCTTAGTGGATTTGATATCATGCATTATGGATTTTACTTCAGATGCAAGAGCAAGAGGATCATTATTTTTCAGTTCAAGAGTGAAGAGTTTAATCATGAGCTGAACAACTTCAAGTGCAGAATGTGAGTCATAGAGTTGCTTCAAAGGCAGTTGAATATGATGAAATATGGTGACTTACTTCTTCATTTACAGATGCTGCGATTAATGCATATGCTTTTCTGTTCTTGTTATCCCAAATGATGAGCTCTTTGTCTGATGTAGGCTGTATTGGGTCATTGTCTCCTTCTCCGACACGCACTCCTTTCCACAACTCATTCAAGATGAGGGTGTGTTTTATCATCTGGGACCATTCAGGATAGTTCTCCTTGCCAGTGAGAACTATTCCTACCATAGAGATGATTGAATGCATTCTGTAAAAAAAATACTTCTGCTGAAAAAAAAAAAACGTCCTTACGTTACAGCCTTATGCACTATATTTTCTTCAAAGCCCTCTAATGTTTGATAGAAGCATCAGCATTTCATTGTACATATCACTTCAATATATCACTTTAATGCTTTAACTTTTCAACGCAGCATTACCATTCAAATGATAAAAAAAACTGTGCAATACTACTATGTTTTGAATGATATATAAAACGCGCAATACCACAAATGCTTTGATATATAAACCACTTTGAAAACTGCGCAATACTTTGAATGATATATAAATGCTTTGAATGATATAAACTGCGCAATACTTTGAATTCAACAAACGCTTTGAATGATATAAACTGCGCAATACTTTGAATTCAACAAACGTATCCACGGACTTTGAATTCAACACGTATCAGGCCACGTTCACTCCAGTGAGTAACAAATCCAGTGTTGAGCGGATGCAATGTTGGGCATCTCAGGTTCGTTCTTCAGATTTATAGGTTATGGCCGGAACGAAAATCACTTATGCATAAACAATTCCTTGAGACTTATCCTATCGTCGATTTGTCATTTCTTCCTTTAAGGAAGCTTCAATGCCTCCAGATTAGGTGGCACGTTCAGATCAAAAGTAGCGTTCCTCTGTAACGCTCTTTCAAGGAACCGTGTAACAGGGTGAGCTTCAATGCCTCTGGCTGACAACAAGCGGATATTCTGACGGCCGAGGAGTTTACAACGATGAACGTTGTAAAACGCAAGGGCATACTCTGGTGCTTAGACAACAGGCACCTTTGGGTATTCAGCTCCCTCAAAATGATTACGAAGAAAAGGTGCCTGATTTTGTTGAAACTATGATCTTCAATGACACAAACGCTGTGATCACAACAGGCAGGTATGCTTCAAGAGAAGAGGCAACGCGCAAAGGGAATGTGATTAATGAGATTGGATGGTGGTATAAGGCTTGGTTCCACACTCATGTTGCCACTGCGTTGAAGAGAGGCAAGTTTGTTGAGTATGTGCCTGCTCGGGAGTATCACCATCGGCACACCAGATCCTTGTATTGGGAAGGCGGAGGGATAATAGACAGAGATTGTATCAAGACAATGGTTGTTGAGAGCTTTGGTGCCGCAGCATTCAACAGGAAATGGATAGCAGATGAGCTTGCGGCAGAGGCAGCGCTGGAAAAGGCAGCGCGTTATGGTCAGAGGTGAGTTTTCAACGGAACCAGCTCACCAGAATCCGGCAGGTCGAACAGTCGCAGCATGTCAGTGGACAGAACGACAGAGGCAGAGCAGAACAGTGGACAGAACGACAGAGGCGTTTGAGGACAGAGCTCAGGCCTGCGTACAACCCATAGTAGCAAAAATGAAGGGAGTTACAACTAATTTTAGAACTGGCTCTGATACCATGTTAGGCCAGGTAGTAACTCTCCAAAGGCAGAAAAGCTGATTGGTGTGTTTATTCCATAGGTATGTTATTGTTTTATACATTAGGAGTGATTGTTCAGTTCATCTTCCGATGACTGTTCACATTCCTGATTTATTTATTTTACAAATTCCCCAATCATGAAGATTAGGTGTCAACACTTTGATTATTTAATCCCTTGGTTTTATTAATCGTATAAGCTTAAAATATTAATTCCTAAGGTTTATTAATCATTTGGGCTTTTAATATTAACTCGTTGGGTTTGTTGATTCCTTGGGTATATTGACCCCTTGAATTTATTAATCATTTCTTTCTATAATATTAATGCCTTGGGTTTGTAATATTAATAATGTCTTAGGTTTATTGATCTCCTGTATTTGTAATATTAATAATCCCTTGGTTTTATAAAACCCCAATATTAAGGGTTAAATATTTTTCCAACTATTTATGATTATGTGAATATCACAATAGATTAATCTAATTCAACCATGTTTACTTTAAGATTTATAATAGTCATGTTAGGGTTTATATGCATTGGGTTTATAATTTTTATCCCTTAGGTTTATTATTCCCTTAAGTTTATAATATCAATCCTTTAAATTTATTGATCTAAGGGTTCATATTCGTAGGGTTTAATATTATTCAACAATGGTGAACAATAAACAACCATGTTCAACCATGATCAACCATAGTCCAACATCGTATTGTGACAAGGATTGTCTCAATATGAAAATCAACTATGGTCAACCATGTTTATTTTAGTATTTTGAATATTATCTAAGGGTTTTTATACCTTGGGTTTGTAATATAACTCCCTTGGGTTTAATATTATTCTCTTAGGTTAAAAATCCCTTAGGGTTTTAGTATTAATCCATTGGGATTATCATTCCTTTGGTTTTATAATATCAATCCCTTGAGTTTATTATTCTATTAGGTTTATAATATTAATCATGGTCAACCATTGTCAATCATAGCCAACCATGATCAACCATGG
The DNA here is from genome assembly GCA_031772625.1 of Pinus tabuliformis. Classification (NCBI taxonomy): domain Eukaryota; kingdom Viridiplantae; phylum Streptophyta; class Pinopsida; order Pinales; family Pinaceae; genus Pinus; species Pinus tabuliformis. Next base: position 1,734,200,142 of record CM062820.1, on the reverse strand, counting down.
TTGAATGTCACATTGTGACAAGGATTTTCTCACCATGAAAATAAGCCATGTTTATTTTGTCTCACCATGAAATAAAACCATGTTTATTTTGTCTCAATATGAAAATCAAGGATAGTTAAGGATGGTTATTGATATTTATTTTTCGATTTGTAATATTTATCATGAGATTTCAACAACTTGGATTTATAATATTAATCCATTGGGTTTAAAATATCAATCCTTCTTGTTTTTAATATTGATCCCTTGCATTTTTTGATCCCTTAGGTTTATAATTTTTTCTGTTGGGTTTATAATATTAAACGGTTGGTTTTATTAGTTCCTTGGGTTTATAATATTAATAATCCCTTTGGTTTATCAATCCCATGAGTTTAAAATATTAATTCTTATGGTTTATTACTCTCTTTGGTTTTTATATTGGTTTTTTGGGTTTCTTGATTCCTTGGGTTTATTAATCGTTTGGATTTATTAATCCTTTCTGTTTATATTATTATTTTGTTGGGTTTACTATTTCCCTTGGGTTTACTGTCTCCTTGGGTTTATAATATTAAATGCTTAGGTTTATTTGTTCTTTAAGTTTATAATATTAATAATTTGTTGGGTTTATCATTTAATCCCTCGGGTTTATTAATCCCCAATATTAAGGTTTAAATAATACTCCTAAGGTTTAATATTAATCCCTTAGGTTTACAATGTTGATCCCTTTAGTTTATTAACATGTTGGGTTTATACCCCGGATGCGGGTGATTAACTGTCCAAAGGACAATCAGGCGGCGCATCATATGGGCATCTGTCAGCTCACATACGCCACGAGTCAGATCGCTTGGGAAGGGAGATGGGCCTGCAAAACTTCTTTAATGCGGCCATTATTGTGTTCACCCGTCGTCTCGCACGCCGCGTCCTGCCGCTCCTTAAACGCTCATAGCATACCAGCTTCAATGCATTCCGCTGTCGAGTTTTTACTTCCAGTTCTGGGCGTTTCTCTGAATCCCTCTGCAGGGGTTCACAGAACTGTTAATGTGCAGAGTTTGTATGGTTATTGGGAGGTTCTGTTATTACCCAGCTCAGAGCAAGCAAAAATGTCGCGCGAAAGAGTTAGGTTACTGAGCAGAAGAGGGGGCTCTGGTGGTCGAGCAGTCTCGCAGCGTTCCTCCGACACTCCGGAACCTGAAAGGCGATGTCCTCCGGCAACGAGGAGCGGCAGAGGAAGGGGTCGTGGTAGATCTGGAGATGCAGTATGTGAACATGCTGCTCACCATACTGCGCGGTATCGTTTCCCTTGCTCGCTCGATAATGCTACTTTTATTATTTCCGTCTCTATTGAAAAGCTTGAAGACAACAGTAATTTGGGAGCGGCCCAAGCTGAAGCACCTGCGGAACAACGAATTGTAAATCCGGAGGAACATTTGTGCCCAGTCTCGGAGAATGCTTCGTCGCCGATTCTGGCAAACCCCGCTGGCCCAGGTGTGTCCGTGCGTGGCGATCCCACCGGCTCGGTGGCCCCTCATTCGGACTCGGAGGACTCTCTTCGGTACGGGTGTTTGGTTGTTGAGGAGCCCTATACTACAGATGATGACTAGCCTAGCTTAATTCTGTTTTCGTTGCTATGTTTTTGGCTCAGGTACCTGCATGTCAGTGTGTCGTTACTACATATATCAGCTGTTTGTGTTTATCTTAGGGCAGGGTCTGTCCATGTTTCTGTCCGTCTCAGGGCGCTGTCTGTCAAATGTAATGGTTTTGTCACTGTTCAAAACTGTAATGTGTCGAAGAACTACACTGATCTTATGTGTTTTTTGTAAAATTCCATCAACAGGCTGAACTCTCAAGGCCATGGCCTTGCTGTAACTTTTTGTATCAATAATAGAAGTAGTCATATTGAGAAAAAAAAAACATGTTGGGTTTATAATACTAACACTCCCTAAGGTTTATTCATCCCTTGGGTTTCTAATATTCATAGTCATGTGGGTTTATCAATCCTTTTGGTTTAAAATACTAATTCCTAAGCTTTATTAATATCTTACATTTTTAATATTAATCCCTTGCAATTTTTGATCTCTTAGGTTTCTAATATTTTCCCCTTGGGTTTACGTTATCAAATGTTTGTGTTTCCTCATTCTTCAAGTTTATAATATTAATAATTCCTTTGCTTTATAATTTGATCCCTTGGTTTTATTAATCCCCTTAGCTTAAAATATTAATTCCTAAGGTTTATTAATCATTTGGGTTTATGGATTCCTTAGGTATATTGATCCCTTGTAGTTATTAATCATTTGGTTTTATAATATTAATGCCTTTAGTTTGCAATCGAACACTAATATTAAGGGTTAAATATTTGTCCAGCTATTTATGATTATGTTAATATCACAATATATTGATCTAATATGGAAAGCAACAATGGTCAACCATGTTTTTTTTAGGGTTTATAATAGTCATATTAGGGTTTATATGCGTTGGGTTTATAATTTTTATCCCTTAGGTTTATTATTCCCTTGTTTTTATAATATCAATCCTTTCGGTTTATTGATCTAAAGGTTCGTATTCCTATGGTTTAATATTATTCAACAATGGTCAACAATAAACAACCATGTTTGACCATGATCAACTATGATCCAACATCGCATTGTGACAAGGATTGTCTCAATATGAAAATCAACCATGCTCAACCCTATTTATTCTAGTATTTTTAATATTTATCTAAGGGTTTTCATACCTTGGGTCTATAATATTACTCCCTTGGTTTTAATATTGTTCCCTTGGGTTTATTATTCCTTTGGTTTTATAATATCAATCCCTTGGGTTTATTCTCTTAGGTTTATAATATCAATCATGGCCAACCATTGCCAATCATAGCCAACCATGATCAACCATGGTTGAATGTTGCATTGTGACAAGGATTGTCTCACCATGAAAATAAACCATGTTTATTTTAGTGTTTGTAATATTTATATTAAGGTTTATGTTAGGCCCCTATACTACTAGTGTAACCCCTTATTGTTATTAGTAAAACCCACTTATTATATTGATGTACCCATGTAGTGCCCATATTGTTACTAATGTACCCCATAAAAGCCCACTATTGTTATTATTGTGCCCTTACATTATTATTGTTATGTCGGCTCTGATTATGTTATAACCCCTTAGACTCCTATATATAGAAAGGAGGTCTTTTCATTTGTATCATCAAAGAATTGTTCATTTATGTAATGTAAAGTAGGTTGCCCCCTCGAAGAGGCTGAATTCTAAGGCGTGGATCTATCTTTTCTATCTTTTCTTGAGCTGGTTTCATAACATTTAGTATCAGAGCTTTGGATTTTAGGGTTTCGCTGCTCCAAACAGGTCATCGTGGCATTTTCACTATAAATTTTTTTTCTGTGACGTTTCAGAAGTCGAAAAAAAAACCCATTTGAGAAGAAATCGCGCTGAACCTCAGGTCCGAATTTCAGAGCTTTTCGCGTGATATTTTCGGAGATATGATCTGAGGAAGTTGGTCTTTTTGCAGACTCCTGAATTACACTCAAAACAGGTGACCTAGGGAAAATCGTCATAACTTTCTTTCTGAGCATCGGATTGAAATTTAGTAAGAAGGTACAGAAATAGGACGGACTGTAGTTTTCTTTTATATATTGTTCAGAGTCAACGGTGGAAACAGTGACACATGGCACTTCATACAAGTTTGCTCTACTGAACTAGTCTATAATCAGGTCACTACGGGAGATTGTGCATAAATCTTTCTTGGAGAATCCAATTTGGATCAGACTAGTGGCATTGGAAAGAGGACATAGAAGACTACTACAGGTCACAATTTCAGAACTTAAATATTTGCAAGTACAAAGTTACAGTCGTTTCAAGATCGAGGTCCTAAAATCAAGAAAAAGCAAGATGAGGAAGTTTGATGGCAAGGATCCGGTAAATTGGATACTTCAGATGGAGCAATATTTTGATCTACATGGTGAACCACAGTTGCAAAAGGTATGTATTGCATCTTCATATTTAGAACCAGATCAATTTTTATGGTATAAAGGGCTTTGTTCTCGTAAAAAACTTGTTACATGGTCAATTCTCACGGAGGAAATGATAGCACATTATGAGGATACAAAGAGCAACACCTTCTTTAGAGCAACACCACAACAATTGGAAAGAGTAAAAGGGCTTTGTGACATATTTGAAAGTAAAATTATGGCAACAAGGAAGTCTACCCCTCACAACTTTAAAGATGGACGTGTTGTTTCTCCTAGCCTTCCACAACCTACAAGGGTTACACCACAACAATTGGAACAAAAAAGAGAAAAAGGGCTTTGTTACAATTGTGACAGAAAATGCACTAAAGGTCATAAGTGTGCTGTGAAGAAATTATTTTACATAGAGTATGAAGACGAGGAAGAAAAGGATCAAGAAACATCAAAAGAAGAGGATATATGCTAGGACCTGACCCCAGAGAAAGAAGAAATGAATCAGAACATATCTTGTAAACTATTGGCAAGAATGACCACTCCTCAAACTCTCAAGATAGAAGGACATATCAAGAAGAAAAAGGTGCAAGAAGTGAAAGATCAAATCAAGAAAGAAGAAATGAATCCAACCATATCTTGTAATTCACTGGTTGGAATTACCACTCCTCAAACTATCAAGATAGAAGGACATATCAAGAAGAAAAATGTTCAAGTAGTGAAAGATCACATCGAGCTTCAACAACAAGTTCTCCACCTTTTAAAGGATAATGCCACTTCGGTGCAAAATCAAATGAAACAACAGGTATATCAACATCATAGTGAAAAATGTTTTGATGTAGGCGACCGGGTATTTTTATTGCTAAATCTAAAGCAAGCTATTTATGAGAAGGAAATGTTGGCAATACTACATGCACTTAAAAAATGGCGACCTTACCGAATGGGAAGACTCTTCAAGGATGAGGATGTGGAAGCATTGTTTTGTGCTATTTCTATTATCCAACCAGATTGGATAAACGAAGCAAGGGATCAATGGAAGAAGGACAAAGAAGTATGGCCACTTATTCAAAAGTTGCAAAAGATCCCAATTCAAACAATATTGCTAGATATTGAAAAGGAAGGAAAAATCATATTGGAACCTGGAGCAGTCACAGAAACAAGAACCCGACAGCTACGAAATCGATCAATTTCAGAGTATCTCATCAAGTGGAAGAACTTACCCACTGAAGATTCCACATGGGAGGACAAGAATTTTATACAGAAGCATCAAGAACTACTCAAGCGTTGAGGACAACGCTTTTTGAAGGAGAGGGGCATGTTAGGCCCCTATACTACTAGTGTAACCCCTTATTGTTATTAGTAAAACCCACTTATTATATTGATGTACCCATGTAGTGCCCATATTGTTACTAATGTACCCCATAAAAGCCCACTATTGTTATTATTGTGCCCTTACATTATTATTGTTATGTCGGCTCTGATTATGTTATAACCCCTTAGACTCCTATATATAGAAAGGAGGTCTTTTCATTTGTATCATCAAAGAATTGTTCATTTATGTAATGTAAAGGAGGTTGCCCCCTCGAAGAGGCTAAATTCTAAGGCGTGGATCTATCTTTTCTATCTTTTCTTGAGCTGGTTTCATAACAGTTTACCAATATTGCGTTCATAATATTAGTCCTTTGGGCTCAATATTATTCCCTTCGGTTCATAATCCCTTGGGGTTTTAGTATTAATCCCCGTGGTTTATGTTTCCCTTGGGTTCATAATATCAATCCCTTGGGTTTATAATATCAATCATTGTCAACCATGGTCAACCATAACCAACCATGGTCAACTATGGTCAATCATGCTCAGATCTCGCATTATGACAAAAATTGTCTCCATATAAAAGTCAAGGACAATCATGGACAATCATGGTCAACCATGGTCAACCATGGTTGATGATGGTCAAACATGTTTTATATAATCAAACATGGTCAACCATGGTCAATCATGGTCAAACATGTTTGAACGTTGCGTTTTGACAAAAATTGTCTCGATATGAAAATCAACCATGATCAACCATGGTCCAATGTTGCATTATGACAAAGATTGTGTGGATATGAAAATTGACCATGTTCCAACATGGCATTGTGATAAGGATTGTCTCAATATGAAAGTCAAATATGATGAACCATGGTCCAACGTCGCATTGTGACAAAGATTGTCTGGATATGAAAATTAATCTGGGTCAACCATGGTCCAACATGGCATTATGATAAGGATTGTCTCAATATGAAAATCAAAGATGGTCAATCATGTTTATTTTAGTGTTTATAATATTTATCTTAGGGTTTATATATGTGTGGTTTATAATATTATTCCCTTGGGTTTAATCTTATTCACTTGGGATCATAATCCCTTAGGATTTTAGTATTAATCCCTTGGGTTTATAATATCAATCTATTGGGTTTATAAATATTAATCATGGTAAACCATGGTCCATCATAGCAAACCATGTTCAACCATGGTCAAACCGTATGGATATGGAAATAAACCATGCTCAACCATGGTCCAACGTTGTGTTCAGACAAAGATTGTCTCAATATTAAAATCAATCATGGTCAACCATGGTTAACCATGGTCCATTGTTGCATTGTGACAAGGATTGTCTCTATATGGAAATCAACCCTTGGGGTTTTAGTATTAATCCCTTAGGTTTATTGTTCCTTTGGTTTTATAATATCAATCACTTGGGTTTATTATTCCATGCTCAACCATGGTTTATTATGATGTCCACCATGGTAAACCATGGTCCAACATCGAATTATGATAAGGATTATCTCAATATGAAAATCAACGATGGTCTATCATGTTTATTTTAGTGTTTATAATCTTTACCTTAGTGTTTATATACGTTGGGTCTATAATATTAATCCCTTGGGGTTTTAGTATTATTCCCTTCGGTTTACAATATCAATGCATTGAGTTTATACTATTAATCATTTTCAACCATGGTCAATCATAACCAACAATGTTCAACCATGCCCAAACAAGTCTAGATATGGAAATCAACCATGGTTTAACGTTGTGTTCTAACAAAGACTGTCTCAATATGAAAATCCATCATGGTCAACCATGGTTAACCATGGTCCAACATTGGATTGTGACGACGATTGTCTCTATATGGAAATCAACCATGGTCAACCATGTTTATTTTAGAGTTTATAATATCGATGTTAGAGTTTTATATCCCTTGGGTTTATAATTGTTATCCCTTAGGTTTATTATTCCCTTGGGTTTATAATATAACTACCTTGGGTTTATTGATCATGGTCAACCATGTTTTATAGAATCAAACATGGTCAACCATGGTCAATCAGGGACAACCATGCTCAATCTTTGGTTTTAAGTATTAATCTCAATGGTTTCTTCCTTTGGGTCAAACATGGTGAATCATAGTCAATCATGGTCAAGCATGCTCAAATGTCACTTTCTCACAAATATTGTCTCCATATGAAATTCAAGCATGGTCAACCACAGTCAACCATGATCCAATGTTACATTGTGACAAATTATTATTATTAATTATTTACATTATTAATTATTATTATGTAAAATTGAATTGATTATTATTATTATTATTATTATTATTATTATTATACAATAAAATAGAATAAAAATATTTATATTTCTTCTAGAAAAAATAGTAAAATTTATTTATTGCGTCGAAAGGTGCTCTACAGTCCAGTATATGAGGGAGATGTTGTCATGTAACGTAATGTTATAGTAACATATATATATATATATATATATATATATATATATATATATATATATATATATATATATATATATATATATATATATATATATATATATATATATATATATATATATATATATATATATATATATATAGGGAGATGTTGTCACGTAATGTATTGTTACATTAAAAATATTAAAAAAATATGAGGGAGATGTTGTCATGTAACATAACGTTACATTAAAAAATATTAAAAAAATATGAGGGATATGTTGTTAGGTAACGTAACGTTATATTAAAAAGGTTATTAAAAATAATATGTGTCCGCTAATATATATTGTATATGCTCAAGATATGTGTAAGATTACTATATATGTGTTGACTAATATATATTGTATATGCTCAAGATATGTGTAACATTACCTTAAAATAAAAAAATAATTAAAAAAAAAATGTGTCTGCTAATATTAAAAAAACTCAATTTTGAAAACGATATATATACAATTTAAAAAGAGATCGATTAGCTTATTTATTGAATAACAGAGAAAATTAGGTAAAGGAAGCAGATGATTAAAATCAATTTTGAAAACGACATATATACAATTTAAAAAGAGATTGATTAGCTCATTCATTGAATAACAAAGAAAATTAGGTAAAGGAAGCAAAGGATTCAACTAGGCATATCCTGTAATAATAATAATAAGGTAAATTATTTTTCGTTGCCTTCGCAGAGATCATTGAAGTTTATATGCACCACATCCATCAAGCATAATAGCCACATAGATTACTGAAGTGGCAAAGTTTATATGCCGCAAATATCAAGTTTGTAACAATTAATATAGTTGTGTTTCATCTATAAATTTAATTAATAAGGAGATAAAAACTTAATATTTACAATATGACAAGATTTTTAATCATGAATATTTACCATGGATATTATTAACTTCTAAGTATTTTTTTTTACAATACCATGGGCCAGTACCCACAAGAGAAAGATAGAGAGGGAGAGGAGGGAAGAAAATTATAATACCATGGGCCATCTAGACTTTGGATTATTATGTTATGGATCTAGGCTTTTAATTGTTACAATACCATGGGCCAATAACATGGCTTATCAAAATCACATGCCAAAAAACAATAATTTATTTCAAAATAAAAATATTTTATTTTTATTTTATTTTATAACATTTTTTAATTAAATCTAAGAGAAAAAATGTTATAATTACTTTTGAGGTATATCTAAACCTTCCATCGTTACGACTACTAACAATATTTTCATAGAGATTAAATGGAGGTTTTAATAAATAAAAAATTGAGAATACTTTTATACATACATATGTGAAATTTATATAATATAAATAATATTATAAAGAACTAGGATAGATGCATCTTAACCAATGATCCAAGTGATGAGAAAGCAAAGTGATTAACAATAATAGAGGACAGATGGTGCATGATTCTTTTAATTTTTTTATTATTGTATTTTCTTTAACATGATTGATCCAAAATATAGGTTTCATATTTTACAAACAATTATGTTTTTTATTAATTTGGATAATTTCTTAAATACAATACAATGGGATCATATTTAAGAAAGAGAGTGAGATGGCAGGGGGAATAGAGTGTGGGAGAGAGACATAGAGGTGAGAGAAACAGTGAGAGAGAGAAAGGAAGAAAGAGATGAGGGGGAGAGAGGGAGGGAGAGAGATGGACTTGTAGGGGAAAAGAGAGGGAGTGAAAAGGGAGAGATGAAGATGGAATGAGGGAGAGAGGAGACAAGGGAAGAGAGAGAAAAGGAGAGGATAAAGATAGGGAAAGAAGGGGAAGAGAGAGATAGGGAGACATAGATATGGAGGGGTGAGAGAGGAGGAGAGAGAGAAGGGGAGAGAGAGGGAGATAGTGATAGAATTGGAGGGTGGAAAGAGAGTGTGTGTATGATGGGGAGAGAGATATGGGGAGGTGGGAGAGAAGGGGAGAGAGAGGAAGGAAAAAGAGAGAGGACTTGATATAGAGGAGAGAGAGGGGGGGAGAGAGAGATGGAGTTGGAAAGAGAAGAAAGAGATAGAGAGAGAAAGGTGGAGAGGGAGTGAGGGGGGAGAGAGAGAGAAGGCGGAGAGAGAGGGAGAGGAAGAGGGAGGGAGAGAGAGATAGATAGATATGGAGAGAGAGTGTGTATGCTTTTGGGGTGAGAAGGAGAGACAAGGGGAGATAGATATATAGATGGGGCGAGGGAGGGGATAGAAGAGAGAGGCAAAGAGAGGGAGGGAGGAAGAGGGATATATGGGAGATAGAGATATAGATGGAGGGGAGAGAGAGAGAGAGAGAGAGAGAGAGGTAAGGGGAAGAGATAGAGAGGGAAAGGAAGAGGAGAGATAGATATATAGATAGATAAATAAGCGGAGGGGGGGGGGGAGTGTGACATGTGTTTAGGTGTTGAGAAAGAGAGACAAATAAGGAGATATGGAGGGAGGTATAAATATAGATAGTAGGGGGAGAGGGGAATGAAGAGAACGATAGAGAAAGTTAGGGTGAGGTAGATAGAGTGAGACAAGGGAGAGAGGGAGGGGAAGAGAGAGAAGGAGAGGGGGAGGGAGATAGACACAAAATGGAAGGTGGAGAGAGAGGGGAGAAGAAAGAGTCTCATAGAGACAAATATAGACATAGAAGTTAGATCTAGAAAGACATGAATATTTTAGATTTTCAATTTTTATTTCTAATCCTATTTGATAACATGCACTATATGAATTGATTTTAGTGTATATGTCGATTTATAATTCTATTTAATACCTTACACTAGATGCTTTGATTTCGGTGTCGATGTTGATTTCTACTCCTATTTCATTGCTTGCACACGATGCATTGGTTTTAGTGTAGATATTGATTTCTAATCCTATTTGATGACTTGCGCTAGATGCGTTGATTTCATTTTAGATGTCGATTTCTAATCATATTTAATACCTTACACTAGATGCATTGATTTCACCGTAGATGTTGATTTCTACTCATATTTGATTGCTTACATTAGATGCATTGGTTTCAATGTAGATATTGATTTATAATCCTATTTAATTTCTTGCATTAGATGCATTGGTTTTAGTGTAGATATCGATTTCTAATCCTATTTGATTGCTTGCACTATATGCATTGATTTTAGTATAGATGTCGATTTCTAATCCTATTTGATTGTTTTCACTAGATGCATTGATTTTAGTGTAGATGTTGATTTTCGATTTGATGCAACAAGATGTGTGATGTACATTAATTTCAAAGTAATTATATTAATAGTGTGCATTTATTTCAGTGTAAGCACATTTCCACCTCCTCCATCTATATCTCTATCTCCCATTGTCTCTCATTCTTTATCTCTCTATCTCAACCCCTAAACATACACACTCTCTCTCCATAGCTATCTATCTCTCTCTCCCTTCTTACCTCCCCCCTCTCTCTCTTCCCCTTCTCTCTCTAACATTTCTCTCTCCATATATATATCTCTTCCTCCCTCCCTGCTTTGCCTCTCTCTTCTTCCCTTTCTGCCCCACAAGTATATTTCTATCTCCCCTTCTTTTTACTTCTCACCCTCAAAACATACACACTCTCTCTTAGTGTATGGACATAGAAATTATTCAACCATAAGTACAATACTTGAATTTTCATCCTAAATAAAATGTTTTCTTACCCAAAATGTTTGCTTCTTGAAACTATAAATTAATTATAATTGGGTACTTTCTTATTATTCCCATTATCCATCATTCAAGATTGTCAATTACTTTGCATTAAAATGTGGTAATAGAAAATAACTACCATTGAAAATTATTTGGGGTTTAGCACTCAATAAGTCACAATGATTGAATTTCGAGAAAACTACTATTAATATTGGAGAGCAACAGAGACAAGGTATGTTGTTTACTACAATAACTCGAGTTAAATATTTGAATTGTCTATGATTCCAACTATTCTTTTCATATGCTAAATATGAGGAAATGGAAAAACTAATAGGTGTGACAATAGGAACAATAGAAGAAAATAGTCTCAGATTTCACATTTTCTATCTATCAAAATTGTTACATTGACACTTTGCACTCAAAATTTGTATTTCATAATTTTTCATCATTCAAGTTACTAAGAGTCTCTCACATCTCAACAAACTGAGGTAACTAAGCAAATTTTAAATTAAATTGACAAAATTAATCTTAGAAATATTTAGCATATTTAAAATGATCAAAATAATTTGATGTTCAACAAATTTTGTATGAACGCACAAGATTAAAACTAGCCTAGATCCATCTTAACACCGGATCTATCAAGTGCCAAGAGGTATCAAATCTCTCGAGGTGCAAACCTTTCCTCAAGTTTTTCACTCAAAAAATAGGTTTGCACTTCGAGAGATTTGATCCCTCTCAATGCTTGATAGATCTAGTGTTAAGATGGATCTAGGTGGCTTTTAATAAAATAAGTAATTATTTATTTAACAATTGTAAAAAATAAGTAATAAACTATTATTATTGTTATCATTTTTTTATTATATATTTATCAATGGTTTCTATCATAGATAAAAATGAAGCCTTATGGGTATATCAACCACATTTACTAAAATAATTATTGTTATTAAGATTATTATTGCTAATTGGCATTACTAATATTATTACGAGTTATTACTATTATTATATTATTACTACTATTACTATTACCATTACTACTACTACTATTATTATTAGTATTACTATAACAATTATATTATTATGATAATATTAAACAATAACCATAAATATATAAAATATAAGAATATCATTGTTATTATTTATATAGTTATTAATAATCATAAATACTTGGTTTTTTAAAAAATACACATAATAATTATTAATGTGGTTGATATAAGCCTATCAACATATATCAGTCACATTAGAAAATGTGGTTGTATATATGATTCATATATGCCTATCAGCGTATATCAACCACATTGGTAAATGTGGTTGTGCTAGTTTCTTTTCACTTGTTTCATATAATATATAAATTGTTGATATTGAAATATTTTCATTTATAATTCATATTCTCCACATTGAAATGTTAATGCATGCTCCCTCATAATCTGAAATAGAAAACATATATCCATACTCTAATATCTCTTTCTTTTATATAGATGTATAATTTTTTTTTTGGTTATTAATAATTTTTAAAATTCACATGTTTTTTTGTTTGTTTGTGTATGTATATATATATACATATATATATATATATATATATATATATATATATATATATATCAACTCCATATTAAACATTGAAAGAATTATAAATCTTATTAACATTTTAATATGGAGAATATGAATCATTAATAAAATATTTCAATGTCAACTTAGTGTATGTATATATATATATATATATATATATATATATATATATATATATATATATATATATATATATATATATATATATATCAAACATTTTATATATATGTTGCTCAAAACGGATATGGATTGATCTATCAATAGTCTAGAGGAATCAAATCTCTCTAGCTGGAAACATTTCTTTATGTTATTCACTAAGAAAAATGTTTTGCATTTGGAAATATTTAGTCCTTCTTTGTAATTGGTAGATCTAGAGTTAAGATGGACCTATGCTAGTATTAATGAATGCTATATTTTACCAGTATAGATCCATCTTAACCATGGTTGTAGCAAGATAAAAGAGTGATCAAGTCTCTTAAGGTGAAAACTCATTTTATAGTGCAAAATTTAATTAAAATGCACCTCCAAAGATTGCATCTTTCTACGAACTTGATAGAAAATGGTTAATATCTCTCTCTCTCTCTCATATATATATATATATATATATATATATATATATATATATATATATATATATATATAGATTCCATTTTTGTATGCAGAAATGGATTCAACCCCTTGAAAATCCATTCCAATAAAATAGCTTAAACATGCGATTCCAACAAATATTTGTTACATTCAAAGTTAATCTTTAATAAAAAAGATAAAATGTAAAATAATGATACATGAAATATATATATATATATATTCCATTTTTGTATGCAGAAATGGATTCAACCCCTTGAAAATCCATTCCAATAAAATAGCTTAAACATGCGATTCCAACAAATATTTGTTACATTCAAAGTTAATCTTTAATAAAAAAGATAAAATGTAAAATAATGATACATGAAATGCTATTACAATAAGAATTTAATTTTTCAATTTGTTATTATTATTATTATAAACCACATATAATATACTTTTAAAATGTCACATTGAAATAATTTAGTTTTTCCACAGGAAAAAATCGGTAACCTTTTATTAAAAAAATGAAAAGTTACACTAGCAGATGCATTGAAGCATTTCCATAAGCTGCCCATCTGGGCTCGAGTGCTTTTGCACCCCCAGCAACGTTAACAAAATAACGTGCATTAAGAAGAAGAAAAAAGGAAAAAGAAGAGAGAAGAAGGGAGAAATAGGGGAAAAACTGGAGTCCGGAAGAGAAAACTCAAGTTTTTCTCCCCTTTTTCTTTTCGACCTTGCGCCACTCTCCTTGAGTGGGCTCGATCGAAGCTATGACTAACTGTGTTTCTACTTTCTGTGAGGCTGTTTCCTTGTCTGAATCTAAAGTATCTGAGTGGTGATGCCGTTTGGTTCCTCCCATACTCAGATCCTCACTTGCCTTCTCTGCCTGATTTGAGTAAAGTTGTGTAGCCTTGTTTTCTGATGTGGTTTCCTTTTGAGTCTCCATTCCTTGAGATACCTCAACATTCTCTGCAGAGATCTCTTCCTCTTCTGCTTCTGATTCTTCGTCCTCTGAGTTAGGGGGTGGAATTGCCATCCTTTCCTCTGCTTCCCTTTCTGCTTCTTTTTACTGTTTTCTTTCTTGGCTTCTAGACATGTGCTTTGTAGGTGTCCTGTCATCCTGCAGAGCCTACATCTGAAAGGAGTATTTTCATAGTCTAGTGCTTGCAGCCAGTTTTGTTGTTTGTAGATCAGCCTTATGTTGTCCGGCAGCCCTTTACTTAGATCTACTTCCACACAAATGCCTGCAAAAGTGTAGAACCTTTCACCAATCCCTTCCAGATCTGTTTTGATATATTTCCCTATGTTGTTCCCAATTCCTTCCAATACTCGTTCACTCCAAAAGTGAAGGGGAAGGTTATATAGGCGGACCCAGACCAACACTTTGGATATAGTAATTTTGTTTGGATCGAAATCTAGAAGCCATGGGGTCATAAAGAACCCCGATGTTCCCCAAAACCAAGGCCCAACACTGAAGATTGTATTTCTGACTTCCGTGGATGCAAATCTAACTATAAAAAAACCTTTGGAGTGTAAATGTATGTCACATTCCATGGTCCAAGTGGTGAAGATCCCGTGAAATAGATCCATTGGTTTTGGCCAAAAACTGTTGAAACGGCAGATTAGAGCTTGCGTTTCATAGGACTTAACGAAGTCATCAAGCCCTGTAGAATCAAAGTTGAGGGCTGGAGTTTGCCCTAGCTGATCTACTATGTATGGCCTAGGTGTATATCTGCCTTGATCTGGAGAGGACCCTGAATCTCTGTTGCCCTGTAAAATGTTTTTGTAGGAGGAGCCTCCCTTGGGTTGATGCCGAGGTGCTGTCTTTTTCCCCTTATCTCCCCCTGAGGAGCTTGGTTGTCCCTGAGGCAAAGCCCCTCCTCTTAGCCTTAGGTTTAAAACAATGGTTGTTTCTGGACTAATCTCATAGCTTTCCAGGGTTCTACTATCCTGGAGGGACCACCTACCACTGACCAAATGTTGGATCTGAACAGGGTATCCCGTCAATGCCCAAATTTGCTGTTTCAACCGCATGATGGTACTTTCTACATGTACCCACACTAAACAGGATTTCCCCTCAGGGGTTTTAATAAAAATCTGAAAATGAAATGATGTTACCTGAACCCTGTGATCTGGCTGTGAACAATCTTCCAGATTTGACCTCGTATTTGTTCGATCTTCCATTTGCATGTCTAGTTCTTCAAACCCTCTGCTCGATCTATGCTCATTGCCACCGATCTGCTGCCTGGGTTCTAGCTGTTCTCGAATAGTGGCTAGATCGAATAGATCCAGGCGGGATCTGCAATGTTTGGGCCGTTCCATGGAGAGAGGGAGCAGATCTGCATCATGCAATCCCCCTTCTTTGGTTGCAGCGACCGAAACAGTGTAAGAACCTTCAGATTCCAACCCTGCCGCGTCCCAGTTTTCTTCTCTCCTTTCCCCCGTGCCATTGCATCGCGCGTTCTGGGTATGGCACGTTTTCTCTCCGCATTTCCTTTCGAACACTGGCTTTAAGCTGCCACGCTTCAGATCTGCCGCCGCTAAAACCCTTGAAGCCTCACCGCCAAACGAAATTGAGGGATCATTCAGTCTGCTGATCCACTGAACTAGGAGCAGAGGGTAGGTATGATTATCTTCATTACAGTTCAGTAGCCGCCCATACGCATTCTTTCCAGGTCTTCCTGCATTCGAATAGCAGGGCACCGAAACTTTGCTGAGGGCATTTTGAAGAAAATCCATGGAAAATGACTTGACCTGAAGCGTCTCACTAATAATTGAAATAATTTAGTTAACATGAGCATTGGGATCTTTTATTTATGGATTCCATTTTCCACCTTACAACTTTATTTTCTATTAATGTATTTTTAAATACATTTCAATATTACTTAATTTTATATATTGAAATATTTTATTTACCATGCACATTGAATTTTTAAATTATTATTAATATTTTTTAATTGTTATATGTTAATTTTCTATTAAGAATTGAATTAATTACACATTTTCTTCTTTCTACTATTTCTTTTAAGGGATGCATAACGATTTCGATATTAATAAAGAGTGGGTTAAGAGCTAGAAACCTTACAAATTTTTTTGTAATTTTTGACAAAAGAAGTGTTCGTCCAGTCACAAATATGATTGTCAATTTAGAACTCTAGAATTTTTTTTTGATTTTTTAGAAAACAAGTGTTCATCAATCCACAACATATGATTTCCAGCTCTAGAGTTACATTTCCTTCCTACACTAAATACCTTTCTATTGATAATTTGGTAAAAAGTCCCAAGAATTAAAATATATTTACAAAGAAACATACATCTTTATAATTGTTTAAAAAATCCAAAGAAACCAACATATTTAAACATTGAACCCATTCTTCAAGAACGACCATGGCCAGAAGTACTAGACCTCCATGATCGGTGAGTCTTTTACCTTGCTCAAGCGGTGGTAGATCCAACGTCCCCCAACTCGATCTAAGCATCGCCACACTTGAAGTCATTCGAGGTAGACACCCAAGCACTGAAATAATATACCTGTCTATCTTATTACCATTATAAGGGAAGAATTGAATCTTTTTACTTTCAATTACTTCTTCTCTTTGCACATTGAAATATTTTAGTGCAGTATACATATATATTTATGTGTTTTTGTAAAGTTAAAGTCAATGTAAATTAGTTAACATGGACATTAAAATGATTTATTTAACTATCCAATTGAAATATGAAAATATAAATAATATCAACTTTTCTTATTTTTTGTTTTAATTGATTTAAAAGTGTTTTAAAAGTTGATATAAAATTATCTTATTTCATATGGACATGGAAATATTTTATTTATAAATAAGAGTGAGAGTGAAATACTTTTACCATAGCTCCTTCATACTAGGTTGTAATATCAACCACCAATAACACAAAAACAATGACTACATTTTATAATAATTTTAAGTAAAACAAACCAACTATGTATATTTGTTTTTTATTTTGATTAAGGTCGACATTATTTTTTAATTTAAAAAATATTTTATTTTTGTTTTGAAAGGGACATATGTCATCTTCACATTGAGCACATACAAAGTTACACGTCACCCGCATATTGAACTGTAAAAGTAATATAGATCTATCTTAACCATATATTTAGCAAGGGCTAAGAAGAATCAAGTCTCTTAAGGTGGAAACCCATCTATCTTAACCATAGATATAGCAAGGGCCAAGAAGAACAAAGTCTCTTATGGTGGAAACCATTTTTGTAGTGAAAATTTTTAAATGAATGAACCTCCAAAGATTGCATCCCTCTAGGGACTAGATGATGGTTCAAATGACACACACACACTCTCTCCACACACACATGCACACAATTTGTTTTTTCATTTTTTAAATTGCATTTTTGAATGCATAAATATATTCAACCTCTTGAAAATATCTTGAATACATTTCAAAATTAATTATTAATAAAGGAGTCAAAATGTAAAATAATGGTACTTGAAATGTTATAACAATAAGAAATTAATTTTTCAATTTCTCATTTTAATATTATTATTAATTTAAACCATATATAATAGATAAATTGTTAACATTGAAATAATCTAGTTAACACGAGCATTCCAATATTTTATTTATGGATTACATTTTTCACATTAAAGTTTTTTCTTCTTTTGTGAATATATTATTTAATTTTATACATTGAAATATTTTATTTATGATGCACATTAAAATTTTTAATTACTATTAATACTTTTTTAAATGTCACATACTAAGTTTATATTAAAAATTGAATTAATTACACATCTACCTCTTATTACTATTATAAGGAAGGAATTGAATATTTTTACTTTCAATTAATTCTTCTTGTGGTTTATATATATGTATATATGTATATATATATATATATATATATATATATATATATATATATATATATATATAATATATATATATATATATATATATATATATATATATATATATATATATATATATATATATATATGTTTATGTTTTATTCTAAAGCTGATATTAAAATAAATTAGTTAACATGGATTTTAAAATAGTTTATTTACGTATGAAGTTGAAATTTGAAAATATAAATAATATCAACTTTATTTGTTTTTTGTTTTAATTAATTTAAAATAATTTTGAAGGTTGATATCAAATTATTGTATTTCATATGGACATGGACATGGAATAAGAGTGAGAGTGCAATATGCTTACCATATCTCCTTTGTATTAGGTTGTAATATCGATAGCCAATAATGCAAACACAGTTGGAGTAGGACTACATTTTATAGTACTTTTAAGTAAAACTAACAAAATATGTTTATTTGTTTTTTATTTTTATTAGAACCAACATCATTCTTTAATTTAAAGAATATTTTATTTTTATTTTAAAAGGGACACATGTCAAATCCATGTTGAGTATGAATACAATTACATGTCGCCCTCATACTAGGATGCAGAATGAGCCTCTCAACTCAACAAGGCTAGAAACCATATAAATTTTAAATGTTGTCACAATAGAGAGAATGTGTGGGACTAGTCCCTATTGCTATAGCTCCTTTGACGCTAATTTAGTATGAAGTTCAAAGAATTCGAGGCACCTGAGGTTCATTGACTAAATCCTGACAAGGAGATTAGGTTTATGGATGCACAATGAATGATTGCATCCTTGCTATGCCAAGTCAACATATGGTAGTGAAGGTTTGTTTGGTAGATCCAAAGAAGATGGATGTATTGATGTATAAGTTTTAATATCCAATTATAATTAAGTGAATTGAACCTTGTGAAGTTATAATAATTAAGTGGATTAAACATCATGAATTTAGGTAATTGAAGGTTCAATTATCATCAAAATTATATCCTTAGGATCAGTGATTTATATTAGTAGTTCCTATTAATGATGTTTAATGAGAGTTGCATAGATATAAATTGGTATTGTTGATTTGAACCTTCATAATGTTTTCATATTATATTTGAATTGAAATAAAAATTTAGTGATGATATGAAGATAAATACTATGAAATATAATTATTTGAATGAGTAAAATCACAATAGTTGAACCTAAAACATAACATGAGAGAGAGCTTATCAATGTTTATAAGTTGTACTGAACAAAACATATGTCTATCAATTTATATCAAGAATTCAATCTTTAAACTCCTAAGTTGTAAATAAATAAAAAAGGACAAATATTTATTTATTGATGTTTTATTTTTAATGTTGGGATATAAGATAGACTAGTGCTTAAGGATTACGCTGTCACTTTACTAGTTTAGATTGGTATTAGGGTTTAGGATGAGGTATTTTGAAAAACTTTGATGACTTTATAACTAAGTTTCTTAAGATCTAGTTATAGAATGGTCTTTATTAAGATCACATCCAAGTGTAACAAAGTCATCTCAAGGGTGTGCATAGTAAGAGGCAATAATCCTAGAATGTCTGACCTCAATGGAATACTACTTTGTTGTAGTTATATCCTCCAACAAACCTAAAAGAAAGACCTAATATAACTCGTGATAAGTTCCAAGTATCTCCATGCAGAAGATACTGTGCTTAGGATGTCACACCAAGTTTCTCATTATTCTCTGAAAATTTCCAAACAAGGAGACTATCTCCTTATATAGAGTGAATTTCCTCATTACTTACAATGAATTACAACATACCATTTGAAAACCATGAGTACTAAAGGTCTCTTGCTCAAAACTACTAAAAGTATTATAATAACAAATATAGCACACTTAGAATGCTCAACAAGGGAATTTTACAATACAATAATAAAAAATTCCATTTGAAATGTGTTTTGTTACAAATCATGGGAGCTATATAAGTGCACCTTTCTCACATTTTGGCTTCAATAACCACATGGGAAAGTAAAAATTGGGAAAAATGTAAAGGGTCTTGTGAAATATTCAACAAACTTCTTCAATATTGGTGAGTTTAGCTAGGGTGTCCAAGGTAGGTAGTTTATGTTGTGGAAATATTTTTTGCAATTGAGCATTGATATCTTCATTCAAAATAGTGGATATAAACCTATTCGTGAGTTGTTAGGTGGTGAAAATGTATTAATCGCTCGGAACATAACATAGTATGAGTTCATTTAATTATTTTCCTAAGTATACTATGAAGAAATGGCACAAACCCTTGTACACGCAATCCATTATTAGGACAAGACTTTTTTCCAAGGGGTTAAACAAAGACATGCTATATGGTGAACAATTATGGATGTGGCAGAAAGGGAGATACTTCATGATATAACCCCCAGGGTCAATTGGTTTGTAGGTATGTCATTATTTCCTAATGTATCTTTTAAAGATATTATGTCTTTGTTCTCAATAGCCTTTAAGATGGAGCTTTAACAATTCAGTTTCCATTGCATAGCTTCATTTAATTAGCCCTTTTTTTATTTTTTTAGTTATTTAGCTTATTGAATACGTCCATGTTATTGAGAAATTCTTTAGACAAGCTAGGTATTAGGCAATAATCCTTATAGTGAGGTGACACTTAGTCAAGGTTTATGTAATTCAAATTGTCTCTCCAACAATTTACCCCTTTAGATATTCTATAAAAAAAATTGTGTTATTTTCATAATCAAGGATTTTATATGCATTCATTTTCAATTGACCTTTAATAATGACCTTCTAAAAGTCAAACATGAATTAGACAACACTTTTTCATGAATGGATTTATAACCGTCCCCTCCCATATTTACCCAATTTCACGAGCCTACTAGGGTAAACATGAGACAAAGATATACTATGAAATGACCTAACCTCCCAGCTCCATTTAAGGAAGTGGGGCCTACAATTGACCACAAACTGATAAGTCACAACATCCTTAGAGCTACAGGACACTCGGTGGCCAAAAAACCACCCTAGGTGAGTAAACCCTAGGGCTCCTTTTCAGTGGCCTAGGCTCCTAACCACATGCATGAAAAGGCCTAGGTGCAGTTACAGGCCTCCAAATGCATGCACAAAACTACCTCCATGTGGTTGTGACCCAACTTTCCTAGTCTAGAGGGTGTGTTCCAAGAACTGAGCCATAATTCTAGACCAACCTCCAAACCATTGCACAAAACTTCCTGAGACTTCCCAAAATAATTATTAACATAAGGAAAAAGCTAAAAATTCAAACTTAAATTAAGAACTTTACCCAAACTACCTAAAAAAAAATAGAAATTTTGTCAAACACAAGAAAAATATGTATCTACAGGTCATGAATGCATATTTGGTCATAATAGTGTATGATTTATTTGAGAATCACTAAGAAAACCCTCTTCCTTCTCCACATGGTTGCAATATCACTTATTAGTCCATACATTCATTAACCAATCAATAAATAAGCCATTCATGCTAAGAGCCATAAATAACATACATCATGTAACCAACATATAAGTAGAAAATAGCCATCATAAAGATCATGGAAAATCAGCTAGAATATTCCCAACATAAGCACTACAAGTGTTCATAGATCACAATAAGAAAATGTATCATATTAACATATGAAAATATCAACCAAGTCAGGGACTTCCACGTACCATCCAACCATAGAATGGGTTGAACCAAATCCCTCTTTTAGCCAATCAACTTTGTGCCATATTCCAAGCATGAATTTGAGATCTCGTCGATTAAACAAAGACAAGACCAAACTACGGCTTCTAGAGGCCAACCACCTCAACCCTCCACTAGTGATTCCACCTCTTCCTCTAGAAATCACTAACACCAACTAGATTTGTCTCTACCCAATTTATCCAGGGCTCCAAGAACTAGTAACTCAACCCACAACCTTTGAGGCCTCCATAATGTTTGTCCAACCTTGCTCCAGGGACTAGTAACTCAATCAACCAAGCGCTCCAGAGCGTTTGTCCCAATCTAATATGTAGGACTAGTAACTTGGCCCAAGTTGTTCCACTACTTCTACAGTGCTTGTTACAATGCACAACAATAAGGAATTATGAGCACAAATCAGAAAACATTCAAGTGGGATGTTGAGGCAAATTAATTACCTATCATTTAATTGTCAACCCGGGGGTTTTGTAAAACTTGCGAAGTGTGCGTGCACTATATATTTTAGAAATTAACTTCCAATTTAGATCAACCTAGCTATGAAACCAAATAAAGACAAACCAAATTCATCTATTCTAATTCAACAATCAATTCAAAAGAAATTATAGTACAATTATAGTACAATGTGCATAAGTGGAATTGTATGAAATGAAATCTACTCTAAGGGATAATGTGTGCACTATCAAATTAGGATCCTATGAAATGAATAATCAAAACCACATGACATGAAATAAAAGCAAAAAATATCATTATTAACCTCTCACACAGGAAAATATATGAAAGAAAATAAAAACAATTGCTCTTAACTTCTAGGTAGAAAGAAAATAAAAACAATCGCTCTTAACCTCTAGGTAGAAAGCAAATAAAAAATCACTCTTAACCTCTCACACAGGAAAAGGTATGAAAGCAAATAAAAACGATTGCTCTTAACTTCTGGGTAGAAAGCAAATAAAAGCAATCACTCTTAACCTCTCACATAGGAAAAGACATGAAAGAAATAAATCTTAATCTATGAAAGCAAGAAATCTAAAAAAAACAATAAATCTCACACATTGTAGGCGGCCAATCCAAAAGCATGAGAGATGGAAAGTTGAGAGGCTCCAAATGTAGGCATAACCAAATCTAAGTGAACATCACTCATGAGAATGCTGCAAAATCCAAATTCTATATTCAAAACATGAGAATTTCCCCAACTTTACACATGCCTTTCAAAGGAGAAGGCTCTCCTATATATACTAAAACATAAGAAGATGCCTCACTAATGGAGGTCCATTATTCTCACCCTAGATCCCTAGAAAATCTCATAGAGTTAAAACTCAAATAGGTAATGATGAGACACATATCCTCTTTGACCTTTATCCAAATCTTCTTCCATATTTTGAAGATAATTCGAATTTGAGTGTTGGAGGCCACATAAGGGTGCCTTGGAAGCTTCCAAATGACCTAAAAATGTCATGCAACTCAAGCCACTTTTAAATATTAGCAAGTATATGTCATTAACTTTTGGAAAACACAAAGGTAACCCATATAATTATGAAAATGGAGGCTAATGAAAGGCTATATGGTCATGGAGTTGTGACATGTGAATGAAATGGTAGTGATAAAGGTGAAATTGGATGATATTTTGAATACATTATGGAGACTCTACATCCCCCCCAACTGACATTATTGCATGTCCTGATGCAATCTACTACATTGCTTAGCCATGATTTTCTTTTGAATGAGCTTGGATTATATCATATGTCCTTAAACTTTGCATTTGATAGTATTTGACAATTTTATTTCATTTTTCAAAGTATTCCTTGTCATACATTGAATTGCAACATGTTTGGTTGGTTCTTTTGTGACAACCAAATCTTAATTGGTATTGGTTCTTGTGTTTCAATACCTTGTTTCTTTTTGTTGCAGCAAGATTGATTGAACATGTTTAAGAATGCATAAATCAACCATATAATATGCTCATCATTTAGAAATTTATTTTCAAATCACATAACTTTTGAACCATAATGCAGTCATAATTGATTACGACGAGTATGTTAGGATGAAATGAAGTGAAATGCTATGAAGTGATATGGATGTGATAATAAATGGATGTCCCTTCCCCCCAACTAAAGGCGTTTAGGTTTTTTTTTTTTAAATGAGAAAGGAAATATGGTGAAGTATTTTCCAAAAATTATATTTTTAGTATTCAAGGAATTTTATCATTAAAAGCTAGAAAAGAACATACCATTACTTACCTAGGAAGTGGAAAAACTGTGCATATGTAGAGAAGTTGTAGTTGCTACTAGACCATGGAATAGAGTGTAGAATTTCATCTTCTTCTTGGTTGCATAAATCATGGATGAGGTGGTGAAAGTGGATTTTTTAGTTCTGCTGCTAAATCTACTATATCTACTGCAAAATTCTAAATGATATAGTCTTCACCTGCTATAAAACTCGATGGTATAATTCTAGTCATGTAAATGAATGTGTTGCTGTCGAGCATGAAGAGAAGTCATTGGATTACTAGCCATTGATGAATGTCATTAACCAATGCGAGTCAAACTTGCCATTAATGTCAACAAGTGCCAAGGTACCTAAGTACATCTTGAAAAGTGCGAAAAGATGAATTAATGTCGAGCCACTTGCAAGATCCAATGATCAAGGGAAATTGATGTATTCCCATGATTGTCAATGAGAGAACTTGTCATTGATGCATAAAAGCCTCAAGGTAATAATAAGGACTCTAGCCTTGAACCTAGATATTGTGCTGATGTCAGTAGGCCAAGACTTGTTAGAGGGGAGGCCTTAATGAATCCTCCATCATCTAACACGAGTATGAAATGATGATTTTGGAAGGACTGTGAATGAAAATTTTTACAGTGGATGAAGTTTTATTTATTAGAAAGGAATATGACAAGAGGGTAAACAAGCAAATGGAAAGAAAAATGAAAAATCAGCATGTAAGCGAGCTGAATGTCTCTATTAATGGGTCAATAAAAGGAAATTATGGAAAATGTGAATGGAAATTGTAAGTGGAAACATGCGTCTCTTGCAAGGAAAATAGTGATGATGATGCTTAGCGAAAATGCTTGGATAGCTTGTAAGTTTGGAGAGGAAAAATGATGGCATTTATGGATGATAGAAATGGATTCAATTGGTTCATGTTTCTTGAAATTGGTCGTAGAAAACCAATCATGCATAATTGGCTTCCTTCAATCTGATTGTCCTAGAACTTGAAAACAAACATGGCACTAACATTGCAACAAACATAAGTGTGTTCAAAGAAAAGTGATCAATTTCTCTAGGTACATACGAAATTTTTTCATAATTGACAGGTTCATGACGTGTTTTTATTTCAAATAGTTAGTCCAATTTCACAATTGTGATAATAAATCCAATTTCTAAAAGAAAACAATTTCCTCAATTTATGTTTGAATCATAGAATTCCATAAAGATAAAGAAATATTATTTGTAAATGCTTAATGATTCCTGCAAAACAATCCTCAATCAAAAAAATTCATCAATTGATCCTATGGATAAAGCGCCTTCATATTTCTTCTTCTTTCCTCCATCATGCTTGAAAACATCATCATTAGACAAAACCAATAAATTTTGATCATGATTTTCTGACTAGAATGCATTCTTGACAAGTAGATTATTGAGTTAAATACATAGTTGTAGAATTGTTTTTCAGCTGCAGAATTATGGTTTAGCTGCAGAATTGCATAGTTTTTGTAGCTAAAATCCTAAACAAGGAGTTAAGTACACACAACTATGCATTTTTGTTATGAACAAATAACCAGTCCAATCTTCAAATTGATCAACACATCTTCGAGAAAAATTAGCGAATAGAACAATTTATTTTTTAATTTTTTTATTTCTTGCTTCGAGAGGTGTGTAAGTGAATCATCTCAAAAGTTCCCCTTTTTTCTTTTTTACTTTGCTCAAATCATGAATTGAATTTCACATCAATTTTCCATGGCAATTTAAAAAAAAAAAAATAAATAAATAAATAAAACTAATGAAATATTTACAAAATTTAAAAAGTGAAAAACAAAACATTAAACATACTAATCACAAAACATAGTATATATATATATATATATATATATATATAATTTTTTTTTTTCACTTTTGGTTCACGGATACCCAGGTCAGTGGGTAGCTGCTACGTCCAGGGTTGTTTAACACTGAGTGGACCCCACCCAAAGAGGATCAACACACCTCATCCTATTTACTAACCTGACCCCAATAGCTTTTGGGAATTAACCCTGTGACCTCCCGATTGGCGAGGCACTGATTTGACCGATTGAGCTAACTCTTTGGGCATACATACATACATACATACTGATATATATATATATATATATATATATATATATATATATATAAAACATATTTACAAACATAAAATACATATACAAACATTATATTTTATTAATACACAATATAACAAAGATAACAAAAATCAAACATTACAAATATATAGCATTTTATTTAAAAACACTATGTAACAAAAAATAGAATATAACAAAAAAACAATGTAATAGTAAAAAAAAAACCAAAATTTCCATGTATAAAATGTTTTCATGTGTGAAATCTTTAAGTGAAAACCATTTCATAATCTACCATGAAGAGTGTGAAGTTTTGGTGAAAGCAGTCGCAAAGAATTTTCAATTGCCACAAACCTCAATGGAAATATGACAATGTTATCAAAGTTAAACACCTTGTAAATCTATTAGCAAGAATGATCTTGGATATCTAAAGCTTCTCTGCTATTTACCTCGAGGTGGCAATGGAGGTAGGTGTGCATCATTTTCGTGCTTCTTTGAACTCTCCCCTGACTTGCTCATGGTAGCGATAAGGGCCAAGGTGCTTTTACAGTATGCATTGCTTTCTTAAATATCCCAGTGGTGCTATTTCTTTGGGGATGAAAATGATTCATTTCCTAACTATCGCCATATGCCAGCAAGTTCCTTCACCTCTTATTATGAGGATTCTCTGGTTTTGCAAGGTCTTTTACAGAAACAACATCATCATCAGAACTCTAAACTAAATGCTGACATTTCTGGGGTGGCTTTAACTTGGAAACATGGGGTGTAAATGCATGAGGATATGTAGATGTTGAAACTGCCACAAATCATAGCAACCATATTTGTTTTTTTAACTGAGATTTTTTTCATCATTACTAGGATTTGACTTTGTGGTCAAAAAAAATTTGCGTTCAAACCTCCGAGTGTTCTCTTAGTGGATCCACCTCTTCTAGATCAAGTAAACCAGATCTTATCCTTTTAGTATCACCGCAACTGAAGCAGTTATCTATTTGTGCATTAAATTGAAAACCGTATTTCTCACGCAATCTCGCAAGTAAGGCTCCAGAGAACCCCTAATTTCTCCCAATCGGTTATGAATTTAAGAAAATCATTCTTATATGTTATAATTGACCCCATTATGAGATGTTTTATTTTTTCCAAATTCGTTTTCATTTAGCCAAAACATGTGTTTTAAAATTGACGTTTTTAAGTTGTTACGCATTTCCTCTCCTCAAGTAAAAAAACTACTTGCTAGATCTTTCATGCTAGAATTAAATAATGGATGTTGCTTCTCCTATGAGAAAATTTCCAATCTCAAGATGCTCTAGATTTCTTCTGGACATGATTTGATTTGCAACTCCACTGTTATTCTTGATACTTTCTATGAGAGTAGCTGATGACACGGTATGTGTTTTTTTTTTGGTGATGCAATAAAATGAATTGAAAATTAACAACTTACATGATCTCTTGGATTTTGTGCAGAACGGTGAGGATGAGTGGGAATCCTTTTAATTTAGGAGAATCGAATTTCATCAACAACATTACCATGATGGAAATCCAGCAGAACCGCATCATTTTTTTTGAATGTGCACAATCTCAACTGTAAGACTGTTAAACTCAGTGTTCAACAATTTATTGCCAACACTAAACAGGTTGTGAATGGAGCGTGCCTACATCATTTTAATGATTAATTGGATTCAGCTACAACACGTCCATCACATCCCTTTTTTTATTCAAAACCAAGAAGAAACCCTTCAGTCATTTGCACAATCTGATATTTGCATTATCAATTTTTCAATTCTTGATTATGGTAGAGTCAATATTTTTTGCAGGCATGTCTTTCATTCATCGCTTATTTGATAAGAGATCCAATGTTTTTTATTCTAAATCCATGGTAAGAAGAGATCCTTAAGGCGAGGAGTTCACTTTGGGAAAGATCCAGGATTATTGGATTATGATGGATGCGCTAGAATTAAATTAGGTTTGGCTGTAGAAATGACTCATTTCTGCAGCTCTTCAAAAATGGAATAGATATGTATCAATTTATAGCAAGATCTAATTTTATTTATCTAATTTTATTTTTTTAAACGATGAATTTTGGATTTTGATTTTTAAGTTATTTTTTTTTCTTTACAGGTCACATGAGAGCCTAAATAGTCAATTTCTCAATTCTCTTAAAAAAAAAAATTGGTCATTTTTATTTAAAATTTAAAATATCATTTATTCAAAAACATGAAGATTTTTTTTTATTGAAAATCTAACATGATTTTTAATTTTTTTTAGAATAAAAACATGATTTTTTTTTGTTGAAAATATCTGTGATGTTAATGAAAAATGCAATCAAGAACTTAAAAAAAACTGCAATCAAGCTTGATTTTATTTTTCTTATTTTATCTACTTGAAAGAAAAAAAAATTATTTATTTTTTAAGAATATGAATATTTCCAATGGAGCCATTTACAAATTAGACCATCTAAAATGCTCATATCCAAATTTTCAAAATGTACCTCATTATGTATGAGGACATGGGAAATCGTTTTAACCTTTAGATTTTCTGCAAAGATCTCTTGAAGAACAGATGAATGTCATGGCACAATTGCATTTCGACACCATTCCTCAATGTAGTCCTTGTGCTCCAAAGAATGTTTGATCTGCATTCTAGATCCTTTGTCCATAAATGGTTAATATCGATTTCTTTTTATTTTAATTTTTAATTTTTAATTTTATTTTCATTTTATAAAAATGACATGCAACAAAACGATTTATGCATCTACATGCTTTAATCATGCATCTAGAAAAAAAACGGAAAAATGAACTATAGACTGAAAGCTAGTTCCTATGCACACTTCCGCAGCAACGACGCCAAAATGTTGAGGCAAATTAATTACCTATCATTTATTGTCAACTCAGGGATTTCGTAAAACTTGCGAAGTGTGTGTGCACTGCATATGCTAGAAATTAACTTCCAATTTAGATCAACCTAGCTATGAAACAAAATAACGACAAACCAAATTCACCTATTCAAATTCAACAATCAATTCAAAATAAATTATAGTACAATTATAGTATAGTGTGCAGAATTGGAATTGTATGAAATGAAACCTACTCAAAGGGATCATGTGTGTATTATCAAATCAGGATCTTATGAAATGAATAATCAAAACCACATGACATGAAATGAAAGCAAAAACAATCATTCTTAACCTCTCACACAAGAAAAGATATGAAAGCAAATAAAAACAATTGCTCTTAACTTCTAGGTAGAAAGAAAATAAAAACAATCGCTCTTAACCTATAGGTAGAAAGCAAATAAAAACAATCACTCTTAACCTCTAACACAGGAAAAGATGTGAAAGAAAATAAAAACAACTGCTCTTAACTTCTAGGTAGAAAGCAAATAAAAACAATCATGCCTAACCTCTCACACAGAAAAAGATATGAAAAAAATAAATCTTAATCTATGAAAGCAATAAATCTCACACATTGTAGGTGGTGAATCCAAAAGCATGAGAGATGGAAAGTTGAGAGGCTCCAAATGCAAGCATAACCAAATCAAGGTGAACATCACTCATGAGCATGGTGCCAAATCGAAATTCTATATTCAAAACATGAGCATTTCCCCAACTTTACACATGCCTTTCAAAGGAGAAGGCTCTCCTATTTATACAAAACATAAGAAGATGCCTCATTAATGGAGGTCCATTATTCTCTCCCTAGATACCTAGAAAATCTCATAGAGTTGCAACTCAAATAGGTAATGATGAGACACATATCCTCTTTGACCTTTATTCAAATCTTCTTCCATATCTTGAAGATACTTCGAATTTGAGTATTGGAGGGCACATAAGGGTGCCTTGGAAGCTTCCAAATGACCTACACATGTCATGAAACTCAAGCCACTTTTAAGTATTAGCAAGTATATGTCATTTTTCTAAATTTTAACCATTTAATTCACTTATAATACTAGAAATCATTAACTTTTGGAAAACACAAAGGTAACCCATATAATTATGAAAATGGAGGTTAATGAAAGGTTATATGGTCATGGAGTTGTGATATGTGAGTGAAATGGTGGTGATAAAGGTGAAAGTGAATGATATTTTGAATACATTTTGGAGACTCTACATGGGAAAACCCACAACATGATGGCTACCCAAGAAATCTCAAGGCAAGGTGGAAACAACTGTTAATCCAAGAAAACCTCCATATCAATGACAATAAATAACCAGAGAATTACATGCATATAGCATGCATCCAAAACCCAACAAGGAAACCATGCATGCAACCTATTACCTGCAAAGAAATATGGTTGTAGATGTTGATCCAATTGTTCTTTTTCACTTTCTTACTTTTCTTTGCCTTCTTTCTTCAATTCCAAGTAAATACTAGAATGCTCCAAGCATGCTCCAAGAATGCTCTATGTGTGTAAGAGTATGACAGAATGAGAGAATGGAAGAGACCTCAAACCCAAAACTGTCAAAAGGATCAACCAACAAACACTCAACTAAAAAAAGTTGTGAACTGAGCTTCAGAAGCTTTTTTATCATTGAGTCCTCTATCTTCTTTATTTTCCTTCATTTTTCCTTCAATTTCCCTCATGCAAATCTGTGTCTCTTCACCTTCCTTTTCTCCTATTTCTTCTATTTCATAAATAAAATGCTAATTATTGTCACTTTTCCTTTGTCAATGCCTCTTCCACTTTCCATATTCATTAATTAATCACCAGTCATACCCATCATTATGCATTTCCCAAAATTTATCTTGGAATATGTGTCCCATGACCTTGGTCTTATTTTATTTCCATGGGAAATCAACGAGGGGATGTTACTAGATTGGAGGTGAATGGGACATTGTTAAAAACATTATGTATGGAGGTTATGAAGTTTCTGTAGTACTTTGTCATGTGAGATGACATACTTCGATGAGAAAACTATGTAATATCACAATATGACAAGGAAAAAAAAACCAATTTTAAGATTATGAGGTGTTGTAATATGCTGATAAACATCATCGTCACAAACAACTAAAAGTCATACCACCATGCAATTACATAAACACATCTAGTGACAAACATGGAAGCATCATTGTATCTATCATCTAAGAGGTGAGAGAGACATTTGGTACATCGTGGTTGATATCGTTGAGAATAGGAATGGGTGGTATAGGTTACTAAAGACTAAATGTTGGAAAGAGTGTTATAGATCTAACCCGGAAATATTATAGATTTGATATGAAAATATAAGACAATGCAAATAAACCCAGAAATAACATGAAATGATTCTTTATTGATCAAACCCTTAAGGTAGGGAAACAACATACATTCACTCCTTAAGGAAGGAGAACACTCCACAAGCCATATGCATGTTCATACAATATTCCTTCACACAATTCCTTGACATGGAGTCTCTAGCCTCTATATAGGCCTCATATGTATACAATACCATGGGTCATTACCATGGTTCCCTCATACCATCAACTAATACCATGGGCCCATTACATTATTACTAACTACTTGTGGTCCCTTACATGATATGAGTTAACCACCTTACTTATTACTATGGCCCATCCCATTATTACATTATTAACTTGGGTACCTCCCTTGGTACCCCATATTATCCCCCTAGGTATATAACATTCCACCCCCCTTAGCATGTTTAGTCCCCGAAACATGGGAAGAACACAAATAATAAGATCTACTCAAAAGAGTAGTCCACTGGTACCATGCACGTGCATCTAGCCATCCAAGAGAAAGGTGAACCCTCGATCTTGCTTGTGCCTTGCTCGCTTGAGATGGAAGTTGACCATGTAAGCTCTTCTGTGTTGATGTGTAGTAGGTGGATCTTCGCTCCTCGCTATCCGTCATACAGGGGTTGTTGTCCTTGTGGCTAATTGGTTGCCATCTTGTTGGTTGTTTTCTTGCGGGGTGATGTGGGTGATGATATGTTGAAGTTTTAACCCACGGTATCTTTTTCTTTAATTCACCCTGTTGTGGTGCCTATTGTGGTGTCTTCTTTTCCAATATGACTTCAACCACTGAGCCCTCGTCTGATGTACCTGTAACCTTTTCTGCTTCAGCCTCTGTTTGTGTTTGATTGTCGATGATCAAAGGCTCATCATCTGATATATCAGTCCCTGGAACATCTTCTGCTTCAGCCTCCATGTACTCTACCTATTTATTGATGGAAATATCCTGTAATGTAATTTTCTTCTTTTTATGCCAGAGCTTCAGGAATTTCTTTTGCACATTAATATTGATAGTACCGCAGGCTCCATCCAAGGATATCCCAAAACATCTATATCATCCATCTCTAGAGTATAAAAATCACCATGCAACAGATACTTATCCATAGAAATCTTCAAATCCTTATACACTAGAACATCCTCATTATCCACTTGTGTGTTTTCAATGTGATTTGTTGGAATTTGCAATTTTTTTGCCAAATTAACATTGATGAAATTTTGCTTGCAACTAGGATTTATAGAAACAATGATCTTCTCCTTCTGAATCAATCCATGAGCCTCCAATAAGAATATACCAGTATGAAATAGCCCCACATGTTTCTTCTTATTTTGTTTTCTGGCATGATACCATCGGTCTAAAAGTAATTTTTCAAATTCTTCATCGGGCAAGTTGTAACACTTCGTTTTGTTAAGTGATCCCCACCATGTTGTTGCCTCCTCTCTAAATAGCTCCACTACCCGCCATTTCCAATTGTTTTTCCCTAATGATTTCTGTTCTTTTATGTATTCTTGAATAGTAGGACCATTATCTTTTCCTGTAAAACCTAGTCCCGCCATGAAGAGGGTTTTGAAAAAACTTGGCGAAAATTTGAAGTTGTCACAGTTTAGTCAATATTACTCATAATCCATATTATGACATGTTTTCAGAAATGGAACAATCATTCTGCATCTACCCATGTGATAGAAATCTTGATCTAGGCACTGGAATTTCAGATTTGTGCTGCAACTCTCCCGCCGTCACCAAAATTTCTGCAAAAAGAGTTGATTTTAAATCAGCTATATCTCCCTCATCCGGACTCCGATTTGACCAATTTCTTTTTTTGAAATCAACTATTTTTTCAC
This sequence comes from Pinus tabuliformis, assembly GCA_031772625.1. Lineage (NCBI taxonomy): Eukaryota > Viridiplantae > Streptophyta > Pinopsida > Pinales > Pinaceae > Pinus > Pinus tabuliformis. Next base: position 1,734,166,726 of record CM062820.1, on the reverse strand, counting down.
ATAGAATCCAGATCTACAATTATATTTTTCAGATCTTGCACCAGGACGTCCAGATCTGCGCCACAAACTCGCTGCCCTGAAAAATTGTCTGCAACCCCACTGAGTTTTAGATCAACAATATCTCCTTCATCCGGATTCCGATTCAACCGATTTTTTTTTTTGAAATCGGCTATTTTTTTACAGAAAATCCAGATATTCAATTAGATTTTGAATATCTTGCACCAAAACATATAGGTCTGATCTGCAAACTCGCCGCCCCTGAAATCCTGCAAAAATAAAAAAAATTCTCCACTTTTGTGTCCAAGAAAGTGCTCTGATACCACTTGTTATAGATCTAACCCAGAAATATTCTAAATCTGATATGAAAATATAAGACAATGCAAATAAACCCAGAAATAATATGAAATGATTCTTTATTGATCAAACCCTTAAGGTAGGGCAACACCATACATTCACTCCTTAAGGAAGGAGAACACTCCACAAACCATATGCCTGTTCATACAATATTCCTTCACACAATTCCTTGACATGGAGTCTCTAGCCTCTATATAGGCCTCATACATACAATACCATGGGTCATTACCATGGTTCCCTCATACCATCAACTAATACCATGGGCCCATTACATTATTATTAACTACTTGTAGTCCCTTACATGATATGGATTAACCACCTTATTTATTACTATGGTCCATCCCATTATTACATTATTACCTTGGGTACCTCCCTTGGTACCCCATATTATCCTCCATAGGTATATAACAAAGAGAGCTCTTTTAATTCAACTACATACACCCTTGGGGTGCCTCTTCAATTAATTTCTCCTTGGTGGTTAACGAACCCTATTTATTTTAATATATAAATATGATTATTTTGTTTTTCTCTTACATGTACATCAATAGTTTAATTACCAACATATATCCATCCTAAGTACGAATCTAACATGTGTTGAAAGGGCAAGCGAAACTTTCTCTAGAGTGCAAAATACAAGGTGTAATTTTTCATTGTTTAAATTGTATTTTTTTTACATAACATGCACATTGAGAAATTTTATAGCACAAATTAAAATGGTTTTTAATTATTAATACATTATTAACTATATGCCAATCTTAATTGGTATTAAAATATTTTATTGATAACCCACATTGAATATTTTTTTATATACAACCTTAAATATTTTATTTTAACAATATATATATCTATATATATATATATATATATATATATATCTATATATATATATATATATATATATATATATATATATATATGAAGTTGATATCCACATAAATTAGTTAACATAGATCTTCAAATAGTTTATTTAAATCTCATGTTAAAATATTCTTGAAAAATATACAATTTGCTTTTTGTACTTCTAATTGCTTTATAGCATATTCATTTTTTTATTATACCTATATTGTTTTTCTATTTGGAGAATAATTTATTTATTTTTATTTTAAAGGGGCATGTATCAATTGGATGGATGGACGAATAAACTTACACATCCCCTCATACTAGGTTGTAGAACCATCATAGATCCATCTTAAGTAGGGAACTAACATGAGCTAAGCGGGATCAAATTTATTCAAGTTCGAATTTCTTTAGAGTGGAAAATAGAATGTGTAATTTTTATTGTTTAAATTGTATTTTGAAATGCTATATAGAGTATATATAGGACCAAATAAACATGTTAACAATAAAAACTTATTTTTCCTTGATATATACATAATTTTCTTAAAATGAATAATCGACATTAAAATATTTTACATAACATGTACGTTGAGACATTTTATAGCACAAATTAAAATGGTTTTTTAGTACTAATACATCTTTAACTATATGCCAAGGTTTAAACATCTTAGTGACATATTTTTTTTTACTTCTAATTACTTTATAGCATATTCATTTTTTTATTATAGCTGACATTATTTTTCTATTTGTAGAATAATTTATTTATTTATTTATTTTGTAAGGTGGGATGTGTCAACACAACTGATGGAGAGACAAACTTGCACATCCCCTCATATTAGGTTGTAGAATAAGCCTTTCTGCTCAATTATAAATATTTTTATATCAACCCTTAAATCATAATATAAAATAGTTATATAAAATATTATGACATCTACTTATTATATCACTTGTATCCTTGACTCAAAAAAAAATTATTCACATTTAAAAAATTATATTAATCAAATAAACTCAAAAAACTTCTATTTAATGTTAAAATATTTGAAAGAACCAAAAGAAAAAGTTTAACTAGAATTATACCGGCCTCTACCAAAATAAATTCTCATAAATTTTAACCATATTTATTGCCGACCATATTCTACTGATCCTATCACACACCTCAACAACCATATTATTAAACCATTGACACACACATATATAAAAATACTTTTTTATCCTTAAAAATTAATTATATAATTTAATATATATATATATATAGATAATAAAATAGGACAAATCACAAATATTTGTTATAAAATTCTAACTATACTTTAATATAATTTTTAATACCTTACCTTCGTGTCATTTTTAATGCGTTAGTATTATTTTTAATTTAATTTTAGATTTTGTATACTTTAATATGGAACAAAACATTTAATGCAAAATGAGAGAAATATAAAACTAATCTGATGCTGTACTAGTACTAGGGAAGGCTGTTGGTGCAGAATGGGACAAACATAAATACACGTTGATACTGTACTGGTTTTATGATGGGAGGCTATTTAGAACAGCGCAAAGAATAACCCTACAAATCGTTTATATGAAAACCTTGGCCCATATGGTTTCATGGACATCCATAGAAGAGATTAGAAGCTCCTACCTGTAACTTAGATATGGTTTGTTGAATATATTTTTTGAGAAATTGTGAATATTGTTTCCAGGACCACGGGGCATGGCTTTAAGCTCTTGAACGACCCTATTTCAAAGTCAAAACGACGCCATCCTGAATTAAAACAATGCGGATAGGTGTAAAATTTTCAAAACAAAATAAATGTTTTCAAAAATTGTGTTAAAACGTGCAAAAGATTTGTTGACTTAGTTGACCAGGAATGATAGAAAATGGTCAGAAGAGTATTCACTGTTTTCTATAACATAGAAAAATTGTTTTTTATATAATTAACAATGTTGTCTATAAAGTAATATGTGAGTTACATTATTTATATTAGTACATTTGTTGAGAAAATATATTGGTTGAGAATATATAAGTGAATTTCTTAAATCCAATTAACATATAATTTTATTAAAAACTAAATAACAATTTTGGTAATGTTTAAATATATGTTTAAACATTTTTTAAAACATTTAGAAGTTTTATAATTTTAAAGGTATTTTTTTATAGAGGTGGAAGAATTAGTTAAAACATTTTTAAAAATCTAGTAGTAACAGTGCTTGAATCATGTTTTTGATAATGGAAATAGATTCACCAACATCAAAAAAAAATTGAGACATCCAAAATTTTGAAGTTTGAAAACTGTAACCTGGATTTACAAAAATAACTACCAAATTTTATCAAAATATTACCAAAATTTCCATAATTTTTTTCAAACCAAATTTGAAAACTAGTTACACATGTGCAAACTTCTGCGTGCACATTTCTAGCTTTTGGTGACATAGATTTAAACGACCGCCAAATGTCTTTCATTATCGCATACGAAAATTGAAAGGCTGCACGGACAACCGAGTCGGCCCATGCTACCCGAAACAACAAATACCACGAAGGCCGAGAATAACTTCGTGGCTAACCTAGTATTGTGTTCCTGCACAATATTACATCAAACTATCCTATCCTCCAATTATTATTTTCAGTGACCACGACTCAAAACAATCACCACTTGTTTTGAAATTAGACTATCACTTGCCAGCAATAGCTTTCCGGCTTAAGGCCATGAATGCAGGAAAAACAATGTTATTTTTAACAACTTCCGCAAAGGGTTTACCAGTAAAATCATATTTCAAAGGTCCTCAGTTAGAAATTTAGCTCTTTGAAAGTTTATTTTGTAATTTTGTGAAATGTAAAATAAATGTCAATACAAATAAATATGACTATAATCTGCCATACTCAAACTGTGTTGTTTACTTAGTAAAGATTTTTGTTAGAACACAAGTAAAACCACTTGCAAATCTATTTCAAATATCAAAACTCCAAAGACCAAAAACTACCCAATTACGAATTCCTTTATAAATTTAAGCCACCTTTATAAATTTAAACCAAAAAAACCTGTTAGACACACCTTACAGATATTTCAAGAGGTATTTTAAAAAGAGAAGGTGGTATATGGTTCCACAAAGTCTCGGTGTTCAGAAATAATAATATTATTCAGATTAGCATAAGATCATGATTGATTGTAGTCCAATGGAATAACATGCTCGATACAAAAGAAACTATACAAAAACTCATACGTGCCTCTGGACTTTCAAGTCCGGAAAGGCCTAAGCAAAGGACTGCTGAACTCGTAAATCCACTTCACTATGATAGGCAGGTTTTGTATGTTCTTCGGCACATTCTAGGGTTTCATTCACAGGGCGCCAACAGTATTGCTGGTTTTGATGGCAGATAAAGACGAACCCTGGTGCTGATTATCGTCGTCCAGGCGAGACCCGTAGTCGAAATTGAGCTGGTAACTCAGAAGATCGTACTGGAATCTTGAGGGTTTGGAACCGGAAATGTTTCTGCCGTCTGATTTGAACCTGCGGACAAAGTGTTTCCATCTGGGACAGTTGCAGCAGCTTCCCTCGTCGCTAGTTACTGATTCCGACAAGTCTCCGGCATGCACGGAATCCACCCTGGGGTTCAATCGCCTGAGCTTTTGAAACCACGAAGGCCAAATGAGTGAGCATTTGTCATCAAACCCGTAGCAACAGCGGCAGGGGAAGAACAAAGTTGAGATGCGGGAGCATATGTGGGATAAATCCATCTTGATACAGGATTCCAACCCTAAGACAGCAGTGGCCACTTTTCATAAGAGATTCCAATTATAGGAAGTGGGATTTTGTAGAAAATGTATAGAATGTGACGGAGGCACTGTCAGTGTAGGACCCTTCGACAACACAGCAGTGTGTATGGAGAGCAAGCTATGCAAGAAATCAGCTGGCAGACTTCAGATGGGTGGACAAGGATTCTGTTGCCATTGGGTGAAGTCCAAACTGCATATATAATGGCGTCCCCCCGTCAGCAGTTAATCTTTACCTTCTTTTAATATAATAATTTTTTAATTATGACTTAATTTTTTAATCATGATCAGCAAAGTTGTTTTAACTGGGATAATGGCCCAAATAAGCTAACCCTCTAGCCTATATAACACTTTTTTTCTAAGTTAATTATACATTTTTCTTCTTCTGGTTATTATCTAGCAGATTTATTTGGAAGGATCAGGTCTTGCAGTGTATCCAGACAATTGAACCCATAATTTCTATTTTTTTCTTCTGGTTATTATATAGCAGATTTATTTCGAAGGATCAGCTATTGCAGTGTATCCAGACAATTGAACCCATAATTTCTTATTAATTTTTCAAGATATAGAATATTTTTTGCCAATCTAAATTTTAATATTTTTTTTTAATCAAAATCTTCTTTATAAAAATATGTTAAGACATTTTTTCACCATTTCTTTCACATCAATAGATAAAATGTCAAATATAATATACATTTCTAAATTCATATTTATCATTTCACCTTTCACATTTACCATATTTATCTTTTCATTTTAGTATAAATTATCAAATAACAAAAAAATATACCATCTAAATTATATAAATAATATAAATTATTATTGTACAAATTATTAATAACAAATTATATGAATTAATTTATCTATGTCAACCATATGATTGTGGTAAAAAAAAATTAACCCAGGCTGCGTATAGAGAAATAAAATACAAAATCGCAAAATAAAAGAATGTGAGCTCCTCTTTTGTCGATGTGAATCATATGCATAACCAGCGTGGATTCCTCCACCCACTGAGAAAACCATCTGCATAAGGCATGCAGGGTTGTGTCGATAAGGACGGCACTGGGAGAATGATGCATGCTATTTGGTTTATTTGGTTTATTGTGATTATTTTATTGTAACGGCATGAATAGCCTTGGGACTTTGAAATAGTTGTGATGGTGCATGACTTGATATGAATTTATTTGGATAACTGTTCCTATATTTTAGGACATTTTTATAATAACAACATGCGCAGCTGCAAGTCGAGTAAATCGATCTCGAATTATTCTTAATTAGCATGCACTTGCCACCAGATTCTTGTTGGTCAATTCACCAATGTCATGAATCGATATAAAAAGATTATGTTTTTGTGTTTGACTAAAGCTCTTATAGGTAAGTTTTTTTAAAGAATTTCCTAGTCTTTTTTAGAAGAAAAAAATGATTTTTTTTTATTGATGATAAAAAATTTACAAAAATCATGGTATTGTAGTAAGATGACTATAAGACAGCAGAAGCAAAATCCTACATTTCTTGAAGGACATACCATCTGAGACCCACAAATTACCGTCCAATTGACATTGTTGCCACCTCTAAAACATAAATAAGAAAAACAAAGAATATAAGATGAGTTGTAATGTAACAATACAAACCCAGAGAGGCATATTCATGAAAATCAAAATCTCAAAACAGTTCATAAAAAAACGACGAAAACAAGGGGTCCCATCAAATATCGAGGTGCATAGTGACAAATGCAAAACCTTGAAAAAGAATGTGACCAAGAGATTTTCTATAATAATCTTTTGATAACCACTCTTCTACATTGTTATGTGGGAGACGGAGATCCTATGAAAAGAGAAAAGTAGAGAACTTATATAAATCATCGAGTGAGAGTCGATTTCTATTTCCCGGTCTATGATGACCTTAGAATCACCAAATATGTCAATCTCTTTAATTTCTAACCATTTGACATAATAAAGGATGCCCAAAAAATCTAGTAGCTCTGCCTTAGCCACTACATCATTTGAAATTATAGTATTCATCTTGGCTCAAATAGATCAACATCCCATTCCCACAAATCCCAGATGAAGCAACCTCATCATAAAAACTAGCCGGGAAGTTATTTGACACATTTTTCTTAGAAACTTGTCTTGTAAAATGTTGATGGATCACAAGCCATTTCTCAAGGAAGTAGGATGTATTCATGATGAACTCTGCCTCAGACCAAGAACCCTCTACTAAATCCTGAGAGAATTTCAACCCCTCCACGTGCCCCATAATATATAGAAAGGGAGGGCTCTATATTCCTTATTTTCTTTGAACCAAAACAACAAATAGATGCCCACTGTGGACTGCTCCCACCTAGAGTATATTTGAAGGGACTTAAGGACCTCCTTCCAAACTGCATCAACAAAGGAGCACTGTTGAAAAACATGGCTAGTATCCTCTAGAGATACCTTGCATAAAATGTATCTACTAGGGCCCATATAACCTCTCTTAAGAAAATTTTCCCAAGTAAGAATTTTGTCATGGACCACCATCCACACAAAACAAGGCAATCTCAATGGGATATCCCACTTCGACGTAGCTTGAAACTACCCAAGTGTAGGGTCGCATAACTGCCCCTAAGTCAAATGTGCATAAATATCTTTGACAATGGGCCACCCCTTAAACATGGGACCATTCCATGGGAAATGATTTGCCTCCTCAGTTAAGCTAATTCCCAATGATTTTAGGAGAAGAATATATTCCACCCATTCAGCTGCAAGGGCCCATGTGAGTCTAATTACCTTTGCCTCTTTCCATGACATATGTAAAATCGCTAGATCTCTATCCTCAATCGCATCCTTAAAACAAAAATGCCTCTATTGTCTAAGAAATTAATTAATGGAAGAGACATTTAATTATACATGGGCTTACCAATCATGGTGGTGAGGCCTATCTACGAAAGCTCACCATTACCCACAATCCACCTTAGATTACTCACTAACTGTGGGGTTAACTTTCATTAGGCTCTTCCATGCTAGGTCCCTATACTACTAGTGTAACCCCTTATTGTTATTAGAGCAACCCCCTTATTGTATTGTTGTGCCCATATAGTCCCCATGTTGTTATTATTATGCCTCATAGAAGCCCACTACTGTTATTGTTGTGCCCCTACAATACTATTGTTATGTAGGCTCTGATTGTATTGGGACCCCTTAGACTCCTATATATAGAAAGGAGTTCTTCTCATTTGTATCATCCAAGACTTGTTCATTTGCGTCATGTAAAGGAGGTCTTCTCATTTGTATCATCCAAGACTTGTTCATTTGTGTCATGTAAAGGAGGTTTCCCCCTTGAAGAGGCTGATTTTGAAGTCATTGATCTATCTTTTCTATATTTATGTGAGCTTGTTTCATAACATTTGGTATCAGTGTTTTGGATTCTAGGGTTTCACTGCTCCAAATAGGCCATCATGGCATTTTCGCTAGAACGTTTTCTCTACGAAGTTTCATAAGCTCAAAAAAGAACCGTTTGAACCGATATATTTTTGAAGCTTGGGTTTTAATTTCAGATCCTGTCTCTCTATATTTTCAGAGATATGATCCGAGGACGTTAAGATTTTTGCAAGCTCCAAAATTCGATCTCAAACAGGTTGTCATGGAATTTTTGCTATAATTATTTTTCTACAAAGGTTCAGAATTTGAAATTAAAACTATTTTGAGACAAAATCTTGGTGAAGCTCGGGCCCAAATTCTAGATCTTGTTTCACTATATTTTCAGAGATACGGTCCAAGACATTTAGGGCTTTTGCAGGCTCCCGAATTACATCCCAAATAGGCAACCTTGCGAAAACCATCATAACTTTCTCTTTGAGCATCATATTGAAATTTCGTAAGAAGTCAGAGAAAGAGGATGGATTGTACTTTTATTTGCATTGTTTTCAGGTTCTAAGGTTGAAACAATGACACATGGAACTTCGTACAAGTTAAATCTACCGAAAAAGTATATAAACAGGTCATCTTGAGAGATAGGGCATAACCCTTTCTTGGAGAATCCAATTTCGATTAGACTGGTGGCATTGGAAAGAGGATGCAGAGGGCTACTGTAGGTCATAAGTTCAGATCTTAGAGATCTGAAATTTCAGAGATATAACATACTCAAGATCAAGCTGCTAAAAGAAAGAAAAAGAATGACTCGAATCAAGAAAGTAGAAACACCTAGTAAGCAAAATTCGGTGGATGACTTGAGGAATGTGATCGAAGCTAAGATAAATAGTTTTCATGTGCCATGGAAGCTAATATCAATGGTAGGGAAGCATATTTGAAAAAACACATGGAAGATTTGAAGAAATACATGGAAGTTTGAAGGAAGGTGGGACAAAGTCGCTACAAGAAAGGCCTACTAATGATGAAAAGGTAGTAGAGGAAACTCATGATGAGAAAAAAATAAATGTTAATCATGATTTCATACAATATAAAATTGGATTGAAGACCCACCATATTCCAAAGTTCGATAGGAGGAATTTTTATGGCAAGGATCCCATAACATGGATCCTACATATGGAGAAATATCTTGATCTACATTATGTGCAACTATTACAAAAGGTATGTATTGCATCTTTATATTTAGAACCAAATAAATTTTTATGGTATAAAGGGCTTTGTTCTTGTAAACCACTTGTCACCTGGTCAATTTTCACGGAAGAAATAATAACACATTATGAGGATACAAAGAGAAACACCTTCTTTAGCCAACTGATAAATTGCAAACAAAAGGTTTCAATGGCAGAGCACATTGAGGACTTATAAAAATTGAATATAAGGGTAAATGATATTCCAGAGAAGCAAAGGATTGATGTCTTAATAGGGACTTTAAAGGATAACATTCAACATGTGGTTCGTCTTTGGGAACCTGATTCATTGGAGAAGGAATTCAAGTTGGCAAGAAAAACTAAAAGAAAAATTATGGCAACAAGAAATGCTACCACTCACAATTATAAATATGGAGGTGTTGTTGCTTCTAGCCTTCCACAACCTATAAGGTTGACACCACAAATATTGGAAGAAAAAGGAGAAAATGACCTTTATTACAGTTGTGATAGAAAATACACTAAAGGTCATAAGTGTGGTGAGAAGAAATTATTTTACATTTATTGTGAAGAGGAGGAAGAAAAGGATCAAGAAATGTCAAAAGAAGAGGATATACAACAGGAGCCAACCCCAGAGAAAGAAGAAATGAATTCGACCATATCTTGTAATGCATTGGTAGGAATTACCACTCCTCAAACTCTCAAGATAAAAGGACATATCAAGAAGAAAAGGGATAACCTCACTTTCACGTAGAATTGAATGAAACAATAGGCAGATCAACATCGCAGCAAAAGAAGTTTTGAAATAGATGACTGGGTATTTTTACAACTACCAGGGAAAATTTTAAGAACCCCCCCAAATTTATAAATATAATAAATGGGCGAATCTCCATGGTATATAGGAAAAATGGAAGGCGATTTTATCAATAATATAATATGTATATATAATTTTTTGGCGAATCTCTCACCAGGCATGGCGAATATTTTACTCAATTATAAATCTTGTAAGATCTTGGCGAGTCTTTCACTAAATAATAAAACTTTGTAAAGTCCTAGTGAATCTTAGCATAGGCTACATGCTGGTTTAATTCCCCCATTTAAATAGGCTACATTCTAGGTGAATACCATGGGTCAATACCATGTGCCATTTTGGTGAATACCATGGGTCAATACCATGTGCCATTTTTATTTTTATTAATTCTAATACTAGGGTTAATAATGGTTTTTTGCATGCTATTAATAACAATCTAGTCCATGGTATTTGTCCCATAGTATTTTGGCCATAGGTTTCACCTAAATATAACCCATTTTTTGAGTGTTCGTAAATATAAGGTGACTTATGGAGTAAATATAAAAAAATGTTTTATTTGTTTACCATACCTCTGGTTTATTTATATTTTTATTAAATTACCATACCTCTTTTACAAATATGGTATTTGGCCCATAGGATTCACTTAAATAAAACCTCTTTCTTGAGCCTTCATAAATAGAATGAGGGTTATGGACTAAATATAAAAAGAGGTTTTATTTATTTACGATACGTCTAGTTTATTTATATTTTTATTTATTTACCATACTTTTTGAGGGACTAAATATAAAAAGAGGTTTTATTTATTTACGATACGTCTAGTTTATTTATATTTTTATTTATTTACCATACTTTTTGAGTAAGTATCAAAAGACGTTTTATTTATTTACCGTACCTCAACTTTTCTTATATTTTTATTTGTTTACACCCTTACATGTATATAAGGTGACTTATGGAGTAAATATAAAAAATGTTTTATTTATTTACCATACCTCTCATTTATTTATATTTTTATTAATTTACCATACCTCTTTTATAAATATGGTATTTGGCCCATAGGATTCACTTAAATAAAACCTATTCTTGAAAATGGGCGAATGGATTCACTTAAATAAAACCTATTCTTGAAAATGGGCGAATGGAAGGTTGTAAGTCCTAATTTCAAGGGCTAAATTTACCTTTTTTACCCTCTCCCTTAAAATAAGGTGGGCTATTTGAGGTGATTTGTAAAAATGTACTATGATACAAAATATTCGCCCACTAAAAATTTAAAACCCCTTAATTTCACCAAAGGGCGAACATTCACCCCTAAAATTATCCTTGACAACTACAACCATACAAACAAATGTCCCTCAAGAAAGCTAAGAAGGATAATAAATTATCACCAAAGTACTATGGTCCTTATTAAGTGCTGCAAAAGATTGGTACTATGGAATACAAATTGGAGCTTCCTGCATATTCCCGAGTGCCCCCAGTTTTCCATGTTTCATGCTTAAAGAAGGCTATAGGTGACAAGATCCCAGTTCAAACAATATTGTCGGAACTTGACGAGGAAGGAAAAATCATATTTGAACCTGAAGTAGTCACAGAAACAAGAACCCAATAGCTACGAAATCGGTCAATCAAGTTGAAGAACTTACCTGTTGAAGATTCCACATGGGAGGATGAGAATTTTATACAGAAGCATCCAAAACTACTCAAGCATTGAGGACAACACTTTTTGAAGGTGAGGGGCATGTTAGGTCCCTATACTACTAGTGTAACCCCTTATTGTTATTAGCGCAATCCCCTTATTGTATTATTGTGCCCATATAGTCCCCATGTTGTTATTATTATACCCCATAGAAGCCCACTATTATTATTATTGTGCCCCTACAATATTATTGTTATGTAGGCTCTAATTGTATTGGGACCCCTTAGACTCCTATATATAGAAAGGAGGTATTCTCATTTGTATCATCCAAGAATTGTTCATTTGTGTAACGTAAAGGAGGTTCCCCCCTTGAAGACACTGATTTTGAAGTCATTGATCTATCTTTTCTATCTTTTTGTGACCTAATTTCATAACATTCCAATATAGCGATGCCTCCATTTTAATAGGGGTACCCACTTTGATACATGATATTAGAGAATTTTGTTGCAAGTATTTACTCTTGATAATTTGATGCCATAAACCCTCCGGCTGAACTCCCTCCAGATATTTTTAATAAGTAAGGCAAGATTAAAAATGTCTAGATCTATAATACCCCACCCACCCTAAGATACCTATCTGGAGAGGACTTCAAATTCACGAGAAGAAACTTCCTCTTGTCCCCAACCCAAAGGAAGTTTTCCATAATCGACTTGATCCTTCGAATTACTGTAGTTGGAAGACAAAAAAATGTGCATCCAATATATCTATATGCTCTGAAGTATGGTCTTTATTAATACTAACCTGCCACCCAAAAAAAGCCATCTGTTAGACCAAGATGCCAACCTCTTTTCAAATTTCAGCTCCATACACTTCCAGTCACATATCATGTACCAATTTGGTTTAACGAAAAAACCAAGGTATCGAAAACCACCACTTAGTCAATGTGAGGTAACCTAAAAAAGGGAGGAAATTTCATTTACCACTGCTAACTCCTAATTTACTGCAGATAGAGCCAATTTCCCAGAATTCATGACCAAACCAGATGCGTCCCCAAGATCACCCAAAATCTTTAATTTTTTTTTCCATTCCAAATATAAACCTTGTCCCATCAAAAGGCATCATCAATAAATATTAGGTGTGAGAGAGTCATGTGTCTAGACAACTTGCATCCCTAGATAATCCCCCTAGATTTGATATTCGAAAACCTTTTACTAAGAACAATCAAAGTAAAAAATAATAGTGGGGACAAAGTACAACCATGCCACATCCCTCTATATTCCCTAAAACATTTCGTTGGATACCCATTTATGATAACCGCCAAGTGGGCTGATGAAACACATGCCATGATCCATCTTATCATCATAAGCCCAAAACAAAGAATCTTTAAAAAAAATTCCATTCCAAATATCACCCTTGTGCCATCATAAGGCATCATCAACAAACACTAGATGTGAGAGAGTCATGTGTCTAGATAACTTGCATCCATATATAATATACCTAGATCTGACATCCCAGATCCTTCTACTAAGAATGATCATGATCAAGAATAATAGTGAGGACAAAGCACAAGCATGCCACATCCCCCTAGATGCCATAAAAAAGTTTGTTGGATACCCATTTATGATAACCGCCAAGTGAGCCGAAAAAACACTTGCCATGATCCATCTTATCATCATAAGCCCGAAACCAAAAATATTTAAAAAAAATTCCATTCCAAATATCACCCTTGTCCCATCAAAAGGCATCATCAACAAACATTAGATGTGAGAGAGTCACATGTCCAGACAACTTGCATCCATTGATAATCCCCCTAGATCTAACATCCCAAATCCTTCTACTAAGATCGATCACAATCAAGAATAATAGTGGTGACAAAGAATAACCATGCCACATCCCCCTAGACACCCTGAAAAAGTTCATTTCATACCCATTTATGATAACCACCAAGTGAGCCAACCAAACACATGCCATTATGCATCTTATCATCATAAGCCCAAAACCAATTTTATGTAGAATAAACCATAAGAGCTCCCAATCCACACAATCATAAGCTTTGATCAAATCTATCTTCAAAAGATAGTCTCCCATCTACATGGATTTGATTGAGTGACCACATTCATGTGCTATAGTGACAACGTCATGTATCTGTCTATGCCCCAGAAAGCCAAATTGCTTTGAGGTAAAGGATTTACCTAGATCATCGAGGCAAGGGACTATGAGGCAAAGGATTTACTGGTTACTCGTTGGAATGTGTGATTTTATGTGCAAGATTACATTTTTTTCATATATCATCTCGTTGGAAGAATTTGTATCACGATATCGGTGGCCTAGACTTACATCAATAGACAATATTGCCAACTTACATTGAATTTAACGTCTAGTTTCCACAATTGTGTTGGAAGGAAACTCCTTTCTGTTTGGAGTTTTCTTTAGTGTGACTTTTTGGAAGCTTCTCTCGTGGGCTTTTCTGGTCTAATTTCTCTAAAATCTGACAAGAATTTATTGAAATCATGAGTTTGATGGGTCACCTTGCACAATCAAAGTTCCCTATACGTTTTTTAGGGTGATGAACCCATATATATAGTCAAAAGCTAGTTTAAATAATACAAATCAATATTTCACTTCATTTTTTTCCGCCAGATTCTGACAATGGAAAATCCAAAATGTCGCACTAAAGACAACTCCTCTCTGTTTGGAGTTGTATTTAGTGTGACTTTTTGGAAGCTTCTTTGGTGGGTTTTTCTGGTTTAATTTCTCTAAAATCCAGTAGGAATCTATTGAAATCACAAAAGTTTGATGGGTAAACTTGCACAATCGAAGTGCCCTAGGGGTTTTTTAGGGTGCTGAATCCATATATATAGTCAAAAAATGAGTTTAAATAATAGAAATCAAAATTTTAGCTCAAATTTTTTCGTCAGATTTCGACACCAGAAAATCCAAAAAGTCACACTAAAGAAAACTCCTTTCTATTTGGAGTTGTCTTTAGTGCGACTTTTTGGAAGCTTCTTTGGTGGTTTTTTCAGGTCTAATTTCTCTAAAATCCAAAAGGAATTTATTGAAATCACAAGTTTGATGGGTAACCCTGAACAATCGAAGTGCCCTAGGGGTTTTTTGAGGTGTTGAATCCATATATATAATCAAAAATTAGTTTAAATAATACAAATCAAGATTTCACCTCAAATTTTTCCGCCAGATTCTGACAATGGAAAATCCAAAGAGTCGCACTAAAGACAACTCCTTTCTGTTTGGAGTTCTCTTTAGTGTGACTTTTTGGAAGCTTCTCTCATGGGTTTTTCTGGTCTAATTTCTCTAAAATCCAGTAGGAATTTATTGAAATCACAATTTTGATGGGTAAACCTGCACAATCGAAGTGCCCTAGAGGTTTTTTAGGGTGCTTAATCCATATATATATAGTCCATAAACGAGTTTAAATAATAGAAATCAGGATTTCACCTCAAATTTTTTCGTCAAATTCCGACGCTGGAAAATCCAAAAAGTTACACTAAAGACAACTCCTTTCTCTTTGGAGTTGTCTTTAGTGCGACTTTTTGGAAACTTCTCTCATTTTTTTCAGGTCTAATTTCTCTAAAATTTGGAAGGAATTTATTGAAATCACAAGTTCGATGGGTAAACCTAAATAATCGAAGTGCTCTAGGGGATTTTTAGGGTGCTGAATCCATATATATAGTCAAAAAACCAATTTAAATAATACAAATCAAGATTTCACCTCGAATTTTTCTGCCGGATTCCGACACCAAAAAATCCAAAAAGTCGCACTAAAGAGAATTCATTTCTGTTTGGATTTGTCTTTAGTGTGGATCTTTGGAAGCTTCATTGGTGGGTTATTCCGATCTAATTTCTATATAATATAGTGGGAATTTATTGAAATCACAAGTTTGGTGGGTAACCCTGCACAATCGAAGTTCCCCAGGGGTTTTTAAGGGTGTCGAATCCATATATATATAGTCAAAAAACCAATTTAAAATTTACAAATCAAGATTTCACCTCAAATTTTTCCATAGGATTTCGACACCAAGATATTCAAAAATTCACACTAAAGACAACTCCTTTCTATTTTACTAGTTTTAAATAAGAATTTTAGAAGGCGAAGACTTTGTTTTATTCCATTTTTATATTTCTTTTAATCACTTTGTCGTTAAAATTGTTTGAGTTCTCTAGTATGATAGCAAAAGATCATAATTTTTAAATTTTATTTTTAAATAATAATTTTTTTAATATTTAACTGAGACATGTTTTATTTACAAATAAATAAAAGCTAGTATTTGACTTAGACATGTTTTATGAGAAAGAATTTTTCGGCGTAAATCACATGATAATGTATTTGCCAACACATTTCAAATACATTATCATGTGATTTATGCCAAAAAAATTGTTTCTCATAAAATTGATATGGATCACAGAAGCCTCAATTCAACAATTAGACATGTTTTATTTAAAAAAAGAAAAGAAAGCTAGTTAGAGTATGTAAGTGAAAAAATTTAAAAGGTGTATAGAGAGGTTGAAACCATTTATATTTGAATAATAATAATTATTTAATATTTAATTGGAATATGTTTTACTTATATTTTTTAAACGTTAGTTAGAGTATTTGAGTGAAAAAAGTTAGAAAGTTTAAAGTTGTTGGCTTCATGTTAAAGAAACCAAATCATTAATAAGAAAAAGAAAAAAATGATTTTGTTAAAAATGTCTAAGTGACATTATTGGTCTAAAATTTATGACATTAAAATACAAAACTATAGGTACCAACTTTTGAAATCATACATTATATATGTTTGTAGCTAACCAAGGGGTGAGTAGTGTTTCTCTATTAAAGAGAGCTATATAACAAAAGCATCATGAAATTTAAATAGGGGGAGTAGTATCATTTAAGTGAGTGACTTAGAAATAAGAATTTGTTGACATCAGGGGCTTAACATCCATTTATTTATATTCTTTACAATGACGTTATGGTATACTTCTTTAATTTGTAGGTGAATCTTATCTAGATAAAGTAGTATAACATGGTTTTCTTTACTTTTCTCAATCATGAGCTTACCCATGATGGTATTTAGTTTCTTGCATAGTTCCAAAGTGCAAAAATATTTGTTTTCAATTTTGGAGGTGCTGATGTCTAGCGCCCATGGCTCTATCTTCTCACAAACATCCTCATCACTTAAAAGATTCTATTCTAGTTAGGACTCTTCTTCAACAAATTTGACGGTCTCTCAGATGGCAGGAGTGCACCTATAGAAAATCATCTTAGAGGAATCTACCTTATGTGGGATAAGAGTGGTGGGATTACAGTGTGGACCTCACTTCTTATGGACCTTGTTTCTTCATGCTATGTAGATGTGGTGAGAAAATTATTTTTAGGAATGACGTTGGAATCCTACTGACAGAATTGGGGGGAATTATATTGAAAAGTCAAAGTAGAGTTAACAACATATGGAGAGATTTCATGTGGAATGCCATGCAAGAATGATGCTGAAAATACAATGGAACAAGAATAAAATCACGACAAAGGCACAAAACATTCTAGTAAAAGGCCTATCATAGTCCCTGTCATCGATTACAAGGGATGGGATGTGAAAATTTTGGAGAGTAGTCAAATGTCGATGGGAAGCAATATAACTTTGATCATAAAACAATGGTAATGCACCTAGAAATCATTTAAACATAGTACAATTTTCACGTGGACAATATCCTCCACTACCACTAGTTGTCTCCTTGGATGTTAAGAAGGATGGGGGGTAGGGGTTATGCTCTCCTTGAGGGATTATACTCTCATGTCACTCAATCTAGGGAAGAATAATCCCTTGAGGCTATCTCTTGACAATTATTTTTTAAGGAGGTATCCTCCTCTAGATTCCATATACAATCCAATAGTTTTTATATTTATAGATTATGTTGATTGGCTAGTTTAGAAGAAAGCTTGTTAGTTAAGAATTTTACATGAGAAGAGAGAAGAAATAGAGTATTGTGAAGTAATTTTTTGAGTTCTTCTAGACCAATTTCACATCTCTAACTATGAGTGAGTTTGATGATTTCCAATCCATGTGGGAGGCATTGTAGAATTTTGATAATAGTTTGTGATTATGTTTCTATAATTAGCTATAAGTTTCCCTCGTGGATAGTTATATGAAATCCAAACATAGTTACTATGTGTTATATTGAGTTATTTGTTTTTGTTCTCATATAGCCATTATGGAGTATAAGAGGGGTGCCTAGTTCATCTCTAAATATTCCACCAAAGCTTATATGGTTGGGGTTCCCTTTGGATGCATCATGGAATTTTAGTTTGATGAATTGAGTTGATGGTGGTGTCAGTTTTTTGGGATAAAATATTGTATTTTACCAAACATAGAGACCAAAGTTATAGAGGCTATATTAAGATCAAAAGATCTGAGGATAGCCATTTTAGTTTGTTGGCATTCCCAACCTTAGTTGTTTTAGGGTGAAATAAGAACTAATTCATTTAAGTTTTGTTTGATCTCAATGTAGCTGTTAGGTTCTATTGATGATGGGGTTACTAAAAGTCACTTCTATCTAATGAGTGATCGTGTTTGGAAGGATATCAATATCTTGATCCATTTTCTAAAATGAGAAGGGTCCTATATAAAAGAGGTTAGAAGTATAATGACATTCATTCAAATGGTTTTCAACCAATTATTTAGCTTGTTGAAAAAGAGGATAAAGGCTAGACCTTGAAAACCTCTTTGAATCGTCTTCTCCCAAGTAATGATTTTGCATTTGCCTAAGAGATAGTGAAACAAGGATACATTGGAACATTCATTCTATTTTCATACTTTCATTCATAATTATAATCTAGGTAGGTATATGTGGTCTTTGGCTAAAGGATACAATTCCTTGACATGGAAGCAACCTCTAGATTTATATCCCTAGTGAATTTTATCACTTTTTATTGGATTTTGATTTTCATTAAGAAAGATGTTACGAAAACAGGTTACAGTCTAGGTTTGAGGGAGGAGGAGATGAAAACTATTTATGAATCCAAGTTCATCATATATAGTTTGGATTCGAAGGGAGCTAATATTGACATAGCTTATTGTATTTCTAGTAATAATCTCATGAATAGAATGATATTTTAGATGATCTCACCATTTTGGTAGTTGTTGTGATCCATTATCCCATCAGATAATGTTTGTACCATTATGAACCTTCTAAAAATAATGTTTCTAAATGAGATCATGGTTCTTCTATGATGAATTCTAGACATTAGAGCCAAGAGGACCATTATCTATATGAATGAAATCAATATTATGCTTCTAGGGATTCATTTAGCTTTCTAGACTTGTCTCCATATCTCACTGCCTCCCCCGGGCCCATTTCCATTTTTTTTTCTCTAAGGACATTACTTAAATTTCAAGGTGTCTTAGTGCTAGGTCACCTTATAGTTTTGCAAGGTTTAGGTTTTCCCAAGCCACGAGTGCCCATTTCCTTTCTTTATTAGCTTCTTCCTAGAAGAAAGAGCATTGTATTAGGTAAACTTAATCCATTGAAATTGTCAAAGTTGTTAGTTAAACAATGGTGATTTCACTTACATGGTATTGGTGACCCATGGTAATAAGGCCATTTTGTTTATATGTAGGTAAACCGTTTAAAAATATTGGTTATTTTCCATTGTAATGCGTAGATATTGAGTAGTAGGATCACTTGCTTGAGGCTAAGTTGTTTGCCACCTTGGATTTAAGTCAAGGATAAATCATATGTATATGGTTTATGCATGTGTTTCTTTATAATTATATTTATTATTATATAAATTTAATTATTATTTTTAACAAGGTCGGTTAAGTGATATATTACCAAAACAGGATGTGAAGCAAGCTCCTATTACATTAAGCTATATTGAATAGTAGACAAACCAACAAGACGAGAGTGCAATCCCTTCTCCTGTGCTTAATTCCCAAACTTCATAGATTCGTTGAAATATTCCAGAATACTGCCGGACATATTGACCTACCAAGAAAACAAATATACATAACATAAATTCTCATTGGGTTTATGGCTTGTTGACTGAGTTTTCTTGGGCTGCTTCAGTCATGTTGTTATTGTTGACTGATTTTTCTCCTTTACTGCTCATATTGTTGCTCTTGTAGTATTCTACTGCTTCCTCCAGGTGCTTGAACTTGGTTTTCAGATCCTTTATCTCATGTTGTTCACTGCCATGTTTTGCTTTTGAAAGCTATACTCCATTCTCATTTCACTTCTTATATCTTTGAGAGACTGCTCCAGCCAATGGATCATGGCCTCGTTTCCTTTGCATGCTGGGCATGAGTCATTCTTGGATGCCTTCTTAGTGGGTTTAGACTCCATCTGACTGTTGTTTCCCCTTGCTTTGCTATAGCTGCCTGCGCTCCGTTGATCCTTTGTTGCTCTGATTTGATGGCCTTTGCTCTGGAATTTTTGTGTTGTTGTGGAGATTTTCGCTGAGGGTGATAATATGATAAAGGGCCTGTGATTTTGGAGAGGAATGTAATATGAAGCAGATCCACTCAGTGATGGGAGTTGAGAGATGGATGGCAAAGGATTTTCAACAAGGAGCAAGCTGCGGATGCATCCAGAATTTATAGTCCGAGGTTGGTCAATCACAAACAATGGGTTGGGAGATAAATAAACTGACAAATAAAATGCAAGTGGGAGATGACGAGGTACTGAGTGTGTAGAGCCTGCTACATATGTCGGAGGGAGAGAATGAAGCTGAGCGGGCTTTGAAGAACGTGATGATGCCTGCGAAAAGAGGGGAGAGTGGAACGCGTTGAGAGCAGCTGCTTTTGTTGACCAGCGATTAGCTGAGATTCGATAGAGCTAGGGTGGAAGATATCGAGGGTCAATCATGGGGTTCCAGAATGCATGGCGCTCTCCTATCTGCTCTTTGCTATAACTTTGATGTTCATATGCTTTACCTCCATACTTATAATCGAACCTACCCCTTCATGCATTGAACTTGGAAATTGACACTTTCATGCTTTTTCCCTTTCTAGCTCGATTTTCTTCCAAGTTGTGTTTTGCTTTCTCAAATGCCTTGTGACTTGGATTACAGTTTCTGGCAGTGTTAATTTGCATTTCCTTTTTTCCTTGTTTTTTCCGCTACCTATCCATGATTTTCTGAGATCTCTTTGGGATGTATGTTTTTTTTATTTGCTTTATTTTTGTTTTTTATTTTTATTTTTCTCCATGATATTTCTTACTTTGCCCCTCTTTTTCTTTTTTTCTTTTTCCCCATACTTTAATCTTTTCAAATTCATATTGATCTTATGGCACAGAGTGGTTGTATTCTTCATTGTTCTCCCAAACTCTTCCTTCGTTCATTTCTACTGCTTGATTTGCATGGAAATCCGCCTGCTGATTGTGAAGCCTTAGTATATGCTTGAAAGTGACATTACCAGAGTCTTCTAAGTTTCTTCTTATTCTTTTGATAATTCCACTCATAAACTCATTGCTTGGACTTTTGGCTCGGATCATTGCCTCTATTATGATAGCTGAATCTCCTAGGATTACTGGGTTTTGAATTCCTCTTTTTCTAATTATTTTTGTCCCCATGAGCAAGCTATAAGCTTCGGCCTTATTATTTGAAACAAGTCCCAATCCCCATTCATATGTGACAATTTTTTTTCCACTTGTATTAAAAATTATCCCACCTACTCCTGCCTTTCCAGGATTATTCTTGGAGGCTCCATGAAATTGCAAACAGTATCTGTTTTGTAGTCTTTTCCAACTTTCTATTTCTTCTTCAGTCATTCTCAGTTTCCATATTTTCTCTAAGATTTCTTTTCTCTGCCCCTTTTTACCTTTGTTATCTATTATGGCTTTGTTGAGCCATTCTCTTTCTTGTTGTTGAAGGATACTATAATCTGTTCAGGAAGTTCCTTTTTCACTGAATATTTCTGAAGTTAATCCCCATGTTTTTGATAATGTTTTCCCAGTTCTAGGTTTTTGGTTTTTAAAGATGCACTTTTTCTGAGTTAGCCAAATTTGCCAGCATAGGACTGTTGGAATGCATTTCCAAATTCTCATAATTGTAACTTTCTTCTTTGTTGCATATGGGTAGGATTTCTCTAGAATTTTGAAAAATTTCAGCAATGGTTTACCATAGTCTATATTTACTTCCAGTGGGCTCAAGAGCTGCTCCCAACATTCTCTTGAGAATTTACAATCCTAAAATAAATTTTGAATGGTTTCTTCTGCCTGCTGGCATAATGGGCATCTTGATGGCCGTTGGAGTCCTCTTTTCTTAAGGTTTTCGCCAGTCAGGATCTTTCCTTTTAATAGCATCCAAATGAAGATTTTATCTTAGGCAAACTTTCAGATTTCCATGCTATTTTCCATGGTTCCCAATCTTGTTGATTGGTTTGATCTTGGAGGATTTTATATCCAATTTTGACTGTATATTGCCCATTACTTGGGTCCCAAAGATAATTGTCTTCCTCTTCATGATGAATTAGTGCTGCCCCCTTTAGATGCTGCTTGATTTTCTTCCATTGTCCTTCCATGTTTACTAGGATTGCTGGCCTTTTCCATTCCTCCCATTGCTTCTAATTCCACAAGGAGATTGAATGTAAGGTATTAAATCCTTTCCCTCTCATCCACTCTTGAATGCCATCCATTTCTAGGTGACCCTGTATTGGGCCATTTCCCATGATTCTGTCTTCCCAAATCGATATTTTTTTCCCATTCCTTGGAGTTTTGGAAATGTGACTTCTCATTATTGGAATGACTCTTTTGGCTAGCTTCCATACTTGGGTGCTTTGTCTTATTGGGATTTTTCCACTCAATAGATTATCCTTGGAACTATTCAGATATTTATTTATGAAATCTTTTTTCCACCGGCGCTCTTTGCCTATTATGAGTCTCCAAACAATTTCCATTCCTAGGGTTGCATTCATGAGCCCAGGCAGCCAAATGGACAGGCCTCCTTGTTCATATGGTAGCACTACTTGTTCCCACCTCACTGACTGAACTTTTTGTTTTCCTGCTTTCCACCTTGCCAGAGAAAACTTCTTAGAATTAATTCCATCTGCTTATTGGCACTTGCTGGTGCCATGACTAGAGCATATTGATATATTGGTAATGCAGCAAGGAGAGCCTTTATTAATATCACCCTTCCGGCCATATTTAACCACATCATTCACCAACTCTTTATCCTATCTTTCATTTTCCCAATTTGCTTTGTCCATATTTCTGCCTTCATGTTCTCTTTTGATATTGGCAATCCCAGATAGAGGAAGTGATTCCAATTTTCCTGTGCTGGGATTTCCATGATTTGGGAGATTCTTTGCATATTACTCGGTGGGATGTTCCACCCATAGATCCTGCATTTTGTGTTATTTAGAAGTCCACTTGACACCTGTATAAATGCATCCATTATTTTTTTGAATCTTCTTGCTATAATTGTTGATGCTCCTCCCATCAACAATGTATCATCTGCAAATAAGGAATGATTTATGGTTTTTATTCCTTTTGCTATTCTCAGTCCTGTAATAGTTCTTTCCTTCCTCTGTGCTTCCAATGCTCTACTAAGAGTTTCTACCATTATTATATAGAGAAATGGTGATAAAGGGCAGCCTTGCCTCAGGCCTCTTGTGCTTTGAAAAAATTCATTGGGTCTTCCATTGATGAGGGGGACAATCCAGGGATTGGATATGCATTCTTGTATCACTTCTATTATTTCCTTTGAGAAGCCCAGTTTCTGAAGTACAACTATTAGATATGGGTGGCTGACTCTATCAAAAGCGTTAGCCATATCTAGTTTGATTATCACACCTTTTTCTTGTTTTAAGATGTTGGAATGGACAACTTCCTAGACTATTATGACATTGTCAATGATTTGTCTGTTTGGGACAAACCCTCCTTGGTTTTCCAAGATAATTAGGTGCAACACTTTCTTTATTCTATTCTCCACTATTTTTGTTATTATCTTGTAGGGGGAATTGCAGAGAGAAATTGGCTGGAACCTATTGAAGGTGGAGGGGTTTGCTTCCTTTGGAACCAAAGCAAGATAGGAAGATCTTGTGATGCTACCCATTTTTTTTTTTAAACATTCTTTTCCATTCTTAAGAAATCCTTTCTGATTGTATGCCAATCATTTTTGTAGAAATCTATTGTGAATCCCTCTGGCCTGGGCGCTTTGTCCGGATGCAGGCTCTAGATGGCCTCCACAATTTCTTCTTCTATGGGATCCTTGCACATTTCTTTGTTTTGTTCTTTTTTTATTTTCTTCTTTGTATGCTGCAAAATTTCTTCATATTCAACTGTTTCCTCCATTGCTGACAGTATGTTTTTGAAGTGCTTGTGGGCTGCTTTTTTTATTTCTTCCGCTCCTTTGATTTCTTGATTTTCCACTTGTATTTTTTCTATCAGGTTTCTAGCTCTTCTGATATCCATACTGTTGTGAAAAAAGGACGTATTCTTGTCCCTGCCTTGAGCCAGAGACTTCAAGATTTCAGTCTAGCCTCTTCCTCCTCTTCCCTATTTTCCCTATATATCTCCCAGAATATTTCTTTCTCTTTTAGGTAGTCTTGCTTGCTTTCTTCTTTACATTTTTTTCAGCCTGCATGCTGTCCATTCTCTGAAGTAGCTCTTTTTTCTTTTCTTTTTTTCTTTTTTTTTAATTTCATTTAACCTTTCCCATTCCTTGAGCTTGGTTCTTACATTTTTTATTTTTGTCTTCCATATGTACTGTGGTGAGCCTGATATTCTTGGTGCCCATGCTACTTTAACTAAGTCGTTGATTTCTGTGCTGATGTCCTAGATTGCTCTGTACCTGAACGGGAGCGGGCCTTGGTTTTCCATTTTTCTCATTTCTATTACAACTGGTTTATGATTAAAAGTTGTGGTGTGAATGATTTTGGATTTGATAGAGCTGTACATAGCTGCTATGTTTTCTTGAATTAGGATTTTGTCTAGTCTTTCTTTTATGTTACTTTTACCCACTCTCTTGTTGTTCCAGGTATATTTTCCATTATTTGGAGGAATATCCAGAAGGCTATACTATTCCATTATTTCTTATAAATAGTTCCTGGAGGGGTCCTCTTGATAGTTTCCTTTGAACTTTTCCTCTATGCTTCTAACCAGATTTAAATCTCCTCCTAAAATTATTTTTCCAGCTTGAGCTTCTTGTAATACTTCCTTTATTGTTGCCCAGCACTGTTCTTTCTCCTTATAGTGGTTGGGGGCATATATATTTATCACCCTGTATTTCTCTTCTGTGTTGATCTGCCTAAGATCTATTAAAATCTAGTGCTGCCCTGTTTTTCCCCCAGTAGTTCCCATATTCATTTTTTCTAGATTGTGCATATGCCTCCTAATGCTCCTGTTTCCTGGATTGCTTCTCCTTCATATTGCCTAAATTTTTTTTTGAGTTTTTCCTATTCTTGGTTGTTTACTTTTGTCTCCTAGATCATAATGATATCTGGCTTCTCTTTTGTCAAGATTTCTCTTGTTACATTTTCCTTAAAAGGTGTCCCCATTCCTCTGCAGTTCCAGGAGACTATTATCATTATTTACTTCTTGGGTGTTGCATGGTTCCTTTCCCCTTATGCTGGCATTTCTCCATATTTCCTGTACTTTTCCCTAGATAAGTATCCATAGGTTGTTGTGTTCCTTGGGCCATTTCTTTTGCTGCTGCTTCATCCCTTATTTCTTTATTTATCTTTCTTCCAACCTTTTTTTGGTTTTCTGCATTTGGGAATACGTTTTTAGCTTGTCTTCTGGTTAATTGTTATGAAACTTGCTCAAGAAAATATAGAAAAGATAGATCAATGCCTTAGAATTCATCCTCTTCGAGGGGGAAACCTCCTTTACATTACATAAATGAACAATTCTTGGATGATTCAAATGACAAAACCTCCTTTCTATATATAGGAGTCTAAGGAGTCACAATATAATCCAGCCGACCTAACAATAATAATATAAAGCCACAAAAATAACAATAGAGGGATTCTATAGGGCACAATAATAACAATATGGGGGCAATAGGGGCACAACAATATTAATAAGGGGTATAATTACAATAGTAATGGGGCAATCACTA
Source organism: Pinus tabuliformis (assembly GCA_031772625.1). Classification (NCBI taxonomy): domain Eukaryota; kingdom Viridiplantae; phylum Streptophyta; class Pinopsida; order Pinales; family Pinaceae; genus Pinus; species Pinus tabuliformis. The sequence goes on along the minus strand of CM062820.1, from coordinate 1,734,140,728 downwards.
GTATTATAGGGACCCAACATGCCCCTCTCCTTCAAAAAAGTGTTGTCCTCAATGCTTGAGTAGTTTTGGATACTTCTGCATAAAATTCTCATCCTCCCATGTGGAATCTTCAACGGATAAGTTCTTCCACTTGATAAGATACTCTGAAATTGAACGATTTCATAGCTGTCGAGTTCTTGTTTCTGTGACTGCTTCCGGTTCCAATATAATTTTTCCTTCCTCGTCAAGTTCTGGCAATATTGTTTGAACTGGGAGCTTGTCGCCTATAACCTTCTTTAAACATGAAACATGGAAAACTGGGTGCAATCGAGAAGCTGCAGGAAGCTCCAATTTGTATGCCATAGTACCAATCTTTTGCAACACCTTGTACGACCATAATACTTTGGTGATAATTTATTATCCTTCTTAGCTTGCTTGAGGGACATTTTCTTATATGGTTGTAGCCGTAGGAATACCCAATCACCTACATCAAAACTTCTTTCACTGCGATGTTGATCTGCCTGTTGTTTCATTCTATTCTGTGCCAACACGAGGTTATCCTTTAAGAGTTGGAGGACTTGTTGTTGATGTTCGATGTGATGTTCCACTGCCTGAACCTTAGAATTTTCTCTTAAATATGATGTGATGGATGGTGGTTGATACCCATAAAGTGCCATAAATGGGGTCATTTTTGTTGTTGTATGGAAGGAAGTGTTATACCACCATTCAGCCAGAGGCAACCATTTGACCCATTGTGTCTGTTTATCAAATACAAAGCAACGAAGATATCCTTCCAAACATTTGTTTACTATCTCAGTTTGCCCATCAGATTGAGGATGATAAGATGAGCTATGAGCTAACTGAGTACCAAGACAAGAAAATAATTCTGTCCAAAAATTTCCAGTGAAAATGGGATCTCTGTCACTTACAATAATCTTTGGGTTTCCATGTAGCTTTTGAATTGTTTCCATAAATGCAGTAGAAACTGTACTGGCTTTAAATGGATGTGATAATGCACAAAAGTGTGCATACTTGGTAAGTCTGTCAACTACCACCATGATGACACTCTTTCCCTCAGACTTGGGTAAACCTGTGATAAAATCCATTGAAACCTCCTCCCAACGTTGGCTTGGAATGGATAAAGGTTGTAATAGACCCGGTGTCTTAATTGTTTCAACTTTATTTTGTTGGCAAACCAAACATTCAGCCACAAACTTTTGAATATCTGATTTAAGGCCATCCCAAAAAAATTCCTTCTTAACCCTGTGGTAAGTTTTTAAAAATCCTGAGTGCCCTCCTAAGGGAGAAGTGTGCAATTCCATAAGAATCTTTTGTTTTAGCTGGGAATTCTTACAGAGGTATAAGCGATCTTTGTACCATAACGAATCATTTTTCCAGCTAAATGTATCAAATGTACTGGAATCTTGTTGTAACTTTCGAATAAGTGCCCACACTTCTTCGTCATTCTTCCATTCCTCCCTTGCTTCGTTTATCCAATCTGGTTGGATAATAGAAATGGCGCACAACAATGCTTCCACATCCTCATCCTTTCTTGAGAGTGCATCTGCCACCACATTTTGCTTCCCTTTTTTGTAGATGATTTCAAAGTCATAACCCAACATCTTTGTGACCCACTTTTGTTGCTCTTCAGAGGATAATCTTTGTTCTAAAAAGTATTTAAGGCTATCATGATCCGTTTTTACCTTGAAGTGTCTTCCCATTAGGTAGGGTCGCCATTTCTTAAGTGCATGGAGTATTGCCAACATTTCCTTCTCATAAATAGCTTTGCTTAAAAACTTTCCCTTGATTGGACGACTTTCAAAAGCAATGGGTCTTTCATCTTGCATTAGAACAGCACCAATTCCATTTCCTGAAGCATCACATTCCACAATAAAGGTTTTTGTGAAGTCTGGTGTAGCTAAGACCGGTGCTTGGCACATTGCCTCTTTAAGATGTTTAAAGGCCTTTGTTGCTTTCGGAGTCCATGAAAATGCATCTTTCTTCAATAATGTTGTTAGAGGTGCTGCTATTCTCCCATAATTCTTAACAAACTTGCGATAATACCCTGTCAACCCAAGAAATCCTCGCAGATGCTTTATGGATGTGGGGATTTTCCATTCCTTAATGGCTTTAATTTTGCTAGGGTCTACCTTAACTCCTTCATGAGATACAATATGACCCAAATATTCCACCTCCTGGACTCCAAAGAAACATTTGGATCTTTTTGCATATAATTGTTTCTCCTTCAATAGTTGTAGCACCTTGTCAACATGTTCAACATGATCCTTCCAAGACTTGCTGTAGATTAGTATATCATCAAAAAATACTAACACAAATTTTCTAAGGAATGGTTTGAAAATTGAATTCATCAAACCTTGAAATGTTGAAGGTGCATTGGTAAGGCCAAAAGGCATGACCAAAAATTCATAATGACCCTCATGAGTTCTAAATGTTGTTTTCGGAATGTCTTCAGTCTTCATTCTGATTTGATGATATCCTGAACGAAGATCCAACTTGGTGAAGTAAATTGATCCATGCAATTCATCCAGTAATTCATCAATGACAGGAATGGGGAACTTATCTTTAATAGTGAGCTTGTTGAGCTCCCTATAATCCGGACACATGCGCCATGATCCATCCTTCTTGTGCACCAATACTACTGGAGCAGAGAAAGAACTTTGACTCGGTTGAATTATACCAGCCTCTAGCATTTCTGCAACCATACGTTCAATTTCACTCTTTTGGACATAGGGATATCTGTACGGCCTGATGTTTGGAGGAACACTTCCTGGAATCAGATGAATAGCATGATCATGATCACGCATAGGTGGGAGACCTTTGGGAGTCTCAAATACCTTGGAATGATTGTCCAGGACTTTTTGGAGATCTGGAGAAATAGATGATTCCGATGTGGAAACATCTAGCGAACATAATTGTGCAATTACACCTCTTTGCTCCTTTTTTAGAAGCTTTGTCATACCATTAGAGCTGATTATCTTTCCTGGTTTCCCTGCAATACCCCTTAATTCAACTTCCTTTCCTTCCGTAGAAAATTTGATGAAAAGTTCTTGAAAATTAAAAGCTATTGTACCCAAGGATTGTAGCCATTGGACTCCTAGTACAACATCAGCACCTCCCATTGGAATGGAAAGCATTGGGCTAGTCAATACATATTCTCCCATGGATAGCTTGATATTATGGCACTTTCCAGAGAAATTTATTGTTCCTCCATTTGCAATCATCACTTGACACTCTGGTGCTGGATATAGGAAGCAATTCAATTCTTTTGCTACCTTACAATGAATAAAATTGTGGGTGCTTCCTGAATCAATCAACACTATTACCTTTTTCTTCTTGATTTGTCCTTCTATCTTGATGGTTTGAGGAGTGGTAATTCCCACCAATGCATTACAAGATATGGTCGGATTTATTTGTTCTTCATCTAGGCTTTGTTCCTGGAGTATATCCTCTTCTTTTGACCTTTCTTGCTCCTTTTCTTCTTCCTCTTCACAATCTATGTAGAATAATTTCTTCTCAGCACACTTATGACCTTTAGTGTATTTGCTATCACAACTGTAACAAAGCCCTTTTGCTCTTTTTTCTTCCAATTGTTGTGGTGTCAACCTTATAGGTTGTGGAAGACTAGGGGCAACAACACTTCCGTCTTTATAGTTGTGAGTGGTATGCTTCCTGGTTGCCATAATTTTGCTTTCCATTTTTCTTGCTAACCTGAATGCCTTCTCTAATGAATCAGGTTCCCAAAGGCGAACATCATGTTGGATATTATCCTTTAAAGACCCTATGAACACATCAATCCTATGCTCCTCTGGAATATCTTTTACCCTTATGTTCAATTTTTGGAACTCCTCAATGTGCTCCATTATTGAACCTTTTGTTTGAGACTTATCAATTGGCTAAAAAAAGTGTTGCTTTTTGTATCCTCATAATGTGCTATCAATTCTTCCGTAAAAATTGCCCAAGTGATAAATTGTTTACGAGAGCAAAGCCATTGATACCATACAAACTGATTTGGTTCCAAATATAAAGTTGCCATACGTACCTTTTGTGTGTTTTGCACATTATTGAGATCAAAGAATTGCTCCATCTGTAATATCCATGTGGCAGGATCCTTGCCATCAAACTTCCTCATATCGATTTTTGGAATATGGTGAATCTTCGATCCAACATTAGCGTCTATGGAATCATGATTAACATTTCTTTTGTTCTCATCATGAGTTTCCTTTAGTACCCTTTCACCCTTAGGGACCATTTCTTGTAGCAACTTATTCATATTTATCTTCAATTCGTCCATGTCTGTCTTCAAATATATATTCAAATCATCCATCTTAGCTTCCACATCAATCATCTTAGCTTCTACGCCTTTCTTTAAATAGCCCATCTTAGCTTCTACATCTTTCTTTAAACCATCCATCTTAGCTTCTACATCTTTCTTTAAACCATCCATCTTAGATTCTGTTCCTTTTTGTGCAACGGACAGTTGTTGCACTTGGTCTTGTAATTTTGATATGTCATGTTGCATTTCTTCCTCTTCTTCATGAGTCATGCTAGAGCTTTCAAGTTCCTTACTAGGTGTTTGCATTTTCCTTCCTTCAAAATAAATTTTCAAACCAAGCTTAAGCAAAAATTTAAGAAAATCTACACACCTTTTTCACTTTGTAGGAGCTCTATATTCCCTTCGATGTATCTCTGTACTTTCCAATCATCTAGCTCTAAATTTGTGAAATGTAGTAGCCCTCTGTGTCCTCTTTCCAATGCCACAAGTCTGACCCAAATTGGATTCTCCAAGAAAGAGTTATGTGAAATCTCCCACAGTGACTTGCATATAGACTAGTTCAGTAGAGCGAACTTGTATGACATGCCACGAGTCACTGTTTCGACCTTTGGACCTAAAAAATGTATACAAGAAACTACAGTTCGTCCTCTTTCTGTACCTTCTTATGCAATTTCAATCCGATCCCCAGAGAGATAGTTATGACGATTTTTCCCAGGTCACCTGCTTTGAATGTAATTCAGGAGTCTGCAAAAAGACCAACTTCCTCAGATCATATCTCCGTAAATATCGCGCGAAAAGCTCTGAAATTTGGACCCAAGGTTCCACGTGATTTCTTCTCAAATGGGTTTTTTTGCGACTTCTTAAACGTCACAGAAACAAAGTTATAGCGAAAATTCCACGATGACCTGTTTGGAGCGGCGAAACCCTAGAATCCAAAGCTCTGATACCAAATGTTATGAAACCAGCTCAAGAAAAGATAGAAAAGATAGATCAACGCCTTAGAATTCAGCCTCTTCGAGGGGGCAACCTCCTTTACATTACATAAATCAACAATTCTTGGATGATTCAAATGACAAAACCTCCTTTCTATATATAGGAGTCTAAGGAGTCACAATATAATCCCTCCGACCTAACAATAATAATATAAAGCCACAAAAATAACAATAGAGGGATTCTATGGGGCACAATAATAACAATATGGGGGCAATAGGGGCACAACAATATTAATAAGGGTTATAACTACAATAGTAATGGGGCAATCACTAGTATTATAGGGACCCAACATTAATATCCTGTCTACTAAGGGTGGGGGAGAGAGGTGACTTGAATCTCTAGGGAGAGGGGGGACCGCTGGGGGGTTGGGGAGCGCGAGGATATAGATCTAGATCTAGATCTAGACTTGGGTCCAGGGGATGGGGGATTTGATGGGAGCAGTGGATCAAAGGGGTTATGGCTAGCTAAGTTTACTTTTAGCTGAGCTTCAACAAATTGTGTGGACTGAGAGGAGTGATGGACTAGTCGTTTATTGGCTATCTTCTTTCGTTTGACCTGTTCCGATTTATTTTTTGGTTCCTCAATCTTTTCACTTTCATTTTATTTATTTTTTGTACATCTATTTATAAAATGACCATATTCATGACATACCTTGCATTTGAAGGGGATTTTCTCATAACCCAACTATTTTATGTGTGTCCACTGGTCCACTTTTATTTTGATAGCTTCTGGTAGACCTTTTCCTAGATCCAATTCCACGCAGATTCGGGTGTATGCATGCATGTTTTCTTTAGGCTCACATCTGTCTATGTATTTCTTGACTGCATTTCCTATAGCTCTAACTGAATCATCTCCCCAGCAGTGGAGGGGAAGGTGTGACAATCTTACCCATACTGGGACCACATTTGAGTCATCCAATTCTAGATTGAAGTTCGGTGTCCATCTGTTCAGATACAGTCCCCTTGTATCCATCAAATGTGGACCATTCTTGAATATCATATCATGGTCCTCTTTAGTTTCGAAGTGGAAGTTATAGTAACCTCTACCACAAAATCTGATTTAGATCTTCCCAGATATTGATGCAACCCAGTTTCTTTCCACCTACTTTTTCACAGTCTTGGGTGATGGCCACAACCAAGTAAACTACCATACTAATCCTCGTTCTATCAAAGAGAGTGTTGCTTTTCTTGGGAGTGCTAGAGGGAGTGATATTTCTAGTATTTATTCCATTCTTTTAACAAACTTGAGACTGACGGTCTATTCTTTGCTGGACCCATTGCAGAGATGAGAGAAGCAAAGGCTTTTTCTGTTACCTCTGATTCTTGCTAGAGATTTGTGTGATGATGATCTTCATCCTGCGTTGGATTCATGATGCTCAAACCTTGGCAACAGGTGGCTATTGAGGGCCAATATGATCTGGGGCAGCAACTACCTACCAAATGCTAAAGTTGCGATCTTGCCTTCCTATTCCTGCGATTCTGACCTCAGCAGCGAGGGCCACTGAGTCACAACAAATGCTGCTTCGCGCTATAAGCTGCAGCAGTAGCTAGGGCTGCATGCAATCCTCAGCTTCTCTCCATGCCATCGCTCTCATATGAAAAAATTAATTTCTTTGTATCTTATTTTTTTATATATAAATTTAATTATTAATAAGTGGTATTAGATCCAAATGAAGGGCCAAAATGGAGAAGTTGTTGGTGAAAAAATAACTCTATTTTTCTGTTAAGTTGTGAAGGGAATAATAGTAGTAAATCAATGACCGACTTGGAGATGACATGATACCAATAGTTGATCACTTTTCCTATCAAGGAAAATATTCAATCTCCTAGGGACTTGTCTAAGTTCTTCTTGCATTTTTATAGAGGTGGTACTCCTCTTTCACATACTCATATTTTTTGGTTAACTCAAAATGGGGAATAAAACATGCAACAAATTCATTTGTAAGTAGGTTGGTGATTTTAAATAAAGTAAAATAAGTAAATATTATCTCAATGATTCATTCCATGGTACATATACATTCACATATTATGACAAAGACACATTTGAAGCAAATACCTAGATAGAAAATAGGTAAATAGTCTAGATATTTTAAAGAGCTCTAAAATTATTTCATTCATTCAATATCATAAAGAGTCATTGGATAACATTCATAAGATCTCAATTCTTAATTAAAATTTTAGGAAACCACAAATATCATACACTCTTAAAAATAACTCTCTGTTAGAGTTACAAAATAATATTATAGACTTTAAGTTCAAATAGAGAAAGTACCTAAAGAACTCTACAAAACTATTTATACTTAAACCTAACTTAAGTGCATTCATCCCTAAGGAATTAGGATGGGACTCCTATTGACCAATGAAGAGTATATAATAACCTTGAAGAAAATAAAAGGAATGCAATCAAGGATTGGATTTGCAAATATATAACATAATTTATAAATTTAGGTAATCTAAGACTCGGGAGAAAGAAATGGGAATTACTTCGAATAATAACACTCACAAAATTGTAGAAGGATGACTGGTGGAAAGAGCCCTCTCCTTTGTAGAATTAAATTTTTGATTATATATTGGGCTTCACATATTTGTTAATCTAAACATTAGGGTACTTATTTACGATTAAAATTTTCATTTAAATATTTTTTGAGGCATTCTTCAATATACACTTTCATAGGTGAGACTATTGAGTCTTTTTTAACCCTTAGTGAAAATATCTCCTCTATTTTATTTGAATTTGAATGTAAATTCTCAATTACTAACAACTGGTATTCATTTTCATTAACAGAGGTAACTAACATCTTTTTTCCTTCCTATGGAAAATACATTATGTTGTCAAACTCATTATTCCATGATGTCTTAATAACTTTCAATTTTTCTTGTAGAATATATTTTGGTCTCTAATACTTATTGGCCCTTGAATATCTTTGAAAAATTTATTATATTTAAATAATTCATTTCCATTACAGTCATTAATCATTGTACACTAAAAAATACCATCCTTTAACATTTTGATACTAGAAAACTATCCTTCTTTAAAAAAATTTATTCACATCCCAATTGAAATCCCTTGTTGGGTTTTCTAAAAGTCACTCAAGGTAACAACTTTAGTAGTAAGTGTCATTAATTCATTATCAAAAAAGTATTAATACTGGTCCAAGTTCTTTCATAATTAATTTGTAAAAGAATAAATCCTTTGATAGTATTTCTTAAATATAGACATGTATCCCATGCCTCTTAAATAGAATATAGTCATTTATTGATATTGTCTACAGCATAAGCCCTGATTCCATTTAATAGTTTTTTTACATTCTTGGTTCTATTTGGTCTGTCCAATGTGACTGTTAGTGCAAGTTATAGGGCTAAAATAGCCAAAGAAACCATGAAGAAATTTCTAGGATTGAAAGTTTCTTCACATAATGATATAACAATAGAAATGTAATCATTCAAATCTAGTGCTTAATAACTGGTCTTTTAGGCATAACATGGGGCTTATATAGTGTTATGCAGAATTTTAAGATTGTGAACAAAGGTGAATTCCCTAGAACTAGTGGACTGGTCTAGAACAACAAAAGATAAATAATATAGATTTTTCCTTAGAGAAGTTAGAGAATGGGAAAGAGGCTACCTCGAATCTGTAGAAAGCTTCTCGTTCATCCTCGCTTATAAGCTCCAATTTTAGCTCTAAGTTCTATAATTATAACATGCACACGTGACTTAAAAAAACAAAGGATCTACATCAACCAAGTAGCATAATATAACATATTTATTCAATGAATCAGAAAGGCATTGGAATACATTAGTGTAAACATAATACAACACATATAGGAAAAGAAGAGTCTCTTTGTATTAATAGAAATAGGAGAGAGTACAACCATAAATAGTAGTTTTTCATGTAGAAGTCTCCCTAGGTTGACTTGTCCTTCCTTACCATAAAGCACACCTCAATATCAATCCTAATGTGTGAAGATGATGACTCCTTTAAGTTCAAGGAATTAGTGTAATGGCACAACTAATCTCCAAAAGCTAACCCTGATGTAATGGATGGTAGTAAATTTTATAGGAGAATGATGGTAGTTTAGGATTTATCATTATGGGATTGAGATCCACATATGATGGGAGGATTAGATCAAGGGAAAATTGGTGAAGTCTCCAAGGTAGGATCATATAGTGTTTGAGCTCTTATCCATGATAAATAGTCAAAATAACCCTTGGAATATTCTAGAAGTGGAAGTTTTGAAATATTTTTTAATTTTCCCTAATTTCTAGAATCAATGCACTTGTAGAAGGCATAAACAATTGTTGATCATATCTCGTGCAAAAGGTAGTAGACAAAGTTGAATTCATGTGGCTAAAGGGAGAGGGTGTGATAGCACTAAAAATATTGATTTTGAGAAATTAATCCCAAAAACTCGGACTTTTTGTAAAGGTCATGACTATGGCTTTATGAGGGGATGATGACAACATGTTCACAGATGTTGTTTGATCTGATTTATAGACCTATTGTCCAGATGTAAAAAAATGGCCTATAATAGATTTCCCCCTAAAGTACAAAGTCTGAAATGATAGTTGACGATTGAGGTGCTTTACCTTATGACAAGTCCGAATCAAGAACAACTAGTTGAGATCATCATTTTTTACAATAAATTTTCATTATGATATCTGTGCTGAGGGAGGGATGCCCATGTTCAACATATAAGCTAACATTACATGTCGAATGATCAATAATTGTGTCCATTAATGACAAAGAGTGCACCCATGCTTGGATGACTATCTATATGATCATAACCATCATGATTTGTAATCTCACATTAATCATGAAATCACATTCGGATGGATGGAACTAGATCTAGTATCTTCTAACTCATTCACTCAATTGTCCAATGTACAAGTTTAACCATGAAAATGAATGAGTTGAAGTACAACATGGTAGACACCATCTGATTATTCGCTAATGATTTAATCTGTTAACATATGCGAGAGAAACCACTGATGATGCTAATGGATCTCAAGGTACCATAGTACAATCGTAGGGTGTGAATAAAGGAGTTAAAGTCGAACACCATATAGAATCTTTCAGTCGAAGGCCAATGATGAATACCTATCACCGACAGCGACGAAACGTTCCATTGATGTGTTGATGGGCCTCTAAATTAGACACAAATTAAGGCCCGTGCCTCTAAATTAAACATAAATTAAGGCCTATGACCATCCTTTAGCACATTAAACCTCTCTTTTTGCATTAGATAATGTATTTTTAACTTTAATATATTCGTTAGGAAGGTTTATGAATAATTGGATATTTGTGCCCAATATTGTTTATTTTTATGGAATATTATGAGAATATTAGGAAAATTATGAAGATTTGGAGGAGGAGATAATATAGGGACTTGTTCCCTACTATAGGAGGATCAATAATAAATAATAAATCAACAAGATATTATGGAATTATGGCAAAAATTGTGGAACTCCAATGATTGAGAAAATCTAGGAATGTGTTCCCTGCCATTTAATGCAGATTCCTAGTATTGGGGACCAGATCCACTAATTAAGGGATTTTGGTAACGAAAGCTTCCTCCATTCATGGGGAATGATTTATAATCATTTTGTATAAGTAACAAGTCAAATTTTCCTTTAGGGGGAGATTTTCATTAGCGTTCTCGTGGAGAGAACTCATATTTTTGTAGCTCCATTATATTTTCTTGCATGGATGTAATTGTTTTGATGAAAATAATGAAGATTGGTGTCATGTTCAGCTTCTAAATCTTGTTCTCCTCCATAGGCCTCTACATTTCCTTCGGATTGCCCATCCCAGGAGCCTTAGAGCCCTTTTGTATCATTTTCTTTCCTTCTTTTCACTTCTTTTTCACATGCATCTCTTGTTTTTATTTCTTTCTACTTCTGCATTTAGTATTAATGATTTCTTGTTGTAGGATTGAGTTAAGTGGTTAATGTAAGTTCTTTTGTAGGATCAAAAGTATCATTTCGTCCTTGGAAAATATTTGGAAGTTCATAGTAATCATTGAGCTACTCGGATTAGTCTTCTTATTCCCAAATCTAGATTTCTGGAACTCCTTTGTGGCAAAGAACAATAAATTTCTGTTATTTTTTATAGCATGTTAATGAGCTTCAATCGAGTTGGTTCCACTTGCATTAGATCAAAAAAGAATTCTAGTTCATAACAAAAATTACCACACTGCATTTTCACTTGATTAGGTTAGGAATTTTTTAGATCTACTAGCTCACTGGTTCTCGAATTTCTAGATTTTCGACTAGTAATGTTTTTATATTTTTAGCATGGGTTAATAGAGGTATTTTTGGGCGATTCCACTTGGAATCGGGACTGAAGACATCCTATTTAATAAAAAAAAAATGTCCCATCCAATTTGGATTTGATTTTCTTGGTCATTCTATGAATTATAATTTCGTATAGTAGATCTGTAACATCCTATAGTAAATCAGGGGTCAGGGGATCCTATAGGAAATCACTGTAGCATCCTGTAGGAAATCTGCATCTTGTAGGAAAGCCTGTTTTGAGCCTGAATTGAGAAAAATCATCATTGAAGTTGGGATTCGGCATCTAATTGACCTCCATGCCATCAAAACCATTTTAACCTTCTTTCTCCACACTTGTCTCCCTTGCCAAAGATCAAGGAAAGATTAACATTTACATTTATAAAGCAAAAAGATTTAAAAAGTGAGTTCTTTTACATTTACACATGCACAAAATAGTTAGTACTCTCTAGATTAGATTTCATGCTCAGTTAGTTTAAATCATCAAATGTGATAAATAGAGTTAAGCGAGGTTTCTTTTACGTTTTGTCCATGACCTTTATGCAATTAGAATATGTTTCTTTCCTTGTACTTTCTTTCTTGCAATAGGTTAAGGTTCCATTTCAAACATTTCATTTTCTACAATTAGTTTAGGATTTGGCTTCAGTACATGCACTCCATTACATCATGAAAACAAAGTAATGACACATTGTATGTCGCACATATAGTTCCCATACCTGTTAAGTTTGTACAGACCCCAGGTTGATAATTAAAGTCGGTAGCCTTCGGAGTTGCAACATTCTTGTTGCAATATCGAGGCTCATCACTTTTTGGCACTGTTGTCAGAGAGGTGTCAAAGTATGCATTGTTTTCTTCCCTATTTGATTAATTTCTTTTTACTTTTTTCAAAAACAAAAAATACTTTCATTAGGCATATTTCATTTCTAAAATAGGAAAGTGCATTTCATTAATGCTTTCATTCAATCATAAAAACAAAAAATTCTCCAATACCAACCCACCCCCCTATTTGATCACATGGTGCAATAAGATCCATATCACCATCCACGTTTTTAGGTAGAAGAAGAGGAAGAGATGGAAAAGTATGTAGAATAAATGGATGGAGATGATGAAAATGAGGAAGATCCTCTCAGATTTCCCATTCAAGATACTGATGGTAGTGTGCACATGAAGAGCATCCCTCCATCTTTTCTTCCAAAATTTCATGGTCTAAGGTCAGAGGATCTGGAAACCTTTCTCTTTGAATTTGAAATCCTTAGTAGATCTTATGGTTACTTATTGAACACTCAGAAATTGAGATTGTTACCGGAAACATTGAAGGATAGAGCTCTTAAATGGTTCATGAGTTTAGGGATAATTCAATAAGATCATGGAATGATATGCAGAAGATATTTCTAGAAAAATATAAATATCATGATCTTAAAGAAGAAATTTTTAGAATGAATCAGAAAGAAGATGAGAGTCTATAGGATCTAATATAAAGGTTCATGTATAATGTTAAGATGGAAAAACTACATTTAGGATCCAAAACACTAAAAACCTTCTTACTTAGAAGAATTAGGGATGAGTGGATTGATCTCCTTGATCTCATGAGTAGAGGTGATGTATAGCAATTATCATTTAAAGAAAGTTGTGAAACATGCAAGCACATATCAAGAGGAAGGGCAAGATTAGGTAAATCAACATCAATATTGGTAAGTCAAGCTAAACTTGGAAATTTGTTTGATGATTTTAAAATAGAAATTCTTAGCCATCTAACAAAACAAGTAGAAATGATAAGAATGCAAGATGAAGGAAAAGAAAATGTTGATATTTGTGTTTCTAAATCACATGATGTTAAACATTGTCTATCATTACCAAGGTTGAAGGAAGTTTACCAAGAGGACAATGGAGCAAGTCAATTGCCAATGCAACAATGTTATGTAGCTCCAACAGAACCATGGCAGCCTATTCAGCTTGATATGATGCAAAAGCCTAATTCAAAATTTCAATCTTATGCACATCCACCTCAAAGTAATTGGAACACACCTTTTCCTTGGCAACATTGATCATCTCAACCCCAAAACCAATCTTGGCAATAAGGTTGGCAAACAACTTATGGGAGCCATCCACAATATCTTCAGTATTTTCCTCAATATCCTCCATGCCAAACTCCCTGTTATCCTTACCATTCACCTCCACCACAACCACAACCCCATCCACATCCATCTTAAATATACACTCCCACTCAACTACCTGTGCCACCATTTCCAAACCAACACATTGAAGTAGCTCAACCCACTTACAATGCTGAGGTACAACACTTCCAAACATCTCCTCTTGAGCTCAATAGTATTCACCATAGCTCAAGAAGAGTATTACAAAAAAGTGATTCTCTTGATGCCATTGAGGGACAACATCCAGAAGAAGAAGATTCAAATGAGAAGACCATAGAATCATGGGCTGCACTTGATGAAGAGTAGACATTAAAATCAAAGATCAAGAGAGCTCCGTCATGGTTACCATCAAATCCTCCATGTATTCAAGAGAACAATCAGAAAAAAAAAAGAGGAAGATTTGAAGGTCATGGAAGAAGAATACATCCAAGATGATCCAAATCAAAAAGTGGACCAGGGACATCACAACTATATTGAAATATGGTTCTAGATAGTCACTAAGTTGCAACAATACTCTCTTCTTCAATCGTGCTTGATATCATCAAAGCCAAAGCATTTGATCACTCAAATTCAGGTACATGTCAAAGCATACATTTCAAGCCTACACATCATTTTCCTATCATCTTGATGTGCACATGGATCCATTGGAAGTATTATTATACTTGAAAGTGATTTTGTTTTTCAAGTAGGGTAGGGTAGAAAAAAAATTGAAAAATAAGAGAAAAAAAATAAAAAACTCAGGTGAAAATCTCCTTTGAGGTGCCTCAGGTTGGTTCATTTATTGAAAACCTCCATGAGGTAGTCAATGGGTTGGGAAAAAAAAAAGAGAAAAAAAAAGATCCTCGGTGAAAACTTCCTTTGAGGCGCCTAGGTAGACCTACTAGTTGAAAACCTCATTGAGGCTGCTAGTAGGCCTAGAAGAAAAAAAGAGAAAAAAATAAAAGAAATCCTTGCTCCATGCATCACTTTAATGAATGCATGTACTCTCCAACATCTGCAATCAACAAGAACAAGTTGGTGCCAAAAGGAAAATTGGTCAAGCCTAGTCAAAAGAAGTCAAATTTTGACTTTCTCCTCCTTTGCTCAAATGCTTCAACAAGGTGAAGGCCATGCCAATCCATCACCCTCATCTATGTCCACCATCCACCCATCATTCTCAAGTTTCTACCATTCAATTTTCTTGTTTTCCTAAAAAACTACAGGATGCTCTATTTTACTACAGGTTACAAAAATACATAGAGAAGAAATTTGTTTTTGTCATAACTTGAAAACCATGCATCCATTTGCCAAGCTATTTCAGCGGGAGATGCATATGGATGATGGTAACATGTTCAATCAATTTCAGAAAATTCCAGTGCACCGTTTTTGATAAATCAATCTCCACCACCTACATCCATTTTTGCATTTTCACGATATTTGTGCATCCATTTAAAAAAAAAATCATGGGGAGATGCATATGGATGATGGTCATATGACCAAGGAATTTTAGAAAATTCCTGCGCACGGTTCCTAAGAAATTGGCCTCCATCACCTTTATCCATTTTTAGTTTTTCTCGAGATCCATGGATCCATTGACAAAATTTCTTTTATGGGTAGGTGCATAATGATGACAGAAACATGATCAGAAAGTTTCAGGTCAATCCATTCTACCATTTAGGAGATATGGACAAAACAAGTCGACTACAAGAGGTTGTCCTGAATTTTGAAAATATTGTTTGCAGGACAACATGAGGAGGATCAGAGCAACAAGAGAGGATCAAAGGGGACCTATACTATTCATGTTTTCATTTCTCCATTCCACATCCTTCATCATTCCATCATTCTCTCCATTTTTCTTCTCATTTAGCTCAGTTTGCAAGGGTTCTGTGTTTTCTACAGGATTCCCTGTAAACCTATAGGATTCACTGAAAACCTATAGGATCCTACAAGATACAAAACAACATGTATAGGGTTGGCAGTGAGCAGTTTTAAAGGGAAAAACTAGAGGTTGGCTTCATTAGAAAATGATAAGGAAACATATCCAACCATCCACATCCATTAGAGATACATGACAGGGGGATTTAACAAGAGGGAACCCACAAACACAATGAAGATTCATCAACATCAACATCCAGTACCTACACATCAAGGAAAAACACCAAAGAAAAAAGAGAAAAACGCATGCAGCAAATAAAAGCAAGGACTTCACTCTCCAACAAACAACATCTATAGAAAAGCCAACAAGTAGGTACAGATATGCAATATTCTTGACCTCTTCTCTTGAGCATATTATAGTTAGAAATTTGTTGTCAATGCATGAGAAATGAGGTTTTATAAGCTAAGGATGGGTCAGCAGTCTCAGCCACCTTCAACTAGTTAATTGTAGCTCACTCCTTCACTCATCCAATGTTGAAAAGTCAAATTATGAAGGGTGATGATTTCAAGGAATGTGGATAGTAGTGAAAAGAAGAGATTTTTGCAAAGGCCAAGTCACCACAACACTCCAAGCCCTCCATCCACTTCATATTCATTATCTATTCATCATTCATCCATTGCATTTCATTATTGAAAAAAAAACAAAAAGAGCATCCTCTGCATTTTCACAAACCTACACTACTCTCTTTGAGCCCTAGCATCATCATCGAATCCCTCTTCATCATTTCTCATCAGTCCCATACAATCAGAAGACCCTGAAAGAGATGAATGGCTACTACAAGAAGGAAAAATGTTGCTACAAGAACGAAGAAATAAAAAAAGTATGCTAAACCCCAAGATGGTAGAGCTTAAGAGAGACTTAATCAAAACAGAGAACTCCAAGGCCATTAGACAGTCATCTAGGCCACAAGAGAGAAGAAGAAGGAAACAAAAGGAAATGACGCATTCACCATCAAAACAAAACTCAAACCGAAGGGATGAAAAGATGTTTTCCAAGGGGTCTCCAATCTCTTTCTAGCTTTTGTCCAATGTCTAGAAATAGGAAAAAGGCATGGGAGTCAAGTTGAGGGCTTGTCCAAGGCTCTGAATACCATTTATGCTCAAAAAGGGTTTCTTGTAGTTTTAATAGGGTTTTCTGTAGGTTTCCTATAGGTTTGACAAGATTACTACAGGATGTCCTAATTCTCATCTAAGGGAAGTTTGAAGGTGTTAGAGGTGTCCAAATGGTGGAACAAGGTAGCATAAGGTTGATAAGGATATGGAAGACCTTGCTAAACTGAAAAATATTCAAGAACCCATCTTGAATAAGGAAAAGAGAGAAAGCTAATGGTCTCAAGAAAAAGTGATTTTTCTTTGCACAAATATGTTTTTGGGCTTGTCCTTGCAGAACTTACAACCAAGATTCTTAATGCACAAGAGAGAGGCCACCAGGGCCATGGATGAGGCACAATGAGGTCACTAAGTTGCTAAGAGGATGAGCAACACTTTCAACAGGGGGGTATGATGGGCCTCCAAATTAGACATAGATTAAGGCCCATGTCTCTAATTAAACATAAATTAAGGCCCATGACCATCCTTCAAGACATTATACCTCTTTTTATACATTAGATAATGTATTTTTAACTTTAATATATTCATTAGGAAGGTTTTTGAATAATTGGATATTTGTGCCTAATATTATTTATTTTTGTGGAATATTATGAGAATATTGGGCAGATTATGAAGATTTGGATGAGGAGATAATTTAGGGACTTGCTCCCTACTACAGGAGGATTAATAATAAATAATAAATCGACAAGATATTATGGAATTATGGCACATATTTTGGAACTACAATGATTGAGAAAATCTAGGAATGCTTTCCCTGCCATTTAATGCAGATTCCTAGTATCAGGGACCAGATCTACTAATCAAGGGATTTTGGTGGGGAAAGATTCCTCCATTCATGGGGAATGATTCCTAATCATTTTGTATAAGTACCAAGTTGAATTTTCCTCTAGGGGGAGATTTTCATTAGTGTTCTTTTGGAGAGAACTCATATTTTTGCAGCTCCATTCTATTTTCTTACAGGGATGTAATTGTTTTGATGAAAATAATGAATATTAGTGTCATGTTCAGCTTCTAAATATTATTCTCCTCCATAGGTCTCTGATTTTCCTTGGACATGGCCATCCTAGGAGCCTCAAATCCCATCAAGACCATTTTAACCCTCTTGCTCCACACTTGTCTCCCCTGCCAAAGATCAAGGAAAGGTTAGCATTTGTATTTATAGAGAAAAAAGATTTAAAACATGAGTTCTTTTACATTTACACATGCAGACAACAGTTAGTACTCTCTAGATCAGATTTCATGCTCAGTTAGTTTAAATCATCACATGTCATAAATAGGGTTAAGCTAGGTTTCTTTTACATTTAGTTCATGATCTTTAGGCAATTAGAATAGGTTTCTTTCCTTGTACTTTCTTTCTTGCAATAGGTTAAGGTTCCATTTCGAACATTTCATTTTCTGAAATTAGTTTAGGATTTGGCTTCAATACATGCACTCCAGTACATCATGACAGTAAAGGAAGGACACATTGTATGAAGCACATATAATGTCGATACCTATTAAGTTTATACGAACCCCAGGTTGATAATTAAAGTCAGTAGCTTTGGGAGTTGCAGCATTCTTGTTGCAATATTGAGGCTCATCATTTGTGCAAGTCCCAAGGCACCAAAGGGAGTTTCTAGGTCAACTTCCTACATAATTAACTGATTTCGACAGGAACCAACCTACCACTAGAGGTCCTTGATGTATCCCCCATCAACAACACAAAATGGGTATCAAGTTTTGAGAGATAATGATATCTATGTGGAACCGGTTTAGGAATGAAAAACATGAATGAAGGATTAAGAGTATCATAGAAGATATCAACTGAAGTACTTCTCTTGAACATATCAGTGACACTTTATGGAGTTGGAAGAATTTACCCAAAACCTAATGTGGATGCTCTGATATGGTTTGGTGAACCAAAATACAAACACATTTCCAAACCCAACAGTCATGGATATGAAGTGAGGGAGTTTTATGTTCAAGAGTGACTCACTGCCATTAAGAGGTTAAGTACCTTGTTTTCCCAATTTCCCCAACCATTTTTGGCCAATACCTCTTTATTTTTTGACAAGTTTGAGGAGGATAATATATGATTTATTTGTAATTTCATCCTTCAGATGAATCCATCTGAGTATTTTTACCGAAACCTAAGAAGGAGTGGTTCAATCACCTCATGTTTGACGAGGCCATTGTTGTTTGATTATTTTATGAGTCCAGTGAAGGAGTATCTTCACTCCTTTTTCATGTTTAGAGAGTCTGAATAAGAGGCGAAAAATAAAACTCCAAAGGTTCATTTTCATAAATAGTCCCTTGAGTCCGAAAAGGTAGAAAATAATACTCAGAATAACCTCTTAGCCATGTTCAGCTAAGGTATTCTTTTTTCATAAATAATCTATCCTAGTACGAAAAAGGGTTCAACTTTTACTGGGCATATTTCTTTTCATTTACTTTAACGAGATCAAAAAGACAAGTGTTCAGAAATATTTCATGTTTAGGGAGTCCAAAAAGAGTTGAAAAATGACTCCAGGGGGTCCCTTTTTCATGAGTTTACAAAACTCAAAAATAAATAAAAGTATGCTCCATAGTCAAAATGTTATGTTTTAACTCAAAACATGAATAGTTCCTTCAAATAGTTTTTAACCTTCTCAGAACATCACCAAAAGATTACAAATATCTTATACATGGTAAAATTAGGTCAAATTTAGATAAAAATAATAAAATATAATAAGATATTCATAAAAATGACCATAAATAGGTGAAAAGTAATTTAATTTTTACCATTTCACAATTTACTTCTTGGTGAGTGAGCTCTAAGTGCATTCCCCCCCATATTCAACAGATGATTGCGGCCAACTCGGTGGATCATTTTTAGTTTTGTCACTTCTAGGTAGGAGATCTTACCTTCCTCTTTCTTTTTACGATTTTGGTTTTTCATTTTATGTAAATTTTTTCAAGTTTTGAGGGAGTTAGGGCTTTAATCTTGCATTGTAGCTCCAACGCACCCCAACAATTTCGAAAAGTGTGTTGGGCTAGAAACAAATTAACTGTGGAGAGCGTTGCAGCAAACTGTCTCCCTTTAGTAGGGTGAACTGGGTGAATTTGAAAATTTTGTTTTACTCCTTTCACTAAAATTCTTCTCATATTTTTGCATGCGATTTATTCTAATTATTTTTCTTTCCATGGTTTAGGTATCCATTTGAAGAAAATGGATTTGATTTAGTGAGAAAGAGAACATGAAATACAAGGCATGGATGCTGCTAATGATCCAACAACTATCCAAGCATTAAGAAACAGTGGGTTTCTCAAGTTCTTTTGGATTCCTAGGATGAGATAGTAGATGGAACTGTTGGAGTATCTTATCAGAGCATGGGATGTGCATGCACAATCCTTCAATCTTGGATCACATATGCTTAACATACAGGTGGAAGACATCTATTTCTCGATAGTTTTATCAAGGATAGGTGCTCCTATCTCACTATTTGGTTCAAGAAGGGGTGGAGAAAAGATGGGAAAATCGAGTTAAAGGATGTGGTCCATTTTCCTATCAGGAAAATCCTATTCATTATTGCTAGAGTGGTTGGCAGCACTACCTTGCATTTGGCTAACAGGTCCCAAGTGCAATATGCGTTAAAATTCATAGATCTTACAGTTTTCAACTCGAGCGAGGGGCATTAGAAAACATGAAGGAAAAAATACCAAAGACAAGAATGGGTGATTGAAAAACTTCAAGTATGGTTCCACTTTGATCTCATTTGCTTCAGAGAGGATTCCATTACTTCGGCACCAACATATATCACTTGAGATTCTAGATCCTAGAGCACCACAGATGAG
Source organism: Pinus tabuliformis (assembly GCA_031772625.1). Classification (NCBI taxonomy): domain Eukaryota; kingdom Viridiplantae; phylum Streptophyta; class Pinopsida; order Pinales; family Pinaceae; genus Pinus; species Pinus tabuliformis. The sequence goes on along the minus strand of CM062820.1, from coordinate 1,734,120,182 downwards.
ATGATGGGTATGCCTCATGTCTAGACATATTGGACCATGATCCATGAGTTTAATACATGTCTTCTTTTAATGGTTGTGTATGCATCTCATTATGGTTCAAGACTATCCATATGTCAAGATGGATTATCGTGGAGATCTAGAGCTCATGCTACCTGAAGGTGAGAAATGTAGAGTCATAGGAAAACAAGATCATTTAGATTGCTTTTCTTTTTATTTTCAAGTTTTACATTTTTTTTTTTGGTATTTTCATGTATCTAAGACTAAGTATTGACTTTTACATGCAAATATTGGACCCGTTCGACTAGTGCACTCATCCTATCTTCAACGTCCTATAGGCTACAAGCACAAGTTAGTGCATAGGTTGTTGCAGGGCCACGAGAGGTTTTACCAGATCTCAATGTGGTTGATACTCTTGCAGGTTTCGAGTGACATGTCGAGGGATTGAATCAGGGCATTCTAGAGACTAGGGTAAATCTGATCGCTGTGAGACTATTACGACATATTATGAGGGTTCCTAACCATATTAGTTAGCTACTGTGCAAATTATCCCATGTAGTTGTTTGTTATAATTAGCACCACCATGATTAGTCTACTAGGAGGCTTATAGATCCATATTTTGACTACAGTTATTTTTTATATGATAGGCCATGTTGCTGTATGTGTCTCAGACACATCCTTTGTTGTAGAATTTTCTCTACAAATTAGCTAGCTCACTGATATCATGTAGAAATTTCACCTGCAGATCAAACTGATATATGCAATGTACTAAAGCATAATACTAGATCTACATCTACCATAAAATTTGTGGAAGCTTAATTGAACATGAGAAACATCAAGCATAAACACATATAACTGATAAGAAGGAATCAATCACACATAACACAGAATATATCACTGGGGAAAGCACCAACATAAAACCCCAACACTGTATTATCAATCAAGTGGAAATCCTCAACAACATACAAAAGGAATCAACTCAAAAGCTATCCTTCTCTCTCTCTACTCTGATGATAAGGCTCATGGACTACCTATCCCTGTATATAAAGGTTGCACCTCACGTCCAAGCTCTTATTTCCTTGTGCAGTTTCGATTGGGGTCCAATTACAAAACACATGTAAATTGGCTTGATCATACCTGCTATCACCTCAGGTCCAACTACGCAGTCATAGAAGGAAGAAGCTTCCTTCCCAATGCAAGGAATACTTACTAGAAATATCCTAGCATATTATAGTACACTGTCCCACATCTGATTTCAACTGGGTCTCTGACAGAACTGACCAATGGAAGAGGGGAAAATTCGCTCTCTACCCTGAAATTCCCTATTGGGGAGCTCCCGAGAGGGGCAACTCCCATGAAAAACATTCCACTCTCAGCATTACCCAACTTTCATGGGTTATCCTCTGAAGACCCGGATGAATTCCTCTTTGAATTCGACATACTATGTGGAAGTTATGATTATGTGATCCCTAATCAGAAACTAAAACTGTTTCCAGTAACACTGAAAGGGAATGCGTTAAGGTGGTTTATGAGCTTAGGAGCTCAGGCAATCACTACCTGGGATCAGATGAAAGAAAGCTTTTTGTCCAAGTATCAAGATTACTGTCGGACAAGAGAAAGGAAGGAAGAATTGTTTAAAATGGTTCAGAAGGAGGACGAGAATCTGGAAGATTTTGTGGAAAGGTTGCAGTATAATCTGCAACGATCTGACAACCCTAATATGAGTAAAGATATTCTGAAAACTATATTGCTGAAAGGGGTACGAGATGACTGCTTGGACATGTTAAACATGCTGGGAAAAGGGGACATTTCCAAGGAACCATTTGATGAAATTATCAATCTCTGCATGAGATGTTCAAGAGGAGCAGTAAGCAGATCAAAAAGCAGGGACAATGTATATTCAGGAGTTCAGAAGTCAGCAAGTGGAGGAGCAACAAGGGCTGAAATAGGTAATTTATTAGAAGAATTTAAAACTGAGATGTCAAGCTCTTTTGCTTCACAAATTGATGCTCTGCAGGTAAAGAAGAAACAGGCAGAAGCAGAAGCTGCCCTAGCTATTTTTTGTTCCAAATGCAGAGAAAAACACCCACTCAGGGAATGCCCATTAGATAAGGTACCAATCTGCAAGATCTGCGAAAAGGACCATGAGACCCAGCAATGCCCCTCTCTGCCTGGAATTAAAGTAGCATTGCAGTCAACTGAAGAAGAGGCTGAAGCAGTGTACCTGATGACACAGAGGAGGCAATGGCCACAAAGACAAGGTATGAATTCTAACACAGCATTTAATCGTTGGAATAATCATTCTCCTTTTCAAACAAATTACCCACCCATGAACCAAATGCAGTACCCACCCTTTAACACAATGAATTTTCCACCTATGCAACAACCAAATCTTCCTTTTCCCGATCCTACCATATGGAATCCTTGGGCTCCCCAGCAACCGTATTTCAATCAATGGAACCCAGGCTGGGCAGCCCAACAGATGCCATTTCCTCAACAACAACAGTCTCTTTCCTTACCATCCAATACTCCTCCAAATAACCAGGCAATTAGACCGCAGCTGCCTGTGCAACCCAACCCCAACCCAAATAATAATAAAGCCTTGCAAGTAATTGATATTCAAAATCAGCCTGTCTTCCCCATGCAATGTAATGATATCCATCTTCGTTCAGGGAGAATTGTTGAACCCATCATTGATGATATCACTGACTCTGATAAAGAGGAAGTTAGAAAAGAAAAACCAACTAACAATAATGCTGAAACAGTTGAATCAGCATCTAACAACAATGATCAAACAGCAGATCCGCCATTCCCTGAATGTTTGGCTCTCACTAAAACACTGGAGAAACCTGCTTTTAACCTTTTAGGTGAACTACAGAATTTATACATTAAAATCCCATTGTTCCAAGCGCTAAGAGATGTTCCCATTTATGCTAGGACTGTTAGAGATATCTGCATAAAAAAACCTGGAAGAAAAGCTAAGGACCCCCTCACAGTTCATGTGATGGGAGAACTGACTGCTTTAATGACAGAAAAAGATCCTCCTGTGAAATATGGTGACCCTGGTCACCCTACAGTAACAATTTAGGTTGGAAAAACCCTTGTCTCTAAAGTTCTAGTAGACTTAGGAGCTGCAATAAATATTATGACACTGGAAACAGCACAACTGCTTCAGTTAAAAAACTTTATTAGGGAAACACCAACCATCCTAGAATTAGCTGATTGCTCTACAATTAAACCTGAAGGGGTCATTGAAGATTTAATAATTTTTGTAGAATCCTGGAATTACCCAGCCGACTTTGTGGTGTTACAAACTAAAACAAAGTTGGGGGGTCATCCGCTGATTCTAGGAAGACCTTGGCTGGCTACAGCAGATGCTTTTATTAGCTGTAGATCAGGATCAATGACCATCTCTAATGGACACGAAACAAAACAGCTTACCCTTTATCCTCATGCTACACCCATGATTAATAATGACAGCTCTGTATGGGTAGATTATGAGGATGAAGAAACCCAACCTATATTGACTATCGGACAAGCCTTAACTTTCAAAGATTCTACCGAAGATGAATTAATCAGCAGCTTCATTTCCGAACCTTCTTCAGTCAACCCAGAAATGTACAGTCACTTTACTGCAATCTTGGAATCTGAATCTCAACAGAACTTGGAAGATAAAAATTTATTTCAGACAGCAGTAGGCAGCCCCTCCAAAAGTACAACAATAGAAATTGAGCCTGGCAAAACATTAAATATAAATCCTAATTTAACTGACAATGAAAAACATCAATTAATAAAGTTACTCCAGGAAAATAAAGAAGCATTTGCATGGGACTATACAGACATGAAATGGATCTCCCCTCAGCTATGCACTCACCGGATTTATATTAAAGAGGGATCCCGGCCAGTCTGTCAACCCCAGCGGCGAATGAATCCCAATATAAGGGAAATTGTGAAGGAGGAACTTTAAAAACTCTTGAATGCAGGATTTATATACCCTATATCTGATAGTGAGTGGGTTTCCCTACTTGTAATTGTACCCAAGAAAAATGGTAAATGGAGAGTGTGTGTGGATTACAAAGCACTGAATAAAGCCACTCAGAAAGACCATTTCCCTTTACCATTCATTGGTCAGGTATTGGATAATTTGGCAGGTAAGAAATTCTTTTCATTCTTGGACGGGTTTAGTGGATATAATCAGATTAAGATTGCACCCCAAGACCAGGACAAGACCACGTTTACTAGCCCTTGGGGGACCTTTGCTTACAGGGTACTTCCATTTGGGCTATGTAATGCTCCAACAACATTTCAAAGAGCAGTGATAGGGATTTTTTCTGATATGCTAAATGATTCATTAGAAATATTTATGGATGACTTTACTCCTTATGGAGTGACTTTTGAGGATGCACTGCAGAATCTTGAAAAAGTACTTAAGCGATGTATAGAAGCACACCTTGCCTTAAGCACTGAAAAGTGCCATATGATGATGAATAAAGGTATTGTATTGGGTCACTTTGTCTCATTCCTAGGAATTCAAGTCGATCCAGCTAAAATACAGGTAATTCAGACTCTCCCTATCCCCAAAACACAAACTGATGTAAGAAGCTTTTTAGGACATGCTGGATACTATAAAAGATTTATTAAGAATTTTTCCAAAATAGCTTCTCCTTTATTTGTGTTATTAACAAAGAATGCTGAATTTAAGTGGACTGATGATTGTGAAAAAGCATTTAATGAACTTAAACATCAGTTGTCTGCAGCTCCCATTTTGAGAGGACCTGATTGGGCACTACCCTTTCATATATCCTCTGACGCCTCAGACACTGCAATTGGAGCTGTCTTGGGTTAGAAAGAAAATAGTCTTCCCTATGCCATTTACTTTATTAGTAAGAATATGACACCAGCTGAATTAAATTATACAGTCATTGAGAAGGAATTCCTAGCAGTTATTTATGCAATAAATAAATTTCGACATTATATTGCTGGCTACACTACGTTTGTGCATACTGATCACTCGGCCATTAAATATTTGATGAATAAATCAGTTACAAATGCCCGAGTCACCAGATGGTTGTTATTATTGCAAGAATTTGACATCACAATTGTAGATAGGCCAGGAAAAGAAAATGTAGTTGCTGATTTCCTTTCTCGATTAAAAACTGATGAAAATGCTCCAGTAGATGATTCCTTTCCTGATGAATATTTATTTGCAGTATCTGCTCACTCACCTTGGTATGCAGACATTGTCAATTATCTAGTTGCAGGAAAATTACCATCACACCTATCACACAGGGAAAGAAGAAAGATCATCCAGCAAAGTGCTAGGTACAGTTGGATAAGTGGGTGTCTTTTCCATACAGGAATTGATCAGGAAATCCGAAGGTCCATTGGTGAAGATGAAATTTATGATGTACTAAAAGCTTGTCATGATGGCCCTTGTGGAGGACATTTTGCAGATAAAAGAATAGCACACAAGGTACTCAGAATGGGTTATTATTGGCCATCACTCTTTAAAGATGCTAGAAAATATGTCAAGGCCTATGATAGCTGTCAAAGAATGGGCCAGCCTAATCACAGGGATGAAATGCCACTCAATCCCCAGGTAATTCTTGAACTTTTTGAGAAATGGGCATTAGATTTTATAGGTCCCATTAATGCTCCATCCAATCAAAGAGTGTACATATTAGTATGCACAGATTACATGACTAAATGGGTAGAAGCTAAGGAACTCCTGAAAGCTAATGAAGAAACAGTACTAACATTTTTATTTGAAGAAATCTTTGTTAGATTTGGATTGCCTAGAGAATTAGTCACAGATGGAGGACCTCCTTTCAACTCTCATGGCTTCAAAAATACGCTTCAGAAATATCATATTAAGCACAAAATGACTACACCTTATCACCCCCAAGCAAATGGGCAGGTAGAAAGCACCAATAAATTCATAGAAGCCATCTTAACAAAAACAATAAAGGAGAATAGAAGGAACTGGTTTCAAAGGTTGCCCGAGGCATTATGGGCCTATAGAACTACTTGGAGGAATACCACAGGTTTTTCACCCTATGAATTAGTTTTTGGAAAGAATGTTATTTTCCATGTAGAGTTTGAGATCAAAACTTTAAGAACTGCTCTAGCTGTTAACATTGATTTGACTGATGCATAGACAGCCAGGTTACAGCAGCTTCAAGAATTGGATGAGAAAAGACTGGATGCCATCCATCAGACAACCATGATACAGCAACAAAGAAGCAGGTGGCATGACAGAACCATCAAGCAAAAGCAGTTTCAGAAAGGTAACTGGGCTCTACTTTATGATTCCCGTTTCGAGAATTTCCAAGGTAAGTTAAGAACAAGGTGGTTAGGGCCTTATGAAGTGGATGTTGTTTTTCCAAATGGGACAGTTAGACTTTTAACAATTGATGGAAGCAGAACACCGCTACTAGTGAATGGCTATCGACTTCGGTTATATCAGAGGCCTGTTTCTAAAGAAGATTTTAAAGCCACTTGCATGGCAATTAAACAATATTCTTTTCCGGGGAAACTTGTTGTCCCTCAAAGCACTTAAATTTCTGTTTATTTATGCATTTTTTTAGATTAGATATTCTTTTTATTTAACTACTAATAATCCCTGCCAAGGGTTACCATATTATGTTTTTTGCAGATTTGAGCTGTGGAAAATAGCTGAGAACGAAAGCTTTAAAGGAATCACTTTGCGGATTTGCAATTCCCGTTGTTGCAACACCATTCCTGTTGCTGCAACACCATTTCCCGTTGCTGCAACACTGATCCCCGTTGCTGCAACACCTTTTCATGTTACTACAACATCCTTTCCCGATGCTGCAACACCTTTTCACGTTACTACAACATCCTTTCCCGATGCTGCAACACCACTTCCCGATCCCGTAATACCTTTTTAGCAATCCTCTCATTTACAAAAACACCAGTCTTACCACTTCAGCCCCCAAGAAACGAATTTTTATAAAATACACCACTTCTTGTGATGATTACAATACTCCACTATCACTTCCCGTCATTATTATTAAAAATCGCTGGTATTCCCATGCTCCTAGACCCGCTGTAATCATTATGATCCAGCAAAAGATAAGACAAGACTTTTTGACGCAGCAACCAAAAAGGTAAAACATAAAGGTACGCATGATTATGTATGGACATTAAATAATAGTTAATGCGGAGAAGCTGATAGGACTACCAAATAATTGTACTTCCAATCATATCACTTACGCGTAGGGGGGGGGATTACCAAAGCGCTCTCATAATTACATACTACGCCAACTGCCGCCACCCTTAACTCTCCCGGTAATATGTAAAAGTCACCTTATCACAACATGTTACCATTTGCAACGGTTTACTCTGAACTGAATTCGGAAGCTCGGCTCTGAACTGTGAAATTCACTGAAATAACAGCTATGGGAGGAAACCTCATTATACATGAACTTGGCACAACAGCACTTCTTGAGCTCTATCCCGAGGTTTATCAGATCTTTCTGCAAGCGGGATGGATAGATTATTTCAGGAGACTTCCAGACTTCGACGCGCAGCAAGTCCTCGAGTTTGCATGCAATTTAACAGAGGGATTTTCTGTCGTTCAAGGAGTTCAAATTCCAGTCATGGAGGAAGCCATAGCCCAAGTTACCGGGCTACCAGCTAATGGCATACGATGGTTCAGTAGGAAGCACTTGATCCTTAATGCGCAGCAGGATTTTCTTCAACCAAGCGAGCAGGTAGAACCCAAGGGCAGAGGCATAGCACTTCAGTCATTACCTCAGCCGTGGCCGAAAGTTGTTGAATTTGTGAAGCAATACTTGACGTGCGAAGGCCGGTACCAGGTAATTTACCAGCATGATTTTGTCTTGTTGAATCATTTGAGGAATGGTCAGTTGATAAATATGCCATATTATTTATTGGGATGTCTCAAAAATATGTCACGTTATACTGTCAACGTAAAGCGTCCGCTTCTTTCCTTGAAACACCACCGTTTAGCTCAATTGCTGATAAATAGAGGCCTCGCCTTAAATAACCCTCCACCCCCCTTTAATCCCCATCAAGAGGCAAAAATTCCACAGCCGGAACTTGAAATTCCTCATCAACAAAAGGAAATTCTTCACCAAGCTGAAGACATACCTCAGCAAGATGAAGAAATCCCTCAGCAAACAGAGGACATTCCTGAGCAAATACCTGTAGAAATCCCTCAGCAAGCAGACGACATTCTAGAACAAATGTCCAAAGAAGTCCTCCAGAAAACACCCCCACAAGTTGCTGAAAATGAACAATCAGCGGTAGAGATACCTGCGGAAACAATCCCATCCCCCAATAGAACCAATCCTTCCATTCCCATACTTGGTATTTCTACCGATGACTCTGAGGATAACATCCCTATTACTCTCCTCAAACGGAAAATACAGCAGAAAAAGGGAACCCCACCAAAAAGAAGAAGAACTAGGGCTTCGGCTAAAGCAGCTGCTATTTCTGCCACCATCCCTATCTTAAAGAAAGCCAGCCGGAAAAGAAAAATGTCTGAATTCCCTGCTTCTCTACCAAAGCAAAGGACTCGGTCGTCTGTAATAGCTGAAATTCCTAGCCATACCCTCCCTAGCTCACCACCCATCACCTTAAAAACCCGCATTCCCACCAGCCCTGGAAACTCCTCTCCCTCACCCTCGGAGGCTGAGATGCAGAGTGTTCACAGTTTCGTGACATCATATTTTAAGACAGCTGACACACAAGAACCAGCTGCCGACACCCAAGGTAATATTGGCCAAGAAGCTGCAACACAAGAAACAGCCACTACCCCAGGTGACACACAAGAACCACCTGTCGAGGGTATAAGGGATCAAATCAATGATGAAGCACAACCTCTGCCTCCACTGGAACTTGATACTCCACAAGCTCAGCCTACTATAGCTGCTCTGCAGGAAGAAATTGAATTTCTAAAGTCCCAGATTCAGGACTACCAGGAGGAAATAATAAGGGTCAAGGAAGCCTATCAAAAAGAATTTAACCTGCATATTTTAGCACGAGTAGCATCTGCAACAGAGAAGAGTAAGGACAATGAATATGTGTGTGCCAATTGTGGTGAGATATTTACTCAAGCAGGATACAAGGTAGTGGCAGAACCAATGAATGAAGTTCCTGCTGTTGTGGTGGAAACAAAAGAACTTGTTGTTACACAGATGGAAACACCACAACCCTCTGCTCAGACAGAAGAACCTGTTGTCACACAAGAACCAACAGGCTCTCCAGAAAAGGTGCAGGAGCAGACAGAAGAACCTATTGTCACACAAGAACCAACAGGCTCTCTAGAAACGGTGCAGGAGCAGACAGAGGAAGTTGCTGACACACAAGAACCAGTAAGTTCTCCAGAAACTACACCAGAGAAAATAGAAGAACTTGCTGACACACAAGAACCAGTAAGTTCTCCAGAAACTACATGGGAGCAAATAGAAGAACTTGCTGAAACACAAGAACCAACAAGTTCTCCAGAGACTATGCAGGAGGTAACAGGGAATAAAGAAGAGGAAAAGTCACCACGGCCTACCCAAATTGCCATGGAACGAGAGGAAGAAATGGTTACAGAAGAAAATGAGGAAGAAAACATGGACTCACCCAGGCCTATTCAAACTGCCATAGAAAAAGAAGAAAATATAGACTCACCCAGGCCTATTCAAACTGCCATGGAACGAGAAGAAAAAGAAGCTACAGCAGGAAATGAAGAAGAAGGCATAGACTCACCCCGGCCTACCCAAAAGGAAGAAATAGTTACAGCAGGAAATGAAGAAGAAGGCATAGACTCACCCCGGCCTACCCAAAAGGAAGAAATAGTTACAGGAGGAAATGAGGAAAAAGGCATAGACTCACCCCGGCCTACCCAAATCGCCATAGAACAAGAAGAGGAAGCAGATACACAAGAATCAGTACAGAATATAGAACATGAAGAAGAAATAGTAGCTGGAAATGGAAAGGAAGATATTGGATCATCCCGGCCTACTCCAATTATCACAGGGCAGATTACCCTTGTTGATGCCTTTACACAAACAGAACTTCCCTCTGTTAGTGATGCATGCACAAAAACAGATATTTTTCAGGAACTAAAAGGAAAATGGTGGAGAGAATATGAGCTGTCACAAGGCAAAGCATTCCAACAGCAAAAGGGGACCTGGTTCAATTATGCATATAAGAACTGGGAAGCACTTGAGCAGTGTAGAGCTCAGTATAAACAAATTAAGGAACTAAAAGCCAGATTGTCCTAGATGTTTGAGTTATTCCAAAGAATACTTGCCACAAGGAAACCCTCTTTCAATTATGCAACATTTTTGAGGGAAAGACTCACATTCTTACAGATAAAGGCTGTTAGAGAAGGTAGACCTCATCAGGTGGTTACATCAGAGCAATTTATGCAAACCTTTGCAGAGGCACCTAAAAATGATCAAAATTTATTATGCGAGCTTTATCTCCATAATGAAGCCATGTCCGAAGAAAGAAATATGAATATGATACCTATTGTTGGTGACATACAACTGAGAGATTTCATCTCCTTTTTAGCTAACCAAATTACATGGCAGAACGCCTTTACCTCAGCTCAACATAATGAACAAAATGGCCTTCTGTGGATTAGAGCTGAACCGCAGAACGCAGCCACCTTCATTGCACAACATCTAAGAATGGTAAGTGATCCTGAAATGAAGGACCACGTCAGGCAACTATAAGCAGTGGTCTTGAGAGACTGTCAACACTATGTGAGAACTAAGGCACCCTTGGCTGTCAAGGCAAATAACTTGTTTTGGGAAAACTGCCCCAAGGAGAGGCAGGAATATCACCCTTATAATCAACCTAATTTACAGGTAGCACTCTCAAGGGTACCTTACTATGTTAGATGCATGCAACACTGTGCTGAAAATTGGATTCGCTACAGATTTAAATTTCCACTTCTATCGTTATCTGGTGAACAATATAAGGGCCAGTTTGGATTATCCAACAAGGAAGAAGCAGCAGCATGGAGGAAAATACAGACTGTCTATGGGTTCAGGAATAAGTTTGATGCCACTTCCTATAACTATTGTCTCAGTAATCTACACTGTTCATCCCAGTACTCCGACTCAGACTCAGAGTAAGCATTGCATGGGGACATGCAATCTCTTCAGTTGGGGGGGATGTTAGGACTCAGAATTGACCAATTTTGACCTTATATTTTTGCCATAATATTATCCTTTTTCAGTCATAGGTTGAAAGCTTTGATTACATAATGACTTAATCACCCCAAGGTACGAAGTAACTCTCCGCATATCTATATGTTTAATTGTTCATTGCATATTCATGAATATCTTTATATTTATCTTTGGAAAAGCTAATTAAGTTGCCAAGTAATCGTTGGACTGTCTAAAGTCTGCAGGAATTATAATTCATAGTTGCTGTAACACCAGAAACAGCAACTACGCAGTTGCTGCAACACCGGAAGCAGCAACTACGCAGTTGCTACAGCCAGCAACGACAACCATCTAAAGCAGGGGAATGCTATTTTTGCAACAACTGGAAATAACAAACGGCAACTATCTGGAGATCGCCAGAATTCCACGCTGACGCGGCATGATCAGCAACTGTCCAAAAAGGGCAAAACACAGTTATAGTTGCTAAAGTATCAGGAACAGCACGGGTTTACTAAATCAGAAACCATGGGGAAACGACGAAGGATAATACGAGGATCCCAAGAAGACGGTCGAAGTTCGGTTACCAGCTGTGTAACAGAAACAAACTCAAGAAAGAATACACTGTCGCACTGTTATAACAGCATCCTGTAACTCTTATTTTTGGTTAACTGAATGAACTGTGATAATCTATTGTAATAGATGTCTCCTCTATAAAGAGGAGACATCTACATTAGAGAGGGGGGGAGAAAAATAGTTTTGTAAGGGGAATTTTGAAAAGACAACAGCAAAGTCTGAACTTTTATTGTAGCTGAATCTTTTGGCAGATGAATAGAAGATTGTTCTGAGTACCTAATCTAGCAATTGTGTTCTGGGGAATCTTGTGAGAGGGACCGGGCCCACCTTCCTCACAAGATTCACCCATTTACTTTTCTGTCAAGTGTGTAAGTGTGTTTGGTGATTTCTTTATGCTGATACTCTGTTTTGGATTCTGTAGCATTACCTCTGATAATTTCCTTTTTGCTGGCACTCTGTTTTGTTAATCGTTTGAAGCTGTACTTCACCGGTGAATTAGAATTGCAGTGTGTATTAGCAATCTGGTTACAGGGGCAGGTGCCGAACGTCCTTGCTTGGAGGATAGGGTCCTGATCCTCTGATAACAGAGCATCCACCACTCTTCTTTTCAGATTTGTCATCTTAAATTAACTGCTTTCATTTTATCTTTACAGTACACTGTTATGACATAACGTGAGGATTACGTATACTACAGCTTTTTAATGCTTTTAGAGTTAAGTACATACAGTACGCAGTAGCCTTTCAAATAAAAGACTTTCCCAGGTTGACAATTTAATGTGGTACTTAATTGTTAATTAATAAACAATTCAACTAGCCAACAGTACATCGAATACATTACGACTCATCCCCTGCTTCGTTAGCTGAGACGAAGGATGTGCTGAATGCATAATTTAGGAAGCCGAAGTCACAAGCTTAGTGTGTGAATAAAATAAAGGAGTTCAAGCAGAGGGTTAACAAGTCTGTGTGGGATATAGACTAACAACTGAAGTGTTCACTATGCCAAGATAACCTTCATATTTCAGATGAAAAACATAACAAATGGTACATAATTATGCTATTGCCACACTTAAGATTGTCGTTGTCTCAGCAGAAGATTGGGCCTCAGGCCGAAGCATTGGATATCATAATGAAGCTAGAAGCTTCGATGATCCAAGACACAAAGATAGGATTTCAATAGATCCAGTCACAGTTACCAAGCCTGCATATGGAGTTGCAGGATATGAAGAAGGGAAAGGAGGCTAAATCAGAAACACATTCTAAAGTTTGGTGCACAAAGTGAAAGACTAAAGGTCATCATAAATATCAGTGCCCTGTATTTTGAGATTATATAACTACGGGGGGTCCCAACCCACTTAAGCTAGAATCTCCTGCTGGATCAAGCACCGGTGCAAGTGCCTAGTCCAACATCTGCCAAGTGTTAAGACAACATTCTCTAGATAATTGTTATCTATTACAAAAGTTTGTACAGTCTCCAAATAAACTCTTTTGTAACTTTTGTAAGTGATTTGGTCATGATGAAGGGAATTGTCAAAGCTATGAATTGATGATGGATAAGACACTGATGTATAGAATGCAGGTTGAAAACTGTGCGCAGAATGATCAAGGCTCACTTACGGCTCGTAGAGGATTCCAAGCACGGGGAAGAGGACATGGAGGACGAGCTAGAATAGGTTGGGGCTAGATCATTTGCTACAACTATGGAGAACTAGGACACTTTGTGCGCGACTATCAGAATCCAATTCACTCTTCTTGTCAATACTGTTGGTAATTTGATCATGTTATAAAAGATTTCTCGGTATTAATAGTGAAGATGTAGGAGGATAAGAACCAACAATCGACACAAAATATTCAAATGATGACATCCGATCCATGTGAAGACAATCCCAGTATCAATATAGTCATGCAAAGCAGTATAGCCACTGGTGAAGACAAGGTCGAAGGTAAACAACTAGTATCGGATCTATGGTTTCGAAGAGCTAGTGAGAAGAATGTTGGGTTTGATTTACATAGAGAAAAAGAGATGTTCATGGAGGAAAGGAAATTTTTTATGGATCTAGGTGCTTCTATGTCTAAGAATAAGATGCCACTAGTCCCACGAAAGGAGAAACCTAAAGAAGTTACTACGACACAAGATTCAGATCCCACAGTGTTAAAATCATTTCTACAGACCTGCATGAAGTTATTACAAGATCAGAAGGTAGTTGAAGGACTGCAAGAGCTGATAGATAACTGTGCCAACAAGGATAAGTCATTACCAGAATAGTGTGTAGTCAATAAGGTGAACTACAACAAGAAGAGAATTGGTAGGGAGATGCGGTTGACAATGCAGATTGGTGATTTCAAAATGGATGAGGTAATCCTAGACTTGGACTCTAATGCTAAGATACTACCAAAGAAAACTTCAAAACATATGGGGAAGCCTAATTTATAGTGGTCACCAATTCACTTGTCTGTGGCGAACCAACAAAAGATAATTCCACTGGGCCGCCTGCATGGAGTAACTATAGATATTGAAGGCGCAAGTGCATTGGAAGATTTTGAAATTATTTAGATAGTATATGACACTAATCCATATTCAATGTTTCTTGGGATTGATTGGGCCTTCAACATGAATGAAATCATTAATTTAAAGAAGCGAAACATGGTATTTGAAAAAAATGATCTTCGAGTGATTGTTCCATTGGATCCAATAGAAGGTGTGCGAAACACAGAACTAGCCCGTGATTATTATTAATATGAAGACATTGAGCACATACATAATATAAATGCGTGAAATGAATATTGGATCAATCCCATTATGGATGGAAGGATCAGCTAGGAGAAGGACAATTCCTGCCAATCATATTCAGATGAAGAGTTAGAAAACTGGAAAAATCGGTTGCATGAGGTCTCTACATTGTGATGCAATTGGCTTAAAAATTTTCTACGTTGTATTTCTATTGAGGTACATAAGTTTCCTTATTATGATGGAATAGATGATGTCAATATGTTTCTTGACCATTTTGAAAGGGACATACCAGAGATGCATCGGTTCCAGGCCTTAGATCTAGCATTGAGATCTATGCTTGCAAGATGGTGGGGTATGCACAAGGATAATATTGTTCACTGGAAGGAATATCGTAGAATGATGCGATTAATATTTGGCTATGCGAAAACCCAAATCACTGAAAAGTACACAAGAAAGGATTTTCTATGCGAACATCTAGGTCGATGGACTAAGGCGTCGCGTGGAGTACCATAACTAGAGTGGCTGCATATATTTATTCATACCTTGGATGTTATCCCAATGAACTGGTATTTAGAGATGGAGCTGCGATGCGGGACTGCTGATTGGGATGAAATGAAGGAGAGTTTCTTGCTCACATTTAGTTTTGAAGATGGGTTCGAATGCATTGATGAAGCACTTCAAGAGATTAAAGAAGCAATCTTCTGAACACCTGTAGAGCCTCTCACTTGGATACAGCCTGACTGGAGTACGCAGCTACAACATGCTTTGGAATGTTACAATGTTACGATGAAAGAAGGCGATGAGGATCTACAGAATATTAAGATCACAAGTCCGAGGGGCTACACAAAGTTTCCAAACCTGATGTGGATATCCCTAATATCTCACAACCGGTGTGTACAAAACAAGTAAATATTGGCTTAGAAGCATAACCAAAATTCACGCACATTGGTGACTATTGGAATGAAGACAAAGTGGATAAGGTCACAAATTATTATGCGAATATCAGGATTTATTTCCAACTAAGTTCTCTGACTCGAATGGGATACTAGGATATTTAGGTATGATGAATATCAATCTAAAATGAGATGTGATGCAGGTTAAGCAACTTCCCTATCGGATGAATCCCAAATACAATGAAAAGGTAAGAGAATAACTCAATAAGATGCTTGCAGAAGGAATAATAGAGCCCATAGAAGAATTGGAATGTGCTTGTCCTATGGTGGTCCAGGAGAAGAAAACAAAGGGTGATATTAGGATCTGCATTGATCTATAGAAGTTAAATGATGCATGTGTACATGATCCATTTCCTACGCCTTTTACAGATGAAGTTCTAGAAAATGTTGGTGGGCATGAAGCTTATTCATTCATGGATGTATTTTTGGGATATGACCAAATTAAGATTGCACTATAGGATAGAAGAAAGACTACCTTCGCTATAGAATGGGGGTCTTTCCAATATACAGTCATGCCTTTCAGACTAAAATATGCTCTTGCAATATTCTCTAGGGTGGTAGTCATAACATTGAAGGAATTCATTAATAAACTTTCGAAGTTTGATGATTGGACAATATTTGGGCTAGTCAAGAAGCATGTCTCTAGTCTATGCCTGATGTTGGATACATTTAGAAAGTATCAGATTTCATTGAATTTGAAGAAATGCATTTTTTGTGTACCTTATGGAATACTTTTGGGACATGTTGTCTGTAAGAATAGATTAATGGTAGACCCTACTAATATTTCTATAATTATCAATTTGGATCCCCATACAAACGTAAAGCAGCTACGTGCAACTTTGGGTCATACTGGGTACTACAGGAAGTTTATTAAGGAATACACACAGATCACCATGCCCATGGGGAAGCTGATAAAGAAGGATGCTATGTTCTACTGAGACGACGACTATCAGAAGAGATTGGATATTCTTAAGGAAAATATGGTTACAACACCAATCCTAGTATTCCCATATTGGAAGAAAGAATTTCATGTGCATGTGGATGTGCCTTGTATAGCGTTTGGAGCTATCGTAACTCAACCAAGGGCAAGAGATATTGATCACCTGATTGACTTCGCCAGCTGAAAACTATCTAAGGTAGTGAAGAACTATTCAACCAAAGAGCGAGAAGGATTGGCCATGGTTTATGCACTACAAAAATTCAGGCATTATCTACTTGGTGCACACCTTAAAATGTAAACATATCGTTCCTCTTCAAAGTACCTGGTCAATAAGATTGTGTTTGGTGGTAAAATATGAAGATGGTTGCTTCTTTTCTAGGAGTACGATATTGAGGTGATAGTAAATCCCGAGAGATTGAATGTTGGACCTGATTACCTCTCTCGGATTGAGAATGGTGAAGAGACCACTAATATTGATGAAGGGTTACCTGGCATAGAACTCTTTGTTGTCAGAGTTGCGGATGAGAATTTTGCAGACATTATTAATTTTTTATCTACTAGCGTAGCTCCTGAAGGTTATACGATATAACAAACGAAGGAATTAGTTGTTATGGCTACATATTTTTCCATGATTGCAAGACACTTATATAAGATGGGATCATATGAAGTTATACGTGGATATGTACTTGAATATGAAAGACACAATATTCTAGCTGAAGCACATGCTGGTGTCGGTGGAGGACACTATGCAGGCAAGGCAATTGTACGAAAGATTTTGCGAGCAGGATTATGGTTGCCTTTTGTACATAAGGATTCTAAGGAGTATTTCACTGCATGCGATGTGTGTCAAAGAACTGGGAGGCCATCACGAAGTGATGAAATACCGTTAAATCCACAAGTCATGCTACAAGCATTTGATAAATGGGCAATAGACTTCGTTGGACCTATTCATCCACCAAGCAAGAAGATGGGAGAACATTATATTATCACTGCGATAGAACACTTAACGAGGTGGGCCAAGGCATAGCCTGTGAACGATTGCAGCACAACAACTGCTGCAAAGTTTATATTCGAATTTATTATATCAAGGTTTGGATTCCCGAAGATTCTGATGACTGACAGACGTTCACACTTCTTGAATGAGACAACTGTAGCTTTAACAAAAGAATTCCAGATGTAACATCAGAAGAGTACAACGTATCATCCCTAGACGAATGGAACTATCAAATATTTCAACAAGATCTTGGAGAATTCCTTAACAAAGGTCTTCAAAGTTAATAGGAATGATTGGGATGTGTGCATACCGACAGTTCTATGGGCATATAGGACGACCTGTAAGAAATTGACTGTGTTGTTGGGAAAAGTATCCAATACGGAATGACCCTATCCCACTCTAAGGGTGATAGTACCTCAGCAACAAGCGAATGCAAAGCTATTCAAGATCACTTCTTTATGAGATGTAAGAGAGAGGAGGAAGAGATCCACTAACCGTTATCTTCCGCTAATCATTGATCCAATCTTCCCTCTTTGCTGCTTGCTCCCAGCTCCTTGCTCTTTCACTGGCCCAGCTACACAAAGATCCTGCAAAAGCACAAGAAAGGGAAACTACAAGAAGCATACATCCATAACTGATTCAAGGATTAGAATAAATCAAATATACAAGCATCAATACACCATTAAGACACATGCATATAGAAGAACCTCAAATGCTTTATTAATGGAAGAAGTAAAGTTCTGAGAGTGTTACAACCATAAGAGGCCCAATCCAGCAACACCTCCCAGCAGAAATAAATCTCCTCTTCACCTCCTTCAAAGCAATCACCCAATAGTTCTATGCACAAACCAACAACACTTCCTTACATTCACAGAATTCCAGCCTCCCTAGACCTCATGAGAGAGCTCTATATATAGGAGTTTTCGAGAAAGGATGAGTCAGCTTGAGGCTGGCATGAAGCTGACTAGTGTCCTCTACCACTTCAGTTATACTTCAGTTCTTGAGTCCACTTGGAGTTTCTTGCTTCCACTTGGAGATCTAGATCCTCTTACTCATCACAAGGCGAATTCCCTGATCCAAGTGTCATTTTGGAAGCTTCCTGGGCATTTGACACCTTGCAGAATGACTGTGCCACTTGGCCAATCTCGCCCAGCACAGGTAGCCTTCATTGCTTTTGACATTCAGCGCAGGTACAGAGTGGAGCAGTTGACATTCAGCGCAGATGCTCAGTGGAGCAGCTGACATGATCCAGAAATAGCCTGTTTTTGAGTGTTTTCAGGTGGAGAACTGATTTTCAGTGCTGTGGTTTGCTGACCTTGTTCCTCTAGGGGTAGGAACAACATGTTTAGGGACTTTGGATCCCTCAGATTATTGACATTTCATGCTTCATGCTGTTAGGCACAAAAATGTCTATAACAGTTGCCCCCTAAAGTATGAGGTCGTTTATCGGGTGAAATGCTTTATCAGGAGGATCCGAAGTTCATTCAATTGCTGAGAGGTGCCCTGTAATAACATACAATACAATACATTATTTTTCATTCTGCTTTCATGATCTAGCTGAGGCGGGCATTCCCATGCTCAGCTTTATAAATTCATTTTGGTACATAGAACAGACGATCGTCTGATGGTAGACTGATAATTCTCTGCAGAAATTATCATCCTTTGAGTAGGATGATCATCTGCTGCAATGATGTACATAACAAATGTCTTTATATCCTGAATATATATCGCAGCCCGGATGGATGAAACTAGATCCGGGGTCTTCAAACTCGTTCGATCTTCACTCTAAGTACAAGTCGATCCATGTGAGAATTGCGCTGAAGTCGAACATGGAAAGACATCTGGTCAATAATGTAAACCGTTAACAAGCGCGAGAGGAATCACCAATAATGACAATGACCCTCAAGGTACTACAGTACAATTCACGTGGTGTGAATAAAGGACTTGGCGTCGAACACCACGCAAAATCTTCTGGTCGAAGGTCATTGATGTATACCTGTCACCAGAAGTGAGAAACTTGCCATTGAGGCATGCAAGCTTCAAAGTACTAGGGGGGGTTGTTCCTAAATCAACTTCTTGGATAATGAGCTGAAGTCGACAAGAAGCGATCCGTCAAAGGAGGGCCTTAATGAATCCCACATCAATGACACAGAACGGAGCTAATGATATTAGTGGAGGCGAAAACAATCTGTGAAATATGATTCAGGGTGGCGATCATGGGTGGATGAAGGATAATGTATGGCAGTGGATGGGACACGGTTGACTCTTTCTGAACAACATCTCTTGAACATATAACGACACTGATGTGATGGATCGGTAGCATTACCCCAAATGTGGATGGTTTGGCGAGGACCATGGTGATGAGACCGGTGAATGAAACAACCCAACCCGATGTGATACGGAGGACAAAGTGTCATGTTCAAGAGCGACTTGCTACCATTAAAGCTTTGAGGTTCTCCCAATTTTTCCCCAGTCATTTCTGACTAGTACCTCTTTATTTTTGTCAAGCTTGAGGAGGATAACATATGCTTGTTCTATAACCTGTCCTTCGGGCAAGCCCATCGCTATGTTTTAACGAGCCTAGCGATAGGGAAACTTGTTCTCGTCTAAAGACAAGTTTGTCGCTATTTAATCATTTTAACGAGTCTAACGACAAGGAAAACTCGGTCCTTTTCATTTTTAGAGAGTCTGAAAAGGTACAAAAAGTTAACTCCAAAATTCCTTTTTCGTCATCTAATCCCTTAAGTCCAAAAAAGTATAAAACAATACAGAAGGGATGAGTTTTCGATTACTTTAACGAGCCGAATAAAACAAGCGCTCGACCTTTTTGTGTAATAATCCCTCAGGTCCAAAAAGATTAAAATCTAGAGGAGGGATAGCTCTTCCGGTCACTTTAACGAGCTGGAAGGCCAAAACTCGGCAAACTTTTCATATTTTATGAGTCAGGAGAAAAGATCTCAAAGAAGACTCATCTTTTGAGGAACGAATGATAAACAGGGATAGCAGCAGATTCCAGGTACAGGTTGGAATTTTCCAATCACAGCAGTGTCACAAGGATGGCTAAGTGAAATCACTCTTCGTAGCTGTTCCTCAAAATGGGTAAACAGTCATATGGAGGTGAACGATTGGCCAAATGGAATGGAGGTGGCAGGTGCAAAACATGACCAAGGCTTTTTATGGCTAATAAATTTACGATCACAATGGTTATTTACCGAGATGGGTTCATTTTTTAATGAGCTTGAATGCGCCAAAAAACTGCTCAAAAGCTTATGTTTATTTTTTAACGAGCATGAACTATGACGCTAAAACTGCTTGGATCTCGCTTTTCTATTTTTTAACGAGCATAAATTCCGCGGTAAAACTGCTCGAACCTCGCTTTTCTATTTTTTAACGAGCATAAATTCCGCGGTAAAACTGCTCGATTATATGGTCAAATTTTGATTTTTTACCATTACTAGCTTTTCTCTTTTCAAATATAGTACTGCTTTTTCAATTGCTGCAACAAACTTCGTTAGAAATGAATAATATTTGCATGAAAATGAGATTATAACCCTAATATTTCACTTTAAACTGTGTAAAAAGCCATTAAAAGGTGTTTTTACCTCTCATTTACCATTTCATTTGCATTTGGTTTGTTGGAGCTCTGGAGGTGCCTCTTCCCCCTTGATTTTCACCAGCTGATTTCGGGAGATTCTGCGGACGATTTTTGGCACCATCTAGACCAGGTAGGAGCTAAACCCTAGCTCTTTCTTTTCATGGTTTCCTTTTCCTGTTTTTTGCCTGTTTTCCAGTCTTTCTGAGCCCCTGGGGTTTTGCCAGGGCGCCCTAGGATCAGCGCAGGTTTCCCTTTCGAAACCTGCGCTGAAGGTCAAGCTGCCTTAAGGCAGCCTGACCCTCAGCGCAAGTGGGAGACTTCCTGCCTGCGCTGGGCTCAAAAAGACTGAGTTTTAAGGTTATTTTTGATGATTTTTTCGCCAGTTTTTCATCAAATCAGGAATTCACTCTTTCTCTTGTTTGCTTTGCAGGGAACCTTGAACAAAATGTCCCTTACATGGCGAGAACGAGAACATGAAGAGGAGGACATGATTGCCCTCCATGACCCGGTCACGGTGAACGCGCTGCAGAACTGTGGCCTGCTGAAGTTCTTCCATATCTCTAGCATGAGAGCACAGATTTCTTTACTGCAGTATATGCTTGATGCTTGGGATCCTGTTAACCAAGTGTTCCAGATTAGGGGGAAGACCATCCCCTTGACCATAGAGGACATGTACTTCTTGACTGGACTGTCAAGACGAGGTGCCCCCATTTCCTTATCAGGTACGGCCGGGGGACTGATTCCACCAGAGATTATGTCCGCCAGTATTGCAGGGAAGGTTCTCAGCCGAGCAGAGACGGCAAGATCGTTATCCGTGAGATTACTGATCGGGCTCTCAGGTCCATTCTGTTCACTATTGGTAGGATGGCCGGCAGCGTAGCTCTACATGTTGCCAACAGGTCTTATATGCAGCACGCCTTGGAGTGTCTCCAACCGAAAGTATTCAACTGGTGTGATGCAGTACTTGTTCAGATGAAAAGTCAATTGACCAAGGTAAAGGACAGGAAGCTGAAGAACTTTGGATTTGGTTCTATTCTGACTGCCTTCGCCTTGGAGAAAATCCCACTGATGCAGCCTCAGTACATCATACTTGACTTTCCTTCTCCGACCGAGCCACGCATGCAGAGGTGGGTTGACCACATGTCTAGGCATGCAGGTCAACCTCAGATTACTTTTACTGAGGCCTTCTTTAGGTGGTTCGAGCGCTAGGAGATGGCGTTTTCTGAGTATCCATATGTGGGTATGGATTTCCGAGGTGATCCGGATTTGGTGCTACCGGATGGCGAGCAGTGGGGTGCCATCGGTAAACTCTTTGACCATATTACTGTTTATTGTTCTTACTCATAATGTTGTTGTGCTTTATTCTATCAAGACTTTTAATTGTACTCTTGGGTGCATGCAGATATTGGTCCTGTTCGTCCAGTAGTTCGTCCGAGATCGCCAGTTGCTGCCCTGGCAGGGGAGCCTGCCAGGAGAGTTGTTATTCGCGATCTTGATGACACCAAGACCCTTACAGCTGTGCAGGAGCAGGTTGAGAGCCTTACTCGTGGCCTTCCGGATGTACAGATTGACGAGTTACCCTTACAGATGCAGCAGCATACCATTGGTGTGCCTAGACGATGGACTCGTCTCTTGCGCATGATTGCACAGGCCGTGACGTACTATCATGAGCACCACTAGGCTAGGGTGCCCCCTAGCATCTTTTTTGAGTTTTTAGGTCATATGACCAATTTTGTCTTGGTTACAGAACATTATGTATGAACTTATATAAACAGCTTATATATTTTGATTTCCGGGTTTTATTCTGTTTGAGTTATATGATCCATATGTACAATCATTAATGATGTGTCCTTTTCATAAATTTTGAAAATGTCTATCTAACACATAGTTTGCTAATGAGTCGGTTAATGTGTTTAAGTTTCTTGAAATATGTTGATATTGAATTGAATCAAATCGTCTTTCCAAGATCTTAACCCTTAGGAACATGCGATAAATAGCTGGATTGCGAACAGAATATATACCATTGAGTTGTAATATTACGAGCTGTGAGTCTAGCCTGACAATTAGTCAGCGTATGCCACGTGTGATGGCATCAGAGAGTAGTTCTATCAACGCACTGTATTCAGCGATGTTATTCGTTGATTGCCCAATACATACACCTCTGAAACTTACTAACTCGCCGCTTGGATCAAAAATGGCCCAGGCTGCGGAGGACAGGTTCCGCGAACTACGACTCGCTCCGTCGGCATATCCAACACATGTCTCCAGAAGGTTTGACATCTGCAACGGAAAAAGGTGGATCACTCGACCAGAACAAACACTTTAGCGAAAACAAAATACAACAAAAGCATGCAGGTTACTATTTAAGCATAGTAACGCTTGAGGTACAACCCGTTGCGGGGCTGCGCCAGTGGAATTCCATCGTAATCCATTAACTCGTAGGCTCCTTTTGCTAACACCCTTTTAACAATATAGGGGCCCATCCATAAGGACTTGAATTTACCTGCTCCAAATTTATCGGATTCTTGGTCATAAAGCAAGACCAAATCGCCTTCTGAGAAGACACGGGGTTTGACATTTTTGTCGAACTGAGCCTTGACTCATTTCTTATGAGCTTCGTTAGCCAAAGCGGCATCACGGCGGGTTTCATCCAATTGGATTAGTTCCAAGAAACGAGCCTCTTCTTTTGAAGTTCCGGGGAGAAGATCGATTGCGAGTTTAAGCGACGAAATTTCGCACTGGATCGGTAGGACTGCTTCCAGGCCATACACCAATTGAAAAGGTGTGAACCCGGTTGCGTTCTTTACCGACGTTCGGTAGGCCCACAAGGCTGAGTACAGGATTAGGTGCCACCTTCTTTTGTTAACCCCGATCATCCTTTGCAACATACGCTTCAGGACCTTGTTGATTGCCTCAACTTGTCCGTTGGCTTGCGGATAATATGGGGTAGAGCTGTCGTGAGATAGCCCTAGCTTGGCAGCTAATTCGACCATCATGTGATCGCGAAAATGCGACCCATGATCTGTAACTATAGCCTGTGGTACGCCGAACCTGGCAACTACATGATTAAAAAAGAAAAGGGCGGCTGTTTCACCAGTGTTATCCAATGTAGGCATCGCCTCGGCCCATTTGGTAAAATAGTCGACAACGACTATAATATACCCATGCCCCCCGGTCGAGGTGGGGTTACATTGCATGAAATCGATGCCCCACTTGGCGAAGGGCCCAACATCAACTATTGGCTGTAAAGGTGCGGGTGGTTGTCTGGTTTTGCTATCAAAGATTTGACAAGCATGGCAACTTCTGACTGTGGTTATGCAATCCTTGAACATGGTTGGCCAGAAGTATCCTACTCGTAAGATTCTTTGTGCTGTTGCATATCCATACTGATGCCCCCCACACGCTCCTGAATGACAATCATTCAGGGCTTTTTCGGCCTCCTCATGGGTAAGGCACCTCCTCAGAACTGTATCGACACCACGACAGTAAAGTGTATCACCGATGATCATGTAGTCTTTTTCTTGGTATCGTATACGTTTTTGTTCGGAGTGAGAGGTGTTAGGCCTGAACTTTTGGGTTTGGAGATAAACTATGATATCTCCATACCACTCATCGCTTACAGATATCAGAAACAAACTTTCGTCCACGATTGACTCTTCCGATGTTTCATCGTTGGACAATGATGGGAGATCGCATAACAATTCTGCGAAAACTAGAGCTTTCTTTGATTTGGATTTTACAAATTCCAGATCAAACTCTTGAAGGATCGCTATCCATTTTGAATATTTACCCCTCCAGCAACTGTCGTGACAGTATATAAGTCATGGGGTTGCAATCTGACAGGATGGTAGTTTTCCGAAAGAGGACATAATGTCGAAACCTTTGAATCGCTTGAACAGCTGCAAGTGCTAGTTTTTCAACATAAGAATATTTACTTTCTGTATCATTTAAGTTTTTACTTAAATAATAGATAGGATGTTCTATTCCATCGACTTCTTGAACTAAAACCATCGCAATGGTCGTATCCGCTGCAGCTAGATACAGGTTAAAATCTCTTTGATAGTCTGGGGCGTACATTAATGATGCTTTTACTAGACAATCTTTCAGAGCATCAAAAGAAGCTTGCGCCACCTGGTCCCAGACAAAAGGTACATCCTTTTTCAATAGAAGAGTATAACCCTTAGCAAGTTCTGCGTAATTTGGAATGAACCTCCTCAGAAAGTTTGCTTTCCCTTGGAGTTTCTGAATCTGAAGCAAATTTGAAGGTGGAGGCAAATTAATGATTGCCTGAACCTTGCAGGGGTCGAGACGAATCCCATCTTTAGAGACTACAAAGCCAAGTAAACGACCATAATCGACGCAAAACACACATTTGTGCGGATTGAGTCTTATCTTGTAGTGTCGACAACGTAGAAATATCGCTCTTAAATGCTGCGGATGATCAGTCCGCTTTCGCGAATGAGCCGGAAGATCGTCAAGATAAGGTTGAACAATGTTCTTGATGTCATGGAAGGCATAATTGATCGCGCTCTGAAATGTCGCCCCTGCGTTCTTTAAACCAAAGGGTAATTTTCGATAAGCGAATGTGCCCCACGGACAAATAAATGCAGTCTTTGACTGGTCCTGTGGGCGGATATTTATTTGATTATACCCGGAAAATCCATCCATAAATGAAAAGATTTCACATCCGGTGCATTCATCAATTATCTGGTCGATGAAGGGTGTAGGGTAGTTGTCCTTCGGACAAGCTTGGTTTACATCCCTATAATCAACACACACTCTAATCGTCCCTTGTTTTTTCATGACAGGGACAATATTCGATACCCAATCGGTTAGAGGAACTGGGTAGATGAATTCATCATGGAGGAGTTTTTCAACTTCCGCCTTAATGGCAGCGGCTTTCTTCGGGTGCACCTGCCGAAGCCGTTGCCTTACTGGTTTGACATCAGGATACATTTTAATTTCATGTTCAACGATACTCGAGTCAATGCCTGGCATTTCATCATATGACCATGCAAAGACATCTCTAAATTCGCAAAAAAGAGCGTTATATATTTCCAGTTCTGAAGGGGAACAACCTTTGCCGACATAAATATTTTCTACAACATCTGTCTTGGTTGAGATATTGATGGCTATAGTCTCTTCAATATTGGATAGGTTTCGCTCGGAATCCACCGTATTTACAGTATTCGTTAGGAATTCAAATACTGAAGGGTGATAAAGGTCACTTTGAGTATCTTCTTCATATTCCGGAAGAAGGGAACGATGGTGGTGATCATTCCATGGTGCCCCCTCAATCATCATTGATTGTAAGATTCCTTCGTCAGTCCCATGTACTTTCGACCAAGGATCTAATGGGGTTCCATATTCTCTAGATCTATCTACCCAAATGCTTGACGAGCGTTGATTTGGGCTCGCCTCCCATGCTTGAAACATTGATTGCTACAATATTTCTAAAGGGCTTGGGGGCAAAACCATTGAATGATCCATGTTGACCTTCGTGGAAGATATCATGTTGCAGGTTGCTACAAACGGTACATTTCCTATATAAATAGGAGGTGGTAGCGTGAAAGTTCCCATCAATGTGGGGTCTTTCAATAATCCTACTCCGATATCTTGAATTGAATGGTTGCTCTCATGGATCATGGGAATGCTTCCTGTAACTTGTGAACCATTAGGGAGGAAATTCTGTTGGTCGACGATTGTAATCCCTCCTTCAAACGGGAATGCGATCTTCCTAAAATAAGTCAACACGACAGCTGCCATGGCATAAATCCATGGTCTACCCAGTAGGATGTTATAGTCAAGATTTCCATCAATGACTTCTACATCAATTTCTATTGTCTTTCCTCCTAGTTCGATTTTCAAGTTATTAAGGATACCGTAAGGGGTATAAGTCCTCCCGTCGAAGGCTTTTAATGTCATCGAAGATCGCGACAAGGTTGGAGATCCTAAAGTTTTCCAGCAACTCATTGACATAATACATGTCGAGGTTCCCTCATCAATTATCGTTCTGTGAACAGTTTTGTTGAGTGCTTTCACTTGAATAAGGAAAGCTAGCTGAGCTGGTAACTGAGGATCATATCCCTTGTGATCAAAGGATACTAGATTGGAATCCTTAGGATCAACCCCACCAATTTCCGATAACAACGCCTGCCTTTAGGTCGGACAATTTTGTAGCACTTCAAGAGTCGACATAGCAGATGGCGATTGGGCCAAATCTTCCACTATATTATAATGCTACACCACTCTGGCGCGAGGATTAAATGTCGACTTGTGTACTACACCCTTCGGCGGTTTTATTGTTAATTCAGGGATGGTGGGTGTTACAACTTCTGTCGAAGTTGTTGTCGAACTACTTGGTTGATCTTTACCTTTGTCGTTCGACAGCAGAGGATTACCATAATCTTTGTTCCTTGTCGAAATCAAAGCATCATTCTGCTGTTTCGAAACCGACAACATAAGTACTTACGACGGGGAAGCATTTCCACTATCAACCAGATTTTGACCTGGGTTGGGAAACGGATCAGTTAACACAGCTGATGTTTGGGAACTTTTAAAGAACTTCTTCAACTCAGCTTTGAATGGGCAATTCTTTGTGGTATGATCCTTATCATCACATATTAGACATGGATAATTTTGTTTCCCTTTGCCAGGAGGGTTTGAAGAATTTTTTCCAGCGGATGACTCACCCTGTTTCTTCTTCTTCCCTTTGTTTTGTTTCTTCTTGCTTCCTGGTTGATTGGTTTCTTTGCCTTTATCTTCTGATACGGAATTTACTTCCGAAGCAAGAATTTCTTCTTTTGCATTTTGATCCGAATTCTTACGGGCTTTCTTTGACGAAGCCTTTATCGATTTCGCGTTTGCTGTGCCAATCACACCGTCACCGGCATGAGAGTCACTATTTGATTTAGGAGGGGGAGGAATTGAAAATTCCGGTCTAGGGGCGTCAGGTATTTTGTCATAGACCGTGCCGGACTGAGTATAAACTAAGTCCAAATATTGTGCACGAGCAATCACTTGCTCCTTTGTTACGACTCCCCCCTTGGCCACATCTTCCGTAATAGCCGGAAGTAATGACTTTATAAACCATTCAGCTAATAGCTGATCGGGAACATATGTTTTCACCATCCTACGATGACGACGCCACTCATGTATATGATCAGATATATGGGTAGCAGTTGTCTGTTTGAAGTTGGTTAATATTTCTGTTCCCGTTTCATACCTTATCGGTAGTTGAAAATGGGTCAAGAAAGTCATGGCTAGGGAACTAAAGTTGTCGAAAGAGGCTCTTGGAAATTCAATATACCATTTAGCCGCTGGACCTGTCAATGTCCTCTGAAAAAGGCGAAGCCTTATCGAATCGTCATTAAGGGTGTTAGACGAACACCACAGATGAAAAGTCATCACGTGATTCGACAGGTCTTCACCTGGATTTCCATTGAATTTAGGAATGTCAGATGGAAGTTTATGAGGAATCGCTGGCCACCAAGGGGCATAAGCAATCGGATCGTTGGTTAAACAGTGTAAATCGGGTAACTCTAAAGTTGCAACGAATGGTAACTGTTGATTCAGGTTAGGCGAAGCGTAACCAGGGTACGATGGAATCGCTTGAGCAGTGGGTCTTTGCATACCAGCATAATGTAATTGATGTTGGTATGATTGATACGGTTGGTGGACTTGACCACTGTAAAGTGGTTGGTTTTGACCGTTTTGGATATACGGTTGTCCACTATTCGCAAAGATCTGCTGCTCAGAACCTTGGTACACTTGCTGGAACTGCGGTTGTTGGTATTGTACAAGCCATGGTTGTGACACCATGTTCTGTTGCACCATGCTAACCATTGGACCAAGGTGTGGGGTAATTGTACCCGTTTGCACTTGTGTCGTCCCACCAGTTGGCGATTGTGGTTCTGACCCATGGTCAAGCGCCTGTTGCATTACAACCTGAGAAATCTGAGGTTGACATGTAACAGGCATCGCTTGAACTTACGACACAGTTACAATAGCCGGTGTGGTTGGGATGTTCGTCGCAGGTACACACTGTTGCATAGAATATACAATCCTTGGTTGTTGAGGTAGCATAGGTACCCAACTACTTGATGCAATTCCAGTATAACCTGAATACTGTTGAGAACTGCCATATGGATATCCTCCCGGAGGAGGTAATGAAAGGGCATACTGCCCCCCATATGGTAGCAATCCGGAACTCAGAGGGATTGTTAGTCCTTGAGGACTAGATGGCCCAAATTGACCTCCATGAGGATCAATCTGTCTAGTTTGAACATAAGAATTACCGGGTATTACTCCGGATGAACAAACTAGAACAGACCAAACTGTCGAAATAGTCCCTTGGTGGACTCCTTCTAGCTGTTGTGAGCTAGTTGGGACAGCTGGTATGCCGGCATACATCGTCGGAGTGACGGCAGGGACTTCTGCTGTCGCTGTGTCATTTGACACAGTCCTAGATGATGACGGTTGTTTAGACATCTTAAGTCTATCCAATAGATTGCCTAGCGATTCTATAGGGACTTCCACTTGTGGTGGATTAACCTCTGATGAAGGAAAGAGAGTGACCCCTACCCCAAAATGAGTTGGAGTACTTGCTTGTGGATCCTCTGCAATTTCCTCTATCGCAATCAAACCCGGTGGAAGAGGAAGACCGTCAGGTCCGTAAAATATTTCTGGTGCTGAAGAAGTGGTTGCTTCGACAGCGACAGTTGTTTGGGGAACAAAACTTTCTGGACCGGTTACAGATGGAACTGGTTCAGTTACACATGTATTTGCCCCCAGACTAGGATCAGTATTACTGTCCTTCTGTGGCTGTTGAACTTATTCTATAGAGGCAAGGTTTCCAGAAATGTAAGGAGTAACCGGACCCTCAGTTGCAGTTGGAACACCTGTTCTAACTTTCAAAGGAGATTTTGAACCGGTTAAACGAGTTCGC
Source organism: Pinus tabuliformis (assembly GCA_031772625.1). Classification (NCBI taxonomy): domain Eukaryota; kingdom Viridiplantae; phylum Streptophyta; class Pinopsida; order Pinales; family Pinaceae; genus Pinus; species Pinus tabuliformis. The sequence continues at coordinate 1,734,090,299 of CM062820.1, read as the reverse complement.
TTTGCCCGTATTGTTTTCGATTCCAGAGACAAAGACGGTTGACTCGTAAGCCTCCGCGAACAACGGGGTTTCAATTGAATTTCTTCCATGATTACGGATTACTCGATCAACTAAAATATTAAAAGGGGAAATTTGTGTTTCCGAATTGAATAAATTTTATTAGACGCTTTTACACACAACTTGCTTTTTCACTTTTTAAGAGTCGAGAAAAAGCTAAAGATGACTCTAGTCTCCTTCGATGTATTAACGAGCCCGAAGTGACAAATGATCGGTTGGACTTTTTCAGTTATAGAGTTTGAAAAAGGCCAAAAGAAACTTCTCTGGAGATCTAGGCAGAGGGTGTGCCAAACCTTTCGCAAAACCACAGAATACGTTTTACGGTACGAGTGGTCGATATTCGTGAATGCTGTGTTCACTGCATTGCGATCAGTAGGGCGGTCGACACAGTTTCCTATGGATAAAGGCTTTATTCCTATAGGGGTCTCCCAATATATACGCGACGGTACGTGGGAGCACAAGTCCGTATTAGTGCCACCGACTCTCAGGAGGAATCACCCACCTTCGTCGAGATCGACAGTCACTACGTTTAACGACGCCGGAACACGTCTCTAGCTTAGACCTCTAGATGTTTGCGTTATGTTTCAAAGCGTTGTTAGGTTCATTCAATATATTTTAATTTGATCTTTTTTAAAGTTTGCCTTTCAAGGTTCACCACGAGATGTATTGATAAAAATTCCTAAATGCAGTCTAAGATGAGAAGCAAGCTTTTTCAACCTTTTCGACTTATGAAAATCTTAACTACTGAGGGAAAAGAGAGACAAAATCTTTTCACACAGATCAAAGAGCACTCGCTAATGCACTTTTTCCCTAAATCAACATACAAACTTATATGCAAAATGCAAAAATGCAAGTATTTCTTTTCTCTTTCTTAATGTTGGCGTAATGCAAAAAGAAAGCTGTTGTATAATTTTGAATTCAATTTCAAGTGAAAGCAAACAAGCTTGTCCAAAATCAAAAGACACCTTAAGATTTACTTGTTTCGACACTAGAAATATATAAACTCAAACCAAATGACGAAAGCAAAAGCTCAATCAGCTATGAACAGCAAACAAACTAACTCTTAAGATCAAAACGACACTTTATCACAGGTCTATATCTAAGAGGTCACAACAAGACTAGTTCACTTTCGTTATGGGAAACTGTAAATGTACAAGAAATACACAAAGAACAAACACAGTTTCTTTATACAACTGAGGCGGAATAGTGACAAGGAAAGTTGTTTTCAGATAGGCACACTGACTGGTAACAAACAACGAAAACAAAGGTGAAAACAGGGCAAGAAACAGCAGGAAACCCCAGTAGCACAAGGCAAGACTGGTCCAATGCAGGTGGGACACTGCCTGTTTGACCTTCAGCGCAGATAGCCCCTTCGGGAACTATGCTGAAATGCAAACAGCCTTTGTACAGCCTGCACTGAAGAACGAAACTTTCGTTTCTCTTGGTTTCCGGGTCACAGATTGCTAAAAAATTCACAGTTTTTGCTCAAATCAGAAGCTATCAGTCAAGGACACACTAAGGGATGACAAGGAGGATGAAAAGCTATCACTAAGAGCTTATTAGAGTCCTTGTGGATCAGCTCTTCAAATCATAAACTTGCCCAGAAACTGAGCTAGAGTAGCTGCCCTCTACTTTGCATTTGAAAGATTCAAACACAGTTTGATTCGGTACTCCCTTTGTTTATGAAATGAATAGCAAAACACAAACAACCAACAAGATACGATCCCCAGCGGAGTCGCCAATTTGTTGTTGGGAAAAGTATCCAATACGGAATGACCCTATCCCACTCTAAGGGTGATAGTACCTCAGCAACAACCGAATGCAAAGCTATTCAAGATTACTTCTTTATGAGATGTAAGAGAGAGGAGGAAAAGATCCACTAACCGTTATCTTCCGCTAATGATTGATTCAATCTTCCCTCTTTGCTGCTTGCTCCCAGCTCCTTGCTCTTTCACTGGCCCAGCTACATAAAGATCCTGCAAAAGCACAAGAAAGGGAAACTACAAGAAGCATACATCCATAACTGATTCAAGGATTAGAATAAATCAAATATACAAGCATCAATACACCATTAAGACACATGCATATAGAAGAACCTCAAATGCTTTATTAATGGAAGAAGTAAAGTTCTGAGAATGTTACAACCATAAGAGGCCCAATCCAGCAACACCTCCCAGCAGAAAGAAATCTCCTCTTCACCTCCTTCAAAGCAATCACCCAATAGTTCTATGCACAAACCAACAACACTTCCTTACATTCACAGAATTCCAGCCTCCCTAGACCTCATGAGAGAGCTCTATATATAGGAGTTTTGGAGAAAGGATGAGTCAGCTTGAGGCTGGCATGAAGTTGACTAGTGTCCTCTCCCACTTCAGTTATACTTCAGTTCTTGAGTCCACTTGGAGTTTCTTGCTTCCACTTGGAGATCTAGATCCTCTTACTCATCACAAGGCGAATTCCCTGATCCAAGTGTCATTTTGGAAGCTTCCTGGGCATTTGACACCTTGCAGAATGACTGTGCCACTTGGCCAATCTTGCCCAGCACAGGTAGCCTTCATTGCTTTTGACATTCAGTGCAGGTACAGAGTGGAGCAGTTGACATTCAGCGCAGATGCTCAGTGGAGCAGCTGACATGATCCAGAAATAGCCTGTTTTTGAGTGTTTTCAGGTGGAGAATTGATTTTCAGTGCTATGGTTTGCTGACCTTGTTCCTCTAGGGGTAGGAACAACATGTTTAGGGACTTTGGATCCCTCAGATTATTGACATTTCATGCTTCATGTTGTTAGGCACAAAAATGTCTATAACAGACTGGGAAAACACCATTTAGACTAGTCTATGGACAAGAAGTAGTGATGCTGATGGAATATTTAGTACCCAGCCTAAGGATCACAACAGTAATAGAGATGGAAGATTGTGACATAATAGAGGAATGCCTAGCACAACTCCTTGCATTAGAGGAAGAACGATTTTTGGCTGGATTTCATCAGCAAGTGTAGAAATCTAGGGAAAAGGCATGGCATGATCATCACATTAAGAAGCACACTTTTAAGAATGGAGATTTGGTCCTGATGTATGACAGCAACTTTACCAAATTTTCTAGGGATGCTTCAGATGCATTGGCTAGGACCATATGTGATTAAGGAAATTTTGGATGGTGGCGCAGTTCAGCTCGCGAAGCTGAATGGGGAAGTTTTTCTTGGTAGGATTAATGGAAGCATATTGAACGTTTATAGGGATGATCTTTTCCTTGCACAATTACTACATGAGAACACAAAAGTCTTAGTGCTTCTGGCAGTTGAAAGAGAGCGCAGGACTATAAAATACTATGTCAGGGAAAAATTATATCAAAGAAGGAGGGTTGCATAATGTTTAGGAAGATGGTGTAGGTGGAAGCTATGATGAGGTACTTGTGCCATAAGGAGGGGTCCCTCGTAGTATGCCCATAAAGTGGTCATTGGAACAACTACAATTGATTTGACAATGATTTTTCCATGAAAAGGAGTGGGGGAAATGCATTTAAGGAGCATATCTATGAAAATCTGGTGCCAAAAATGCATTCATGAGGGGGATCTGGAGGGAATCAAGTGGTTTGAATTCTAAAAAAGCTATAAATATGGCACCTCACTCCACATTCTGACACTTTTCTTTCAGAGAGATTATTTTGTGATTTTGCACCCAAGTGTGAGTAGAGATAATTGTTATACGTCTGAGTAGAATTGGACAGAGTTGGAGAAAGAATTCTTATAGAGAGGGCTTGGATATATCATGAATTTTGCATTGCTTGCCCATACTATGGCACTGCAATCCCCAAGAAAGAAGCCTACTGCCTCAATATCAACAACTAAGAAGTAGAAAAAGATGTAGTAGACCCTGGTTCGCCAATCGCCGCGGAAAGTTCCAACTGAACATAGACAGAAAGGGAAAAGTGGATAAAAACAAGTATCCAATGGAACTGCACAACTTGGATGAGGAAGAATTGGCCATTGGCCTTGAAGAAATCAGGCCGAAGAAGTAGAACCCATTTACAGGTTTCCCCTGTATTTTCCACCGCGGAAACCAACATCCAAGGTCACGAAGGATCCGGATGCTATTAAATATAAGGTCTTCACTCCATTGTTACCTGAAGACGTACCTATTGAGGATGAATTATTGGCCCAAGTACCGTACTTGAAAATGGAATATTTGGATTTAAATGATCAAAGTAAATACCCATAGTTTGAGCCTAGCCAGTACCTAAGATCCGTATATTATGAAGAAGCAAGCGTCACACGAGTTGAACCAATGGAGTGGGGTGCTGAAATTTAGTGCACAAGATTGTTGAACATGTTGGATGTTCCATATTTCAGGCGTAGTAATATAAATACTATCTGTGTGCACCAATTATTCACTCTGGTACATGATAAGTGTCTTTGGCTTGGGATGCCCATCCATATTGATGAGATTCTGATCAAACGAATTACCGCGTTACCTTGTTAGGGGGAAAATCTGGATGATGCTTTTGTAGGAAAGTTAGAGGAGAAGAAAATAGAAAATCAAATGATGAGTGACTTTGGATTGATCAATAAGTCTGGGGGCTACACCGTTAGCTCTATTAGCGATAAAGCTACACAATTTTCTGCCTCTATTTTCACCCGGAATATTATGAGAAAGTGTCGGGCAGATGAAGTATCAACCCCTGTTGTCTCCTTTGCTATGTAGTGCAGCAAGGGGGTCTAGTTAAACTGGGTTGGGTACCTTTATCGAGAATTCCTAGATGATTGCCGCAAAGCACAAAAGGAAGGAAAGTCGTTTCATCATGCATGGTTTTTAATTCTGGTTGCATTACTCGCTTGGAGAGCACCGGGGAATTGCAGTTCCCATGGTGGAACCGGATAATATCTGTGAAGCTACATGATATGCCTCGTTGTGGGCATATAAAGAACCTACAAGGGCCATGGAGAATAAGATGTTTTGGGTTCTATTTAAAATGGACCTACACATGGTGATTACCCAACAGTCGTGGTTATCACCTGCCCTATTTTCTCAATATCGCGATGTTTCAAAGTTCAAGGCCGATTTTCACAATGTATGTTGGGTGTGAAGCCTGATTATCTTTTTATTTAGAGGTATCACTATATTGGACCCCAGTTCGTAATGCGGTGACAATGCCGCCTGCAAAATGTACACTGCAGGGGGGTCCAGGGGGGTTTTTGGAATCCCCCCTGGCGGAGGATCAGGGGCAACACCCCTGAAGCTAAAAATAGATGTAAACTTTCCTTGTAAAATGTTGTAGTTTCATAGTCAACCTGGGTAGTTCATTAGGCGGAGATATGATGGTAGAAGTTATGTTTAATTTAGGTTTTTTTTCCCTAGGAGGCAATCCCTCACTATATATGAGGGAATTGTATTGCGCCTATGAATATCTATATTCTGAGCGAGAAAGAGAGAGGAGATTGTGTGAGAGTGAAGATGGAATTATAGTGTATCTGTTGTAGGTTGTATCTCTTCAGTTTGTTGGATAATATAAAAGGAAGGACTGGCTGTTTCTCCATGGACATAGCCCAAAATGGGTGAACCACATATATCTGTGTCTCTCTTGTTTTATGTGTTTATATTTCTGCAATAATTTACGTGTTCCATTGCTCTGTAATATATAATTTACTAACAACTAGTATAAGAGCCAAAGGTCTATTTCGCTAATAAACTCGTAGGAGAGAAGGGTTCCTGGTTCGAGTGGGAGCAATGGCAAAAGATGGTAGGTTTACGGTCTAAATAGTTAACGACCAAAACTACTAGTTGTGGAAGATGTAGATGGAATATTATCTATATCAGAAAGATCTATACCTACCATTGAGAGGAAAGACAAAGAAGCCAATGAGTATGACAGGCATAGAATGGGATATTCTCGACAGAAAGGCACTTGGAACAATACGACTGTGCCTAGCGGCGTCGATAGCCTTTAATATTTCAAAGGAAACAACAATAGAGGGTTTAATGTAAGCATTGGCCAAACTATATGAAAAACCCTTGGCCTCAAATAAGGTTTTTCTAATGAAGCATTTATTTAATATGAAGATGTCAGAAGGTGGATCTATTGCTGATCATTTAAATGAATTTAATATAGTTACCAGTTATTTAAGTTTTCTTGGGGTAACTTTTCATGATGAAGTTAGGGCTTTGTTATTTCTGTGGTCATTGCCAGAAAGTTGGAATGGTTTAGTTATGGCCATTAGTAACTTTGTCTCTAGATATAGTACTTTAAAGTTTGATGATGTTGTTGGTGCAATCCTTAGTGAGGAAATGCGACGGAAAAGCTCTGGTGAGACATCTGGTAATGCTTTGACTGTAGAGACTGTTAGAGCCTAAATCTGCCTTAGGCTGAAAGAAGGCAAAATTCAGGATAACCGCAAACCACGCTCAGCCTCGTAGCTAGCCCTACGAGGACATGAGAGGTTTCTCTCCGGGTCACACTCAGTAAAAATACACAATAGGGTCTGAGATGACTTAAAACGAATAATGATTTTAGGCTAGTAAATAGATATGAAAAAGAGAATTTTTGAATGACTGAATTTTCTGGGCTGTGTGGGACCAAAGCACCGCATGAGCTGGGAAATTAAATCAAAGACACAGAATAGTTCATGAGGTAAGAGAGGTAGGAAATTTAGCAATCAGATTTAAATAATATGGAGTTGGAAGCTTGTTGATGGGGCTGAAAAGGGCATATGTGATGAATCCTTTTTAGACAGAAGAAGAAACACAGAGGATGAATGTTTTCCAAGGCAGAGCAATAAATTTGGATTCTACCTTTCCTACTTAAAAATCATTCAACTAGAAATGGCTATGAATGAATTGCAAAACATTACAAGTTACATATGAAACAGAGAAGAAACATATTGCTAAACTCACGCCACAGGAATCTCATAAATCAGAGCTGCATCATTTTTCATTAATCTCTTGGCCAAGCTGTACAATGAATAGCTGAGCTTTTTCTCCACGCTATTCCCAGAAACTCCAACCCTTTACAAATGACTTTCAATACAATAAATAAGCTCAGAAGTGGGAAAGAAAATTGATGAAGATAGGGAGTCGCTTAATCATCATTAATGAACTAAAGCTAAAGAGCTAACCGTTTGCCAGCGTTACGTTTTCCAGCGCTCGGTTCGCTGCCACTTGTGCCTATTACCCAGAATCTGTTGGCTTTTAATATAGGAACCAGTCAACCATTAGGGATCCTTCCTTAGTTGCCTATTAAATTGGGAGCAAAAATCATTTATCTCAATGTGATGGTAGTCCCAGGACCTTTATATTACAATTTACTTCTTGGGTGCGACTATGTTTATGACATGGGAGCTATTGTTTCAACACTCTTTTGAGTGATGTGTTGCTTGCATGAAGGTAGAATTGTCACCATTGACTAACTTTCATTTCCTAGTCCAAATATGGCTTCCAGTCAACCATCTTCCCTAAATGGTCCTTTTGTACCAATGGTATCATCCATGCCATGGATTAATTATGTGGCAACCCGTTCCATGCCTACATCAACTAACGGTCAATTTGGTGATGTTGTACATTATGCAGTGGGGGCATTGGAAACAGATATCTCTATTGGATTCCTTGCTATGGATCCCTTCCATAGCATTGTCCTCCCAATTTATGAGAACCTCTTGGAAGTCATGACCTCTTATGAGTCGTGATCGAGGAAAATGAGGATAGTTATTTTACTATTTCAACCTCATTAAAAACTGAAATAGGTCCTAGAGCATAGTTCCTTGTCTTGTGTCAAGCTCATTAAAAAAAGAAACAATGAATATGAGCATAGTTCCTTGTCTTTTGTTAAGCTCGTTAAAAAAGAATGAAACAAGGAATACGAGGATAGTTCCTTATCTTGTGTCAACCTCGTTAGAAAATGAAACAAGGAAACTGAGCAGAGTTCCTTGTCTGGTGTCAAGCTCATTATATATATATATATATATATATATATATATATATATATATATATATATATATATATATATATATATATATATATATATATATATATATATATATATATAGATATATATATAAGGTCCCCTGGGGAAAAGTTCCATTCGAGTCTTTGATTAGATCTTGTAAAATCCCAGTCGAGTCTTTCACTTGATCTCGTAAATGAACCTTCATTCCATCCACCTGATAGCCATAAGAATTCTACTTAGGTGAATGCAATGAAGCTTGTCGGGCATGCACCTAGAATCGAGTCATTATGTTGGGGGCATGTAAACCAATCTCAAGCATAGTTGTTTTTCATTTCAAGCTTGTGTAAAAATGAAACCGAATCCAATTATGGGTTTTCGTTTCAAGCTTGTGTAACCATGAAACTGAATCCAAGCATAGTTTTTTGTTTCAAGCTTGTGTAAACATGAAACTGAATCCAAGCATAGTTCCCTATGGTTCAAGCTTGTGTAAAAATGAACCCATTTCCATTTTAACCCTCGTGATTCCCATTTTATTAGCCTCTTTCATTAGATGAGCCTTGGTTTTTCTCTTTCCATCGTCACTATCTGCTTTTCCAATCATACACTTTCGCTTGGTTGTTTTACCCTTTTTGAGGAACAGTTGTAATGAGTGGTCTTATTAGCTAGCCTCTTCACATAAATCAACATGTTTTGAGAAGTTCCCACACCACCGGAACCAATTTCTATCCTAGTCACCACTCGTTCCTCAAAGTGAAGTCCTCTTTAAGCTCTTTTCAGACTCTCGAAAAATGAAAAGATTTCCGAGTGCTTGTCCTTTTCAGCTCGTTAACGGATTAGAAACGACATATACTCAGTATAAGTTTAACCATTTTTCGTTAGGAAAAAGGAATATGTTGACCAAACATGGTCAATAGGTTCTCTCTTGTATTGTTTTACACTTTTTCAGAATTGAGAGACAAATCTACAAAAAATAACTTGTGGAGTTTTCTTTTTGTCCCTTTTCAAACTCTCTAAACATGAAAAGGAGCGAGTTATCATTGTCTTTAAACTCATTAAAACATCAAATAGCGACAAAATTGTCCATCATGACAAGACCGAGTTTCACCTTCACTAGACTCGTTAAAACATTACATAGCGATGGATTCACCCGAAGGGTGGAATTATACAACAAGCATATGTTATCCTCCTCAAGCTTGATAAAAATAAAGAGGTACTGGTCAACAATGACTACGGAAAATTGGAAAAGGGTTAAACCAATTTATGGCAGCAGGTCGCTCTTGAACATAACACTTTCACTTCATCATTATGACTATTTGGGTTGGGTTATCTGCTTGATGGTTATCTTACCTTGGTCTATCATACTATCCATTACTTTTGTTTTGGCTCAATGCTACCAATCCATTCAGTGTTGCCAACATATTCAAAAGAGGTAACTCATTTTAAAATCCATCCTTTGCAATACTCATAAACCTTCATTTTCATGACCGCCATTCCTGAACCTTCTGTCGTCAGTCAAATTTTGTCTCCAAAATCATTACACTCGTTTCGTGTCGTTGATGTGGGATACATCAAGGCCCCCCTGCGATGAGTCACTTCTTGTCGACATTAGCACATTATCCAAGAAGTTGACTTAGAAACACCTCTTTAGTACCTTGAGACTTCCATACATCAATGGCAGGTTTCTCACTTCCCGCGATAGGTTGACCTCACTGGCCTTCGACCGAAAGACTTTGTATGGTGTTCGACATCAAAACATGCATTCACACTATGCATAATGTATTGTAGTACCTTGAGGATCATTATCATTATCGGTGATTTCTCTCGCGTCTGTTAGCGACTTACAGCATTGGTTGGTAATCAGATGGTGTCTTCCCATGTTTGACTTCAGATCACATATTCGTATGGTTAGACTTATACTTGAGTGAATGATTGGACGATATAGAAGACCCCGAATTTAGTTTCATCCATCTGGGATGCGATTTCAAGAAATGTAGCAAATCATCCATACAATGGCTTTACAGTGATGGTCATCCTATCATGGGTCTATATCTGTAGACAACTGTCTATGTGTTTTTAATGAAAGTTTATATTCTAAGCATTGGTATGCCTTCCCTCGACAATTCATGAGAAAAAATAAAAATATCATGATATTATGTATTATAATCGATGCAAGTCACCAACCACTTCAGAACCTCCTCATCACATCGTAAAGCATATCACTTGACATCATTATTTTCGACTTCATGCTTTAGGGGGCAGTTGTTATAGGTCCATTTGGGCACATCACTCCCTTCATTCAAATCAGTACCAGTAGGGCTCATCAAACCCTAATTCAGTTTCTACATGCCCTAGAAAAGTCATCATTTTGAATGCCTCCTTCCTTGAGATTTATTTGGCTTAAAACCCTCCATAATTGCCTCCTTGAGGGACCAGCACAGCCTTGGATAGGGGTAAGTGTGCTTCAATGCAAGTAGGCCCATGTCAGGGTACTCTGTAGAGCACCTAGGCCCACTTTGACCTCTGGTGGGTGAGATTGAACGAAATTAACATAGGCTTCTGGGAATATTCTTATCTTCTAGAGCCATCTAGAAGATTCCCACACTTATCATCTCCTATGAGCTCGAAATTGGATAGGGAATGAGTTAAGTAACCTCCTATACTCTCATCCCTTCCTCCATGGAAACTAACTCTAAGTTTGGAAGGTGATTCAATACCCTCATTTATGAACAAACCTCCTCCATTTTCCTATAAATTCAGCACTAATCTAAGTGATCAAGGGCTGGACTTTGAGAATTTGTAAGGAGATACTATTGGTGTGTGAATTGAGAGTATAAGAAAGTTTTGTTATGCTACCAGAGTGTTGTGTTATTGATGTGATGTTGGTTGGAACCCAAGCAGGAAGAGTGGCAATGGTTCAGACTTCATGGTTGTAATTCTTCCTTCTACTTAATAAAGTTGTTTACACCTTTTTCCATGTGCATATATTGATATATGATGTTTATATGTGTGAATGTATCTAATTCCATTTACTTGTATTCAATAGATCACTTGCCTTGATTGGTTCTCTATCTTCTATTTATGTTTGCAGGTACTTTTTGAGCGAGTTAAGTTCGAGAAGGACCGAAGGGAGTCAAACAAAGAAGACAAAAGGAAAGCGAAAGAGCAAGTAGGTCCTTTGAATCCCTTTGTCTTATTTTTCGTTTATAGAAAAAGGATAAGCACTTTAAATATGTTGTTCTAGGTATAGCTACCTACCTAAGGAATTAGTATTTATCTGTAGATACAAAATTCCTCATAACACATGGATTGTGTTTCTATATTTCACATGAATGGCTAATATATTGTGAATTATTTGAGGGAATTGGAACATCATGCAAGAATGTTGATTCTATTGCAGTACTACTTAATATTAGAACTTATTTTATTGGAGTCTGATAATTACATCGAAAACCACCTATTTTGTTAAGGTCTATGTACAACATGATAAATGTGTTGGATAAAATCCTTTGTTGTTATTATGAAGTAGCGGGATAATGTTAAGGTTTTCCTTTTACTTTAACTTTAATAACTTATGATTTTACATGAGGGGCTTATCCAGCCAATTGTGATAAATGTCCTAGTGTTGGACCTGCATTATTCACTTGAATAGGATTTGTGTGCAGTCTTAAGTAGAGAACAACCTCATAAGAGCGATTGAATTGAATTGTATATCCCCGCAATTTTATAGATTCACTTCATCTCTATCTGCAAAGTTTTTAAACCTCCTTAGGTTGGAAGAAAATACTATTTATTGTAAGTTTGTTGTGAATCGCATGGTGCTCCATGGTGTTTGGAAGGAGAGTTAGAAGGCCTTCAGGAGTTCACTACAAGTTCTTGGCAAGGGGCGGGTGAAAGGTTGCTAGCGTACACATGCCTAAAACTCCTTGTCCCTAAGTGGGGACATGATCAAGGCTTGGAAATTATCCATTATATGCATGTCCAAAAAGCACGTGCTTGTATTCAAACACTCAAAATGATTTCCACATCCCTCCAAGGAATGTCAATATTTGTGTGTCCCTTTTAGTATCCTATGAATCTCGTGGACTCTAGAAGAGTAGCTCTATTGTAAGATCAAGAGGGATGGCACTGGTGGGTGCTTCAGTAATCCATTGTGGCCATGGTGGAACATTGGTGTAGCTTTAGATGGTTGCAAAAACATTGTAGCCAAGCCATAGGCAAATCAATTCAAGGAATCTAGGTGGGAATTCAACCTTATAGCTCTAATAGGATAACAATTTTCCAACAACCTGGTGGAAACCTATCTCTGGAAGCTATGTATTGGGTGCCCAATTTTTGCCTCATCATTATTGGGCTAAGGAGGGGTGGCATGATCCAAAGCTTATTTTCCCCATAATTTAAAAGGGGAAGATTGTAGAAAAGGGGTGGGATAATGTGAGGGCAGCACATGGTTGCCTCCATGTTATTCTAGCTTCAATCTCATTGGTTGTAACAAATCCCACCCGATATCTCATCCCGTTGACATTTATCCAGTAAGTTCATAGGTGGAGTTTTATTCGAAGGTGCAAAATGACATGGATTAGAACATGGTGGCCTCCATGCAATCTTAGTTACAATGGTATTTGTGCAGGGTGGGCCTTAGGACAACTGAGGCCAGTGTATTTACCTTGGAGACTTTTAAGGGTAGCTTTAAAAACGGAACAAGGTGACAAGGCAACGGGCAGTGGTGGCATTCGAAGCCATAATGGATGGATAATGGGAAAATGGGTTGGGTGGCCCACCATACATGCAATCCTAGTAATAAGGCCCCAACAGATAATAAAGAAACATATGAATAGAAACACTCGGAGAACAAGACTAGGATGACATGGAAGGAGTTGGTGAGTAGAGGTCTTAGTGTTGAGGTCTGATTTTGTGAGAGCCACCACTTCAATAAGACTATGGAGATTCACCACTCAAAATTGATTGTGTGTGCCTTTGTGACGTTAGTAGGGAGGGAACCCCACATTGCAAGTCGTTGATCTCTTCCAGGATCTAATGGTGCAGGTGGAGTGTGACACGCCCTCCCTTGTGACATTAGCAAGGAGGAATGGGGTGGGACAATTGGTATTAGTCACCAGACCAATAGAAGCACGAAGGAATATCTGATGGAAGCCTGAAAACCTTAGGTTGGATTGAGATGGGTGCCCACATTTTTAATGGTCGAGTACATTGACCCGTCGCAAACCACCTACTGGTCGTCAATCACACACCCCCCCCCCCCCCCCTCAATCATTACGGACCGTTGGATTTAGTTGGTGATTCAGGGTGACATGATGCCATAATACTATTGATGTATCCATTTTTAAGATGTAGCACAGGAATATAAATATAAATAGATCTCTCTCTCTCTCTCTCTCTATATATATATATATATATATATATATATATTTATATATATATATATATATATATATATATATATATATATATATATATATATATATTTATATATATATATATATATATATATATATATATATATATATATATATATATATATATATATATATATAGATAGATGTATATGTATATGTACATGTATATATAACAAAAATAATTAGCTCTCCATAATGTTAATATATGTCTCTATTCAAGTTATAATACTCTACTGCAGAAGAATGGCTGTACACTTGATTTAATAATCCAAGCCCTTGAAAGGAGAATTGATAAAATAAAAGATAAAAACAAAAATGTATCCCATTTTTCTAACAGTATAAGAGAAATTGGATAAGTTAAGTCAACATTTCCACTAAGTTTATGGTGGGTTGTTTACAATAATTTCCATATGAGTTTAGAATTTTGTACATAGAAGTTGAGCCCTTTAGTCTCCCCACTGTTGGGCATGGAATCCCCCCATAACATGGTTTGGGGCTCAAAGCCCAAGTTTTGAGTAATATTGTTGTAAAATCTCTGCGAATTGCTGGAGCAGAGTGCAAACTGTATGTTAGAGTCATAGGGTTTTCTGTCCTAAGTTTTGAATGTAGTGTCAGCCTACCCATGGTCCGTGGACCATGGGATTGTATATATAGAGCGAGGCTCTAAGCTGTAAAGTAGTTAGTTAACCAACGGATGGAGTCTAAAAGATAGTGAAGCATAGAGCAAGAGTCTAAGTATCTTGGGTAGTAGTAATAGGAAGAGGCTCTGCAGCTGAGTGCGCAGAGGCCTAGTAGAGTCCGCAGTTGAGTGTGCGAAACCCTACAGCTGAGTGTGCAGGGTGGAGTCAAGTCTGTAACCAAGGAAGAAGAATAATAAAGAGAAGTTTTATATGAATTCTGTGTCTTCGTTCTTATGTTATTACATGTTTGATATCAAGTGAAAGTATACTGTTTATTTACTGCATGCTCTTGTATGAATGGTGAATATTGTTAAGTATAAATGAAATCATACAGATAACATAAGTTAATCAACTAATATTGGCTTTCTAGTAAGGATTTGGGTAATACCACTTTTCGGCCCCCGAGTAGGGCTGCGCGACGACAACATCACCGACTACGAGGTACTTATAAGTGCGTGTAGCGACGTGCGTTCAGGGTCAAACCACGGACCACTCGAACTCAGCAGACATTCCTAGGGTGCAGAAACCTAGTTCTATAACCCTCACATACTACTTTAGGTGAGACCTCAGTCCGCGCTCCACGGACTGTTGCCGAAAGGGCTAGTAGTACCAGGATTTGTTTGGCTAAATCATCTTTGAACCTGGGTCAGGGCCCAATAAGCGAACAAATGGTTCCATTGTCAGGACCGGGATCTGCATAAGGGTTGTCTGATGTCGTGTCACTAGAATCCAACGAAGAAAGAAATTGAAGGGTGGTTAGGCAGAAAGATTCACGAGTTCATGACACAGGAAAACAGGAATCCACAAGTGTCAAAGGAACAATGGTCAGAGTGCTACTTATATCGAAAATCCATGAAATTTTCTTTGCATCCTTTCCCTCTGAGTTGTATGAGTGGATCACGAAGCTAGCAGATAGTGAGGGAAGGTGTAGGCTCAGCAAACCAATTGTGTGGACTCCAAAATTAGTGCGCAGACTAGAAGCATCGAAAGATAGGATCACGCGCATTGTGGACCATTGGCTTGATCAAATTATAGGGAGGTTTATCACTAAGTTTGTGGTAGACACAACAGTCAGCTACATTGAGGTGGAACTACGCTTCCTCAAAGGACCGCGAGGTAAGTACATTAAATCTTTGAACACTTGGATTAAGATGTTATTGTGTGAAAAGTGGGTTATGTGAATAAATTGATGTTTGGGGCTACGTGAAGTGGGAGGATCTATAGAAGCAAAGGTAGCACAGAGATAGAAGATAGCCCCTTGATTTTGCCTCGGTGGGAAAGTGAGGAAGAGCTCGCGAAAGTTTCTCTGAGAAATGTAGTCGGCCTGATAAGGCAGCGAATTCACCGCCTACCACCTCCAGCCACATTACCACAAGTCTCACCATCTTCACCTCCATCTCTACCCAGACCACCTCTGCCACCACCATAGTTCAATATGGCGAGTGCAATAAAATTGTCGGTATTCAAGGGAGTAGGGAACGAAGATCCAGACCAATTTTGTTTCATGGTAAGGGCTAGATGGGAAGCGCAAGGGTCATGGATGACAATATAAAGAAGGAAACATTGGTGAGTGAGTTGCAAGATCGTGCACTAACATGGTAGATTAAGAATTCTAATGACCATTCGAATGCGGGGATCGCAGATATTCAGGCCGTGCTGAACAGGGAATTTAGAAGGCCAATGTCGGAGACACAATCGATTATCAGGTTTAAGGAGATTTTGATGCTTCCAGGAAAGACCCCATGGGATCTGGATCAGAGACTGAAGAGTATGATTCGCGATGCCAACATGACCTTGACAGATGGGCAACACCTCACATGGTTTGTAGCGTCACTAACACCGCATCTAAGAATGACGTTGTCGCAGCATAAGTTATCCACCTAGACTGAACTTTGGAGATCGCAATGAAACTGCACGAGACCCCAATACAAGATCCTAGCCTGGGAGTCCAACAAATCCATGCGCAGCTACAAAATTTGTGTCTGGAAATGCAGCGTTTGAAGAAAGACAGGACAACTCACCCAAAAGCATGCGAGGAGGTATGGTGCATAAAATGCAAAGGCTAGGGGCATGACAAGGACCATTGTCTAGTCTTCTTGAATTACTTGATGGGAGAAGGGCCAATGCCATTATGACTAGAGGCACAAGTAGGACCAAGCATAGCACTTGAAGTATGGTGCACAATCTGTCAGATAGGAGGAAAACACGCTACAGATAATTGTCATCTATTGCAAAAGTATACGCAAACGTCCCAACAATTGTTATGTAATTTCTGCAGGTCGATAGACCATGATGAGTGCACCTGCAGAAGTTATGAGCTAATTATGGATCGGACTCCTGCCTACATAGTGCAGGCTGAAGCATGAGCCCTCGACTACGGGACTGGCACGTGCTGGATTTTAGGGGTGTGGCCGAGGTCAAGTTGGAATGGGACCAGGAAAAGGTGGACAACTAATTTGTTACAATTGCGGAGGCCCATGGCACTATGCCCGCGATTGTACAAATTTGATGAGAACATCATGCTTATATTGTACTCAGTTTGATCATGAGGCAGAGGACTACCCTATAGTGATAGCGAGGCTGTGTGAGAAAGGGGTATTCCACCCTCCTCCGACTCAGAATTTGCAAATAATGAGGTCTAAGCCACGCGAAGAGGACCCAAATGTAAACATAGTGCTCAAAAGCGGTATCATGATCGGAGATGACAAAGGTAAGCAGCCTAAAGAAAGTGTGTGGGTTTGCAAGGCTCCTATAAAGGAACCTAAATTTGATTTAGAGTGCACCAATGAGACATTCATGGAAGCTAAGAAGAGCTTCATGGAGGCCTCCACTTCAGGTAGTAAGGATCGACTAGAGCCGGAGATGGATCCTTCACTGATCACTACCTTTCTAGAGACATGTATGAAACTGTTTCATGACAACAAGGCTGTGAAAGGACTGCAGGAAATTATCACTAGGTGCATTGGGTCAGGAGAACTGTGCGTAGTCTGGAAGCTTAGAAAGCACACATCGCGAACAAGAAGGGAAATGAGATTGACTACGAAAATCAGGGAGTATGAAATGGATCAAATAATTCTGGATCTAGGATTGGACGTGAATGTACTACCAAAACAAATGTGGGAACGCATGGGCAGACCCGCACTACAATGGTCTCCTATTCAATTGCAAATGGTGAACCAACAGAAGATCTTACGCATGGGAAGATTGCAAGGAGTAACGGTGGATATTGAAGGTACGAGCGTGTTGGTGGATTTCGAAGTGATAGAGATTGTCGATGATAGCAATCCCTATCCCATGCTACTGGGAATAGACTGGGCCACCGATATGAACGGACTAATAAATCTGAAGAAGCGCAAAATTATTTTTGAGAAAAAGTCACTATGTGTAGTGGTGCGTTTAGACCCTGCGGAAGGAGCATGCTACATAGAGCCAATGTGTGACGATGAGATAGACTATATCTACAAGATAAATGCTTAGGAATAGGATTGGGTGAACCCCATAGCGAATGGTTGGATTTTGTGGGAGCACGAAAGCTCCTACACATCAGATTCGAATGAGGAAATAGAATGATGGCAGAATCGGTTACACGAGATAACCATGCTCAATTGCAACATGATCGTAAGATCACTGCACTGTGTGACAACAGAGGTAAGGGATCTGCTTATGTATGATGGGTTGACAGTAGTGGATGAATTCTTAAACAAATTTGAAAGCTCAGTTCCGAAACAGCAACAGTTCGATGCTCTAAAATGGGCATTGCATGCGACACCTGCAAGGTGGTGGGGTACGCATCAGAGAAGTATTGAGAGCTGACACGAATGCAGAAGGGGGATTCTTATATGATTTTGAAAACCTCAGCTATGGATGAGAGCTATTTATGAGGTGCGAAAAAGCTTGCACACCCACCTTTCCAGATGGTTACAGGCGTATGGCATGAAGCTCGAACGAATGCACACTGCTATCATGATAGGCAATAGGAACAACAAGAAGAAGCAGGCAAGACAAGTGCACGAATGACAAAGCATGATAAAACCTAGCACACCAAACATAATACATGGGGAAGCCTTTGACAAGGTGTGCAAAGTGTTGAACAGGGTCCACCATGTGAGACCCACCGACTAGGATCTATGTGTACTAGCGGTTGTATGAGATTGTAGGACCATGTGAAAAACTCTGACCATGCAAGCACTTCCGAAGTTGAAGTATGAAGCAGGGGTTGTAGTCCTTGTAGAGCATGTGAATACGAGTCTGTGCATAACATCACCCGTAGATATGATGGTCCGTGCTGACTGGAACGAAGAAATAACATAGTTGCGTGAAACATAACATATAAGACTTGAGGAAGAAATTCGACAGGGAAACTTTAGACTTCACAAACTTGAAAAATACTGGGTACGACTAAGGGAGAAAAGCGTTTTAATGGATGCAGGGGTCAAGAAGCTGGAAAACAAAATAAAGGAAGCATTTCTCATCGAGAAACGGAGGATGGCAAGGCAAGGTGTGTATAATCATACTGAAAAATTGGAGAGCTATCACTGTGAATTGGTTAGACTACTGCCATGGCTGAGACCGCATCTCACCAAATGTAGTGACCAATGCAACGCAGTGAAAATAGTAGATTGCGTGATGCCGATTGCTATAATGGAAGATGGGGATTTTCTGCAAACCGTGGTGGAGAACGACATGAAGCCCTGCCCTGGTGGTGTGCCCACCTGACTAGCCGTAGGAAGGACAATCTTAGCACTCTAGGTAGTTGAAAGGGAGTGCATGACTATAAAATATTTTACCTGGGGGTTGCGCGATATGAGAGATGCGCAGAGGAGCAGGACGTCACAGGGTTTGTGACCGCACGCGGAGGGCTACGTTGCCATGCGGGTCTGCTGGGAAGTGACTATTGGTTTCATTGTTCATGACGAGATGTCTGATTTGAGGCCAAATGGAACGGGCGTTGGGCATTTAAGACGAAAGTTATGGGAAAGACCAAACGACCGATGGAGAGGTGCGGGGACTCAAAACTGGCCCAAATTTCTTGGACATGCACCATTAGTCATGATTTTTCATGCCAAATCCAATGATGTAAACTTTTTGCAATTTGGAGCTCCCTAGCAAAAGCGCGCGCCACGTGCGCGGCGCATAGGGAAGTGGCGCGGCGCATTGGGCTTGAGGCGCGGCGCATAGAGCCTGTGCGTAGTGCTTTTTGCAGGAGACTTTTGGAGGCCTTCTCGGTGTCCAAATTGGGTGCAGGATAGCTCGTTGGAAAGGTATTTGAGTCTAATTTCCAACCTAATTAGATATTTTCAATTTGGAGTTTATTTTCCCTATAAAAGTTAAATCTCCAAAGACTGGTCAAAATGTGCCAAATGAGGCTACCTCAAGGCAGAGTTCTATTGCAGTCAACTTTTGAAGGTGTTCCTCAACTCCAAATTGAGCTCATGATAGCTCATTGGAAACCTCGTTGTGTCTAGTTATCATTTTACTCATCAAGAAAGTCATTTGGGAAACCAAGCTAGGAGAAAGCGTGATTTTCCCAAGGTCACTTTATAGGTTCATCAATTCTCCCGAGGCAATTGTATTTTTGACATTTCTCTAAAACCATGACACCTGTGTAAAAAGTGAAGGAGGTTTTTCTTCCTTTGCATATTTTCGAAAAATACCTCTCTCAATTTTCCAAAATTCATCTTTTCTTGCTCAAAAACATCATTTGAGTGAATTATTGAACGTTCCTCTGGCCTGCAAGTATTATTGAATCACTTTGAGAACAACAATTTGCAAACCCTAGACCTAATGAACAAGTTGACTCTTTGCTTATCAGGCGATAAAAACAAGAATGTAAATGATTTCAAGACTGTCTTAATGAACTTTAATAAACAGAGCTGAGCCAGCAGGACATGGCATGAGGGATAAATGAGCGACCAGGTCCTTCCGGCAGAATATGGCATGATCCTAAATGGAATGCAGGTGATCGAGCAGAATGGGACACCTAAAAATGAAATGCCAAAAGATTTTTGATCTCTGAGGAGGACTGACAAGACCGACTCTAACATTGGCTCCAATGGGGGATGGTAGCTCCGTGGAGGTGCCAAAAACTGCAGATCTTTGGGAGAGCATATAGTGCCTTTCGTCCATTGGGCTATGGAATCAAAACACGGAAACTGACATTATGCAGACGGACTTTGACTGAAGACTCAAACTGAAAACCATAATAAAACCAGACATGACTAAATCCTAACTAAGAAACTGGAAAGATGCTCATATTTGAGCTTATTCAGCAAACCTACCTTAATTACTCTTTCCACCACCCGGTCAAGTGAGATGGAACAACCAATGCAACCAGGTAAGCATCATGGCTGATATTTTATTTCTTCCCAAATGCTTTCGGATGCGCAGGAAAAGGGAAGAATCGAAAGGCAACTCCCATGGAAACTTGTAATCAAGTTCACTGCTCACAAACTTGTAAAGCATGAATTGGTTGGATGACTTCAAGAATACTGCAAAAGGATCTTCATAAGCATCGCCATTGATTTCCATTAACACATTACTGCTCTGGTCCAAGTAATCTTCATAGCTGGATATTAAACTTTTCCTCACATCTGTGCTATCTTTCTTTGGTGATAGTAGTAGGCTGTCAAAAGGATCCTGAATTTCATGAAGAACCAAACTCTGTTGCTGATTCCAAACGGAAGCAAGGTCTCCTTTATCAATCTCCTCATATGACTGCAAACTTTGGTATGGGCTATGAAATGAACAATCTGTTAAACAAGACAATGAAGGTGACCTTTGAAACAGATGATTATCAACATTCTCTTTTGTCACATGTTTGGCTGATGGAGAAGAATTTTTACAGCAAACAGAATCTAACACATGAGCAAAAGGATCATCAAAAACTTGAGGGGACTGCTGCGATGTATCTATTGAAACTGTATGACATCCTATTGGCTGTTCATCTTTTTCTTTTGAGATATTATGAAGATTCTGCCTTATAAACTGAAATACTTTGAAACAAAAGGGTATATAATCCTCTTGGATCATTAGATCATGTATTTCGAATGCCACACCTTCATCTGTAATTTGACCTTCAACTGTGTTTGGTGGCTGCAAATCTGGTGCTAGAGAGGGTTTTATATACAAAATGATTTCATCAATCATTTCAGGGAGAGATTACTTATTAACAACTTGCTCAAGAATTTCGCCATCTGTCTCATCCTCAACATTAAAACTGAGAGATTGTTGATTTCCTACAAGCTGTTCATTTGAAGATTTGCTATGCAATTTACCCCTCAAAAACTGAAATGATTCAAAACAGAAAGGTAAGGAATCTTCTTGTATCATTTGATCGCATGTGCCAGCTTCCATGTCTTCATCTGCAACTCGACAATTAATGGCATTTGGGGGCTGGAACTCTGAATATAAGAAGTCTGGAACAAAGTTTTCATCGCCCTCAAGAGGATCCAAATCAAGTCTTGTCGACAGCTGATGTCTGATTGCATGGAAATTATCTCTGATGAACTGACATGAATCAAAGAAAAAAGGCAAAGATCCTTCACTTACTTCAAAATCTGCTGCACTTTCCTCATCGTTTCCATAGCTTATATGCATCGGTTGATCACTGTACTCGAGCTGCTGT
Organism: Pinus tabuliformis; assembly: GCA_031772625.1. NCBI lineage: Eukaryota > Viridiplantae > Streptophyta > Pinopsida > Pinales > Pinaceae > Pinus > Pinus tabuliformis. The sequence continues at coordinate 1,734,068,589 of CM062820.1, read as the reverse complement.
AAGCGAACTTCCTCATCCCACAAACTAGCTACTGATTTGTCTGCAAGATAAGCTTCTGTTTGGAGAGCATAATCATCATCCTCATACTGATCAAACTGAGGCAAATCGTCAGTATAAAACACATCATCAAGCATACATGTCATATCAACAGGTTTTTCTTCTCCCAGATGATCTACAAAGAAATCATTATGACAACTGGGATAAGAAACAAAATGTTTTGGATCAGCAACTTGTTCATGAACGTCATTTTCATCTTTTGCAGTCATTTTCCGCACCATCTATTCTATTGCACTCACCAAAATGTCAAGCTTTTCCTCTGAAGGTGTCGTTTTCTCTGGATTCACATTTTTCATCTCTTCTTCATGCAACCTTGCCCTTCTGATCAGCAAGTGAGCCTCTACATTTACTGCACTTTTCTGCATCTCTTCAATTGTTGCGACATTCTTTTCTGTCAATTGAAACTCCATTTCTGAATCAAAGGCACCCGGGTAATGCAAGAGAGCAGATCTAGGAGGGGGTCTTATATCAACCAGCATTGAATAATAAACTTGATTAAATCTGGCTGAAAATTGTTGTACTGTCTCCCCTGGTAGTACTTTCAGCTGATTATACTCTTCTACGATAAGGAAAAGGTTCTGTCCGACCCTCCACCTGTCAAGAAAAACTTTGATGAACTGCTGTAAATCTGTGATGCTCGCATCAGGCAAGGCTTTGAACCAACTCTTGACTTTGCCTCGCAAAGAAAGAGCAAAAAGCCTTATACTGACATCTTCTTCATCAATTTCAAAAAGGTATAGAAAAGTCTCAACATTCTGCACATTTTGCTCAGCATTGACATTCTTACATTCACCGTCAAATCTTGGCAAGTATAGATCATAGTTTTTGGGGAAAGCATGAAGAACAGAAGGTAAAACAAGAGGTTTATACCTATCTAGGATTATAACAACTGTAGGAATATATACAAGAGCTATGGGATCAGTTTTGTTTTCTTTAGGCTCATCACTTGCAGAGAATAATCATAAAATGTAGGAAAAGTAAAGAGGCCAGGATCAAAGGGAAACTTAGTATTTATGCATTTTGAATGGGTCGATTGAAGATTTTGATCACCTTTATCATACAACAAGTTCTGAAAAACTTTCAGAACAGCTTCAAGAATAGCAAAGAAGTAATTCACAAGAAAGCAGAGTAGGTCCTGAATACCATTCCACGTTGGATACCCGAACTTTGTGTAAGATCCTTCCATTTTCGCAGAGAAAGAGTTAGTCCTCCAGTGGAGTCACCATGAAGCATCGATTGTTGGATTCTTCAGTGAATGGAGTCACCAGGTGAATGATTTTAGCCGTCTTCTGTGTGATCGTTGTCCACCATCAACCATCAGATATGAACTTAATACATGTACTGGGGCAAGACAATCTTCAAGCAAACCGTTTCCGTTCCCCAGTGGAGTCACCACTATGTTAGAGCCTAAATCTGCTTTAGGCTGAAAGAAGGCAAAATTCAGGATAACCACAAACCACGCTCAGCCTCATAGCTAGCCCTACGAGGACAGGAGAGGGCTCTCTCCAGGTCACACTTAGTAAAAATACACAATAGGGTCTAAGATGACTTAAAATGAATAATGATTTTAGGCTAGTAAATAGATATGAAAAAGAGACAATTTTTGAATGACTGAATTTTCTGGGCTGTGTGGGACCAAAGGACCGCATGAGCTGGGAAATTAAATCAAAGACACAGAATAGTTCGTGAGGCAAGATAGGTAGGAAGTTTAGCAATCAGATTTAAATAATATGGAGTGGGAAGCTTGTTGAGGGGGCTGAAAAGGGCATATGTGATGAATCCTTTTCAGACAGAAGAAGAAACACAGAGGATGAATGTTTTCCAAGGCAGAGCAATAAATTTGGATTCTACCTTTCCTACTTAAAAAACATTCAACTGGAAATGGCTATGAATGAATTGCAAAACATTACAAGTTACATATGAAACAGAGAAGAAACATATTGCTAAACTCACGCCACAGGAATCTCATAAATCAGAGCTGCATCATTTTTCATTAATCTCCTGGCCAAGCTGTATAATGAATAGCTGAGTTTTTTCTCCACGCTATTCCAAGAAACACCAACCCTTTACAAATGAATTTCAATACAATAAATAAGCTCAGAAGTGGGAAAGAAAATTGATGAAGATAGGGAGTCATTTAATCATCATTAATGAACTGAAGCTGAAGAGCTAATCGTTTTCCAGCGTTACATTTTCCACCCAAATGACCGATGGAGAGGTCCGGGGACTCAAAACTGGCCCAAATTTCTTGGCCATGCACCATTAGTCATGATTTTTCATGCTAAATCCAATGATGTAAAATTTTTGCAATTTGGAGCTCCCTAGCAAAAGCGCTTGCCACGTGCGTGGTGCATAGGGAAGTGGCGCGGCGCATTGGGCTTGAGGCGCGGCGCATAAGGAAGTGGCGCGGCGCATAGAGCCTGTGCATAGCGCATTTTTCAGGAGACGTTTGGGGGCCTTCGTGGTGTCAAAATTGGGTGCAGGATAGCTCGTTGGAAATGTCTTTGAGTCTACTTTCCAACTCGACTAGAAATTTTCAATTTGGAGTTCATTTTCTCTGTCAAAATTCAAATCTCCCAAGACTGGTCAAAATGTGCCAAATGAGGCTGCCTCAAGGCAGAGTGTTGTTCCAGTCAACCTTTGAAGGTGTTCCTCAACTCCAAATTAATCTCATGATAGCTCATTGGAAAGCTCTTTGTGTATAGTTATCATTTTACTCATAAAGAAAGTCATTTAGGCAACCACGCTAGGAGAAAACTTGATTTTCCCAAGGTCACTTTAGAGGTGCATCAATTCTCTCGAGGCAATTGTATTTTTGACATTTCTCTAAAACCATGACCCCTGTGTAAAAAGTGAAGGAGGTTTTTCTTCCTTTGCCTATATTGGACAAACATCTCTCAGTTTTCCAAAATTCATATTTTCTTGCTCAGAAACATCATTTGAGTGAATTATTGAACCTTCCTTTGGCCTGCAAGTATTATTGAAGCACTTTGAGAACAACAATTTGCAAAGCCTAGACTTAATGACCAAGTTGACTCTTTGCTTATCAAGCGATAAAAACAATACTGTAAATGATTCCAAGACTGTCTTAATGAACTTTAATAAACAGAGCTGAGCCAACAGGACATGGCATGAGGGATAAATGAGTGAACAGGTCCTTCCGTTAGAATATGGCATGCTCCTAAATGGAATGCAGGTGATCGAGCAGAATGGGACACTTAAAAATGAAATGCAAAAAGAGTTTTTATCTCTGAGGAGGACTGACAAGACCGACTCTAACAGAGACTAGGGGAAGAAAAATGGAAAGAGGAAAGAACTTAGGATATCATAGTAAGTCAAGGAAAGGTAGATCCAAGTCTATATCGGGAATAGTGTGCTGGAAATGCGAGAAGAAAGAACACCTGAAGAAATACTACAAGTCTCAGAAGGGAAAGGAAGGAGACATGCAACAAGAAAAAAATCATGAAGCAAATGTGACAGGTGATGTGTTGCAATATGTTTTGATTCTTTCATTAGAAAATATTATTGACGCCTGGGTGGTAGACTCAGGGGCCTCATTCCATGCCACACCTAATAGGAAACATTTTCATGATTATGTTCAAGGATATTTTGGACAGGTTCAATTGGGTGATGATAAACCCTGTAAAATAATTGGAATGGGTACAATTTTCATAAAACAAGCAGAATGGAAATTGATGGTTACTGAAGGAGGTAAGGCATGTTCCATATCTGAAGAAAAATCTAATTTCAATAGGGTAGTTGGGAGGTGAAGGCGATGTAACTACTTTTATAGATAAAACTTGCAAGGTCACTAAAGGAGCCCTCGTAATAGCAAAAGGAGAAAAGGTTGGTACATTGTATTTATGCAATGGTATTTCTAATTCTATTAATGATTTAACCTCTACAGGAGAAGATACGACATTGTGGCACCATAGGCTAGGGCCCATGAGTGAGAAGGGGATGTAGATTCTTCACTCACGAAGTTTGTTGCCAGGTTTGAAGCATGTTGATTTAAAATTTTGTGAGAATTGTGTTTATGGAAAACATAAGAGAGTCAAATTCCTCAAAGTTGGGAAATAAAAGAAGAGTGAAAAATTAGAGCTTGTGCATACAAATGTATGGGAACCTTCTCAGGCATGATCTCTCAGTGGCTCTCATTATTATGTTACTTTTATTGATGATGAAACCAGAAAAACCTGGATTTATTGTATTCAAAATAAATATGATGTATTTGATACTTTCAAGAAATGGAAAGCTTTGGTTGAAAATGAGATAGGAAAAAGGTTGAAATGTCTCAGATTAGATAATGGAGGTGAATATTCCAGCAAAGAGTTTGATAGGTTATGTTCATAGAATGGAATTCACAAAGAGAAGACAATTCCAGGAACACCACAAGAAAATGGTGTGTCAGGAAGGATGAACAGGACAATCATGGAGCTTGTAAGGTGCATGAGATTGCATGTAGGATTGCCTTTACAATTTTGGGCAGATGATGTAGATACTGTTGTTTATCTAATAAATAGAGGGCCTTCAAGTTCGTTGGATGGTGGTGTTATCACTCCAAAATTTCTTCAAAGTTGTTAGAAAAAGAAATTATAGAGGTATCCACAAACCAACTTTGGAGATTAGGATATAGCCTTCCTAATCTTAGAGAGGGCTCTCTCTTTATGATTTAACTTTATTTAAGTTAATTGATTTTAGGCTACTAATTATTGTGCTTGGGTTTTGACTTATATTTGGTGGTGGGATCACTTACTTATATGAAAAGAGGGATGTTTTTACCATTGGGATATGGGGTCAAATGTCTAGCAAACAGGACTAGATCAATTTCTAAAAATAGTTTCTACAGGGAAAGATAGCAGAGTTACTTCAGATCTCAAGGCTGAATGGTAAAGTGGTTTTCAATCAGATCCAAAGAGCAATTAAGGGTTCCTTATGCCAGATTATGAAGCAATTGAAAGAGGTCAACTGGGATGGGAGAGCAATTAAGGATTATCAGATCTGGATATCAGAAGAAAACATGTAAATGACTAACTGTGGAAAATAGAGTGTACTTAAACAAATTCTAAGATTAACTTCCAATTAATTCATTCAACTTTAGATAACATTTAAGTTTGTGAAAACATAAGAGAATAAGAAATTGATAAAGAAAATACTTCACTGTAATAGCTCTATACATGAATCCTGTAATGCAATCTCTTTATTACTTGCTCCAGTCCGCTGACTTGAAAATTGGTACAATAACCCTCAGGTTTATGATCAAGATAAGTTTACAAATGTATAGCTGTTACACAGTAATTTGTCACTGTCTCTCTATCAGTCTCCCTATTGTGTCATGAATTCCAATTAATCATGCTCATGCTCTCTAATCTGGCCAAATGACCCACTTTGCCAAAGTTTATTCCATCATCGCGACTGTTATTAAAATAACCACGCTGACTAGCGCCTCATAGTGCAACGAATGCGCTGCCAGCGCGGAAGCACACGAGTTTTCTGCGCTGGTCGAATTTCATGAGCCAGTGCATCCTATGTTTGTATTGAGTCACATTGACACAACCCTCTCCGTTATTCAGATGCGATGTCAGTGCTCCAGTGCAGTTATACACCCGCGCTGATCCAGTTTGGGCGAGTTTGTTCTAACAGCCAGCCTTCCAGATGACTCCAGACTTGGTTGTTGGCCTTGTAAATGTCGCCCTCCCTTCTATGGCATGTATGTTCATCATTTGAGCCACCTTCCTTGGAGATAATCTCATCCTCCCACCATTCATGGAGACTCCTTCTCCTATTTAAGCCTCTACCATGGCCATGAGAAGCTAGTTTTTGATAGGGTGGAATTGATAGTGCTTAGACTGCTGCTGCTAGTAGGTAGTTGGTGTGACAAGTGTGGATTTGCTAGAGAGCTTAAGGAAGGTTGTGAAGTGTTGCTTTCTTGTGTGAACTTGTGTGAGAGAGAGTTTTTGTCTTGGGAGATCTACCTCCAAGGGTGAATGCTTAAGAGACTTGCTGGCTGGACCCTCTTGAGAAGGACTCAACGTCAGAACTTTGGTTGTACCTTTCTCTGTTATTGATTAATAATAGATGACTACTATTATGGTTCCATTCTCATTTGTCTTTGTAATGGTTAATGTGAATTACGTCCTTTCTGACTGATGTATAATTGCATTTATTAGATTTCACGCTTGTGTTTGTGTTTCTCTTCGTGTGTGCAGGTATCTATCTACGGGGATCGTGGAAGATCGTGACCGGCCAAAGCGAAGGAGCGAGAATAACATCTCTTCATCAAACAATAGCGTTGGAATCCAAGTAGGTGTTCATTGCCTATCTTTTATTTACAATTAGGAACTTGCATAGTAGCATTGATTGATTGTTGCTAGACCCATTCTGGGCTAGTAGGGATTGCCTCTATCCGTAGAGGGGATTTACCTCTCCAACAATTTGGCGACTCCGCTGGGGAGCTGGCCTTTGTCTCTTTTTGTTCATTCTTGTTTTGAGTTTGATTGTTACTCTCTTTTCAAAGATTGGGGATTAGTCCTCTGCTTTTAGACTTCCTGGTTCAATCTGGGAGGTGTCTTGATTGTTTAAAGAGTTATTGCCTTGGTTTGGGAGCCTTTGGCTTGATTGTGCCTGTTTTTTAGCCTCAGCGCGGTTTATATCAAAACAGTCGCGCTGACAGCGCATAGCTGTTTCTTTGACTTCGTGGTCATCGCGCTTGTACGTTAAACAGTCGCGACGGTTCTGAAATCGAACCAGCGCGCTTAAGCCATGTACTTCCGCGCTGACAATGCTTTGTTGCTACGCGTGGTTTCTGGTCAGCGCTTTGTTGCTGCGGGTCACCCGCGCTGATCCTGTAGAATTGAATTTGTTTCAATTTTGCCTCCTGAGCCTGTTGGTTTGACTATCTCCTACTCTTTCCACCTAGTTTATGACTTGATTTCTATTGTTTGAACTATGAAGCACTTGCTTGCGAAGTCTTGTCGGGCGGATCTTGTTTTGTGGCCTGTGACCTGGTGTTATCATCCCGTTTTCGCTGGATTGACTTTGTTTTATCACTCGTTCACAAAGATTCGTTACTAATTGCCTTTGCTTTTCCGAAAACCTTCCTCCTTTGCTTTCTTTGCTTGGTTGTTTAGGTGATTGTCTTTGAACCAATCCTCAGATTGTTTCAGTTACTTCTCACTACCCAGACACGGATCACAGTTGCTTGGGTTCAACCGACTCTTTTCACGCTTGTTGTGTTTTTCATTGAGTGATTTTATTTCTCTTTACTCGGTGTTGCCATCTCTCAAAATTCATTTTAAGTGCATTGTGCCATTGGAAAAAGAAATCGAACTAATATCTTTTGCATTCAATAGTTAATGGGAAAAAGAGCATTTCATTGGTTTGCGTTCTCAAAAGAAAAAGTTTCATTTCTTTGCCATTAGCTGCATTAGATTGTTTGATTGATTGAGTTCATTTTGTTTGGTTGAAAACTCTTAACCCTCTCATAGTTAGAATTCATCGAACGAAATGATATTCTTTGGCATGTAGTTCGCATCTAGGTAATTGTGAGAGATCACACGATAGGGCCTGAAACCGAGACTTAATTCAAGATCAACCATAAAATAAACTGAATAAACCTAAAAACGCATTGGAACTTAACGCAAACATCTAGAGGTCTAGGCTAGAGACGTGTTCCGGCATCTTTAAACATAGTCACTATTGTTTCACATTACGGTTGGGTGATTCCTCCTTCTGTGACTCGATAGTGGTCTAACACGGATTGTGCTCCCACGTACCGTCGCGTATATAGGGAGACCCCACTAGGCTTTTATCCTTGATCCATAGGAAGCCGAGTCTGCCGCCTTGCGAGCCGTAACGCACCGAACACAGCATTCGGGAAGATTGACTGCAGTACGAAAAGTCCTTGGTTCTCATACGATTGCCAAGGTGTATAAGCAGTTTTACGGATTGCTTGGTAAACCCTTTGCCTAGAGTCTCCAGAGTAGTCACTTTTGATCCTTTTCGGACTCCTTGAAAGAAAAGGTGCCAGTGAGCGTCTTGTCACTTCGTGCTCATTAAAAATTCGAAGGAGACTAGAGTCATCTTTTCGTCCTTTTCTCGACTCTTGAAACATGAAAAGGTCAAGTTTAGTTCCTGTGTCTTAAAAATTTATTCGGCCACGTTATCATCACCTGGTTAGATTTTGTATGCGTTAGTTTGTGTAAGGTTTTTATTGTTAGATTCCTTTAGGTCTTGTTTGGGGTTTTGTCATCCTGGCTGACCCGTCAACTCCCGTTCCAAGTGATCAAGGTTCTCCATCTTCTGCTGCTCCTAAGGTACCAGTTGTAAGTGATACTCTTCCGATTATCCCGAGTATCCAACCTATCAACTCTCGTGCCCCGGGCGACGAAGATTATGAAGAAGATTGGAACCCTATCTGGGAGCCTGACGAGGACGATATTCCTGTTACTCCCCCTAGTGTCTCGTCTATGATGTCTACCTCCCACATGGATGAGACATCTTCTAGCACAGGTGAGACACCTGTGGTGTCAAATGTTGACACTCCCATCCCAGCTACTTCTCCACTCCCCCCGCGTTATTCATCGTTGAGGGATAGAGTAGCTGCCAGGATTCCTGCTACGACTATGTGGGATCCTCAGATCACTCCCACCACAGGACCTTTTGTTTCACGACCCCATACTACACCTGTTACCTCAGTTCCCACGAATCCAATTGTTTGTGTAGTGTACTCGACTCCAGTTGTTAGTGCCGTAACAGCGTCGTCATCTTCGAACACTGGTGCTGGTTCCCCTCACGGTCAAGTGAGTAGTGGCCAGCCAGAACTCTCACCTAGAGTCATCCACCCTGCACAAAGTGCTCCATCCTCTTCTGGTCCTTTTCCAGGAGGGGGGCCATATGATGCCTATGGGCAACCTGTTCAGGATCCGAATGCGCAAGGTCCACTCTTTTATTACGATTCTACTGGTCAATACCTACAATACTCTCAAACCTTGCCGCTTCAACCTTTCGTTGAGGTTTCGGTACCGTTATCCATTGCTTGGGACTCTAGTACTCACTCTTTTCATGGGGGCCAAGTAATCCCTGCGTAGTTTCAAGGACCGCCGAATCAAGGCCAGCCACCTTATGTGCAAGCCCCCCAAGGGCAGCCACTTTATGGCCAGTCTTACCCAGGACAATCTGGGGGCCCACAAGGACAACCCTATCAGGGACAACCTTCGGCCGCTCGTGGTCCGTCGTTTACCTATCAGAGTCAACCTTCTGGTTATCCGGGGCAACCCGGTACCCAGCAAGGTTACCCATCTGGACAACCAAGACAGCCTTACATCCAACAGGGCCAACCTGGTCTCCAGCAGGGTTATCCCTCTGGACCAGCTGGACAAACATCTATTCCGCAAGCTGAACCGGCAGTCCAACAGGGGTATCCTTCTGGGAAAGGGGGGTAGCCTTACGTACAGCAGGGCCAACCCATTGCTCAGTCTAGTCATCCTTTCGGGCAAGGGGGGCAACCCTACGTACAACAGGGCCAACCCACTGCTCATCTATGCGTCCTTCCGGGCAAATGGGCCAGCTTTCTACGCAGCAAGGCAAACCCACTGCCCGTCTTAATCATCCTTCTGGATAGGCTGGCCAACCTCAAGGTCAACCATCCATCCAGCCTGCTCGACCATCTGTTCCGCAAGGACAACCCTTCGTTTCTCAAGGACAACCTGGCACCCAGCAAGCACATTCTTCTGGGCAAACAGGTCCATTCCAAACCCAACCAGGCCAACCTTCCGGCCAGATGGTCCCAGTCCAACCTGTTCAAGGACATTTTTCTGGGCCCCAAACTCAAATGGGTTATCAAATGCAAGGTGGGCCACAGCCTCAACCTTCTTACCAAGCGCAACCTTCTTATCAGGCTCAGTATGGAGCTCAGCAAATGTATGGCTACCAGCAACCCCAGGGGCAAACTCAGTTTACCCCATATCAAAATTATCAACAGATGCAGGTCACTCCTTACCAGAATTATCAGTACGCTGCACTTGCGGGTCAAGTTTCTAATCCATGGGGTGCTGGGGGGCAGACCCAGGGTCAACTGTCTGCATATGGACAGAATCCATATGGACAAAATCCGTATGGACAGAATACATATGGACAGAACCCCTACGGGAAAAGTCCCTATGGGCCAGGCCCCTTTGGGCCGGGCCCATCTGGACAGAGTCCATGGGGGCAACCACCACCTGGTTGGAACCCCGTTGCTGCCTCTCTTCCACAGCCACAAATTTCCTTTAACCCTCAGTTGCCTTTCTTAGCAACGTTAGAACTTCCAGATGTGTCCAAGTTAACGAATGACCCCATTCTGCATAATCCGTATTGGCCACCAGTTCCAACTAAAATACCTGGTGATTGTCCAAAATTTGATGGCAAAGCTGGTGAAGATCCTCAAGCCCATGTCATGACCTATCACCTCTGGTGCTCATCGAACTCATGGCTTGATGACTCTATCCGGCTTCGCCTCTTTCAGAGAACTCTCACTGGCTCAGCCGCTAAGTGGTATATTGAGCTGAATCGCGGCACGTTTCAAGATTTCAACTCGCTGGCTATGGCATTCTTAACTCATTTTCAGTTACCCATTCGGTATGAGACAGGGACACATCTCCTCACGTCTCTCAAACAGGACACGGCTACGCATATATCTGATCATATACATGAATGGAGAAGGCGTCGTCGCTTGATCAAGTTCTGGATTCCTGATCAACTCCTGACCGATTGGTTCACAACTTCCTTTGTCCCTGCGATTGCGCGAGACATCGCCATGGGAGCTTGTGTAACTGAAGAGCAGGCTATCGCGCGTGCTCAGTACCTTGACTTAGTGTACTCTCAGTCGGGTACTTTATATGATTATTTGCCAGACGCCCCGAGGCCTGGACAATCCAAGGCTCCGCCAAAACCATCTGTTGACGAAGTCATTGGCTCTGTAAACTCGTCATCAAAGAAATCGGCCACGAACCCTGGGAAGCAAAAATAGAACGCTTCTAATGGAAATGCTTCTCAGGGTCAATCTAATCCTAGAAGTACCTCCGAGGCAAACGTCGTTCAGTCCACCGCGGCGGACAAATCCTCAAAAGGGAAAAAGAAAGGGAAAGCTAAAGATAAATCCGGATAGCCCAAACAGGATTCCCCTAAGCCTCCACTCGAGGAAGGAGCTAAACGAAAACCTAATTATCCTTGTCTCATTTGTGAGGAGGATCACTACACTAAGGACTGCCCAAGGCGATCCGAAGTTAGTCGATTATTGAAAGGTGCTCCTGGGACTCCTGTCGTGCTTAAAGAACCTTTCCCTTCCCAACAGACTCAAATGGTGGCAGACCTGTCTCAACCCTCTTCCTCGTTCGGCTCTCAAGTGTTCATGGCTGGAACAATCCCCATCCATGTTTCTACTCGAGCAAAAGAATATCCATCTCATGCCGGGAAAGAGCCAGAGGTCCCCTCCAGCGCTCCTCTGTCCAGTTCTGGTCCTCTTCACATCAAAAGGCCCAGCGCTAAGATGATCCCCCGACCCCCTCCAAAAGGTGTACTCCGGAAGTCGTCTTACAACCCTAATGCTCGTGCTGCCCAGCACTATAGCATTGTGGAGGACTTAGCTCAGGCTCCGTCTGCTATGTCCGCTCTAGAAGTCCTCCAGAGCTGCCCCTCCCAGAGGAAGTCCTTGCTATCAGCTATTGGTGGCATCGACCCGGCTGATTCAGATTTGATTTCTTTTGATCTCGAGGGTTTACCATAGAGACCGCCTCACCAAGTCGCTTTCCTTATACATGTCATCATCAATGGCAAAACAATTCATCGTACGGTCATTGATGAAGGTGCCTCAACTTGCATCATGTTTGTTGCTTGCTGGAAGGCTATTGGTTCTCCTACTTTGAGTTAGTCTCCTACGACGTTAGAAGCCTTCGATGGAAGAGAGTCTCGTCCTTACGGTATCCTCCAACGCTTACCCATCTCTTTGGAAGGGAAGACGGTAGAAGTGGAGGTCGAAGTTGTTGACGCCAATCTTACCTACAACCTCCTCCTCGGACGGAGCTGGACATACGCCATGCAAGCCGTGGCTTCCTCCCTGTTCCGTGTCATTCGTTTCCCTCACCAGGGGAAGATTGTCACGGTGGACCAGTTCTCCTTCTTCGCCTCTTCTTCTGAAGGTAATGTGCCATTTGTGGAGCATACCTCTAAGTCACTCGAGAGCATGGGCGCCGGGCTTTTCAAAGATCCCACTTTAATGGGAGTCTTTCCCCTCCCGCCTCCGAATCTCGCCCCTATCAACATGATCTCTGTATGCTCTGATCCGTGGGTTCTTCCTCCCTCTAATCAGGAAGACTCTTGGGGTGATATGATGTCGTTGAATCCTGCCGAGCTCAACTACGTCGAAATCGTGCATCGGCTCCCCCTGCTGAACCTACTCTCCCGAGCAGTGTTCCCGATTCATATGTTCATTTCCCTTGGCTAGGAGATGAGGCTACTTCGGATCCATTGAAGGAAATATTTCCTTCCGATGAAGCCATCATAGAGACCATGTCTCTCGAAGAGCTCCCTTGGTCAGATCATCACCACCGCTCTTCGTTTCTCCCTCCCCATCCAGAAATGATCGCATGTCTCGAGCAGTTTGCTTCGTGTGTCCCATCCCCGCCCCTCCAAACACCTATTCAGCTTTATCAACTGTCTTCTAAGGGCAATATGGGAAACATCACGCAAACCCAACCTATCGAAATCTCTGTGAAACCAGGGATTGTCGAGCACATTCATATCAGAGTCACTTGCACTCCAGAGGAAGTTCAACTCTACACTACTCTATTTCGCGAATTTCGTGATGTATTCGCATGGTCCTATGAGGAAATGCCCGGCATCGACCCTAGTATAGTGGTGCACGAAATACCTACGTATCCAGGTGCTAAGCCTGTTCGTCAGCGCTTACGCCCTGTGCACCCGCGAAAGGCCGTAGTTATCAAAGCAGAGGTCGAAAAGCTTCTCAAGGCTAGTTTTATTTACCCCATTCCACTTACGGATTGGGTTTCTAATATAGTCCCTGTGAATAAAAAGCAGGGTACTATCCGAGTCTATGTTGATTATCGTGATATCAATCGTGCCTGTCCGAAGGATAACTTCCCTACACCCTTCATCGATCAGCTTATTGATGAGTGTGCAGGAAGCGAAATTTACTTGTTTATGGACGGCTTCTCTGGCTATAACCAGATCAACATTGCACCAACAGATCGACATAAGATGGCTTTTATCTGTCCTTGGGGCACTTTCGCCTATAAGAAGCTCCCTTTCGGTCTAAAGAATGCCGGCGCTATGTTTCAATGTGCAATGTCTTATGCCTTTCATGACATTCGTCACATTGTACAGCCGTACCTGGATGACCTCCCAGCTCATTCAGCCAAGCGTCAGGACCATCCCTCTCATCTTCGCGAAATTTTTCTCTGCTGTCGACACTACCACATAAGGCTCAATCCTCATAAGTGTGTCTTCTGCGTAGAATCAGGCCGACTACTCGGTTTCATCGTCTCCCGAGAAGGCATCCGTCTGGATCCCCTCAAAGTTGAGGCCATCCTGAATCTTCCTCCCCCTGCTTCTTTGCAGCAGTTGCAGAGCCTGCAGGGCAAAGCGAATTTTCTTAGACGATTCATTCTGAATTATGCCAAGGTGGCTAAGGGTTTCACACGGTTATTGAAGCGAGACACACCCTTTCGTTGGGATGCTATCGCTCAGGAGTCTTTCGAGCGACTCAAGGACCTCCTTGTCTCGACTCCACTCTTAAGACCTCCGAACTACCACCGTGATTATACTCTCTATCTAGCTGCCACTGACACCACCATCGGCATGGTTCTGGTGCAGGATGATGATGATGGCAATGAGCACGTTATCTATTACCTTAGCCGCAACCTCTTGGATACGGAAACTCGCTACGCCTATGTCGAGAAGTTGGCATTGGCAGCTGTCTGCGCCATCCAACGTTTCCGGCACTATATCCTGTTGCGCACCACGACCGTGATTTCTGACTGCAACCCAATGACGTACATCTTGTCGCGTCAGTTGCTGGGGGGAAAATACTCGAAATGGATCGTAATCCTCCAAGAGTTTGACTTGGAATTTACTGCTGCCAAGTCTAAGAAGTCTCTGGTCTTTGCAGAATTGCTTTGTTCTTTGCCATCTCCTTCTGCACCATCTCGTTCGAAAGAGCATATCCCGGATGAAACGTTGTTCCTAATCAGTACCCTCGACCCTTGGTATGGGGACATCATAGTATACTTGCAGACGTCTTCCTTCTGTCCCAATGTATCGAAAGACGCTCGACGGAGGATTCATCATCAATCTCAACCCTATCGCATCATTGGCGATACCCTGTACCGCTTCGGCGCTGATTCTGTTCTCCGCCGATGTTTGACTCTCGAGGAGGCTGAGCGGGTGTTGAATGACTGCCACTCCGGTGCCTGTGGCGGTCACATGTCTGGATATGCCACCGCCCAAAAAATCCTCCGTGCTGGTTATTTCTGGCCTTCTATCTTCAAGGATTGCATCCTTGCCATCCGTGCATGCCACGAGTGCCAGATCTACCACCGGAAAATGCGTGCACCTCCTGCACCACTGCACCCTGTTGTTACCGTAGGTCCTTTTGCCAAATGGGGCATCGATTATACATCCTGTAACCCTCGTTTGGCCGGGGGGCATGGGTATATCATCGTTGCCGTGGATTATTTCACCAAATGGGCTGAAGCGATGCCTACATTGAATGAAGACGGTCACACAGCGGCGTAGTTTTTGTTTAATCATGTCATTACTCGGTTTGGATTCCTGCAGGCTATCGTCACGGATCATGGAAAACATTTTCGTAATCACATGATGACGGAACTAACAACCCAACTAGGCTTGCGTCAAGATAGTTTGACGCCATACTACCCTCAATCCAATGGCCAAGTTGAAGCTGTGAACAAAGTTTTGATCACAATGCTCCAACGTACCGTTGGTACACACAAGTCTAATTGGCATCTGATGCTGTTCCCCGCCTTGTGGGCTTACCGGACCTCTGTGAAGGACACCACCGATTTCACTCCTTTTCAGCTAGTTTATGGACTGGAGGCCACCCTTCCTGTTGAATGTGAGATTCCTTTGTTAAAGTTAGCTGTCGAGTTGCTTCCCAACACCACTCCGATGGAGGAACGGCTTCTTTATTTAGAACGGCTAGACGAGACCCGTCGCTTAGCCTCTCTAGCTATTGAAGCACAGAAGAAGAGAGTTCAGGCTCACTTCGACAATACCATTCAACCTCGTTCCATTGTTGAGGGAGATCTAGTACTGCTCTATGATCAAGCTAAGGATAAGCTAGGGGCAGGCAAACTCGAACCTATGTGGCTAGGCCCCTATATTGTGAAGAGAGTTTTGCAAAAGGGGGCAAATGAGCTGATCGACTACGAAGGAAATCCTCTCGACAAGCCCCGTAACGGGCTTTATCTGAAAAAATACTATGCATGATTTCGTTCACCTAGTTTGTACATACGTGTGTTTTTAGCAAGTGTGTTATGTGTGTATGATTTCACGTTTTGCTTTGGTGTGAAGGCGTGTTTGCCTCTTATTGTGTTTTTTGCTTCTTGTGCAGATGTCTAGTGCACCTTATGTTGGTTTCGCTGATGGTGCCTGCCGTAGCACTTGCAATTTGTCTTCTGCGGCGTGGGCGATCTATGATCCTCACGGTGAGTTATTAGATCTTCAAGGCGTGTGCTTGGGTCGTAGCACTAACAATGTTGCCGAATACAGTGTTGTAATTGAATTATTAGCCGAAGCAGTTGATCTCGGCATTCGTGCATTGGTGGTGAACCTGGACTCTCAACTTGTCGTACATCAACTCAACGGGCGATATTCCGTCAGAGACCAATGCATTCTAAGGTTGTATTTACGTGTAAGATTGTTAGAAAGGAATTTTGATTACATCACATATCAACACATTCCGAGACGATTAAACACATTAACTGATCCATTGGCAAACCATGTATTAGACAAACATTTGCGTAATAGATAAACATCATACAAGAAGACATAGAAAGCATAATAAGACCATAGAATAAGCATATGTATATAAATAAATCCTTTTCCAAGCATAGTTTGCATGTGCGTTGTCATGTGTGCTTTTAAGCTTGCATTAAAAATTAAAATATGTGGGTCGTATGTTGTGCAACTGACGCATTAGATCACATTTGTGTTAGACATTTGCATAGCATACAAAAACATCATCATATGTAAAAGATCCATCCAAAATCGGTATATCTATATATATATATATATATATATATATATATATATATATATATATATATATAGATATATATATATATAGATATATATATATATCGTGTGGCGCACTAAGGCGCTCAAAAATAAGTGTATATGTCTAGATAAGGCCGGTGTCCTCAGTACATCTGAGACGCGTGTCTCTCAAAAAACATCAGTGAGAAATAAGACCTAGATGTCTACTGTGGTGGGTTATGCTCTCTGTAGCATACAACTGCCCGTGCCACCTGCCTCAAAAGGCGGTGCATCCTGGGTTCTACCCCCACTGTGTGAATCTGAGATGCTATGGGGACCTCCTCTATCCCCTGGTAATCTGGAACCCCCGCCAGTAAGCCCTCGAGGTTCTGTACCACAGTCTCCGTCGTATTGACTCCTCGAGGAGCCAGGGCCAGGACTCCAGCGCCTTGTGCCTCTCTCCGCGCCTCTGGGGCCAGACCGAGGGGTCTCGTTGGTCCTACATCTGCATACCATAGCATTCATCATAAAGACATGTACATGAAAAATTAAAAAAACATTACAAAAAATAAAAAACTTAAAAAGAGATCAAGTGGCTTACCACCATCGTCCCAATGCTCTCCCGCAGGCAGTGGCATGTCTGGATCTCCGCGGAA
The DNA here is from genome assembly GCA_031772625.1 of Pinus tabuliformis. Taxonomy (NCBI): domain Eukaryota; kingdom Viridiplantae; phylum Streptophyta; class Pinopsida; order Pinales; family Pinaceae; genus Pinus; species Pinus tabuliformis. The sequence continues at coordinate 1,734,051,604 of CM062820.1, read as the reverse complement.
GTCTATGCCAGCATATGGCCAGTCCTCTACAAAAATAACCTGCCGATCCAGCCACTCTCGAAAATATACACCCCATGCCACTGGGCGTCCGCCACCTCCGCGCGGCATGACATGGCCCCATCGACTAGCCCTCGTCTCCCGGGGACCTCTGGGTGGATCCACGACCATGTCCTGCAGCTGTAATGCCGGCACCCGCTCCAGCATGAGCGGGACTAAAATGGACCCGTAGCCAAACTGTTTCGACTCACCGCGTCGACAGTTGCTCAGTTGTCTCTTCATGCTGGTTGTTACTGCTGCTGCCCAGTTGAATATGGTGGGCTGTAAACACTCGAGAGCTAATAGTAGATGGGTCTTTGAGGCCTCGTGATTGGCCAAGCAGCCCGCTGCCCGGGTCACCAGGAAGAGTATGGATCGAAGGACGATGTCCTCCACCGTGGGAATACCTACCTTCCCACTCCGTGTTTTGCGTGCCTGTGGGCACACCCAAGCCATCAGCATATCGAGGGTTTCACCACTGGGTCGTTGCCCCTCCAGAATGGGCATCTCGCCTCGGCGTGATAACCCGGTCAAAAAATAAATGTCTGTGGAATCAAACTCGATATCACGGCCTCGAATCGTAAACTTTCCATCAACAGGATTCCAGGCTCTGATTAGGAACTCGAGCAGATCAGGTTGTGCTCGCAGGCGTGGAGTGAGGAAAAATTTGAGCAACCCGCATGCCCGCATTGCATTGCGGCACCCAGCATCGGCATAAGCCGCTATATCTTCGTTATCATGAGCTCTCTCTTGCCAAACAAATGCCATTGTGTCCTACATGACCACAAAAAAATATTAGAGCCCTGACCGTTGAAGTTTATACGTTCAAAATGATAAAAATATAATTTCACGGCGTCAGCGCGACTGTTTTTAAAACAGTCGCGCTGATCATGGCGCCCCTTTGTTTTTTTCTTGGGTCAGCGCGGAAGCACACGTGTTTTCCGCGCTGATCCGGAGGTGGTGTGTGTAAAAATTAATCGATCAGCGCGGACCCGATGAGGAAATCCGCGCTGACCGAGAGCGCATTGAAGCTCCAAAAATTTGCCCAAATGGCCAATTCCCACCGTGGAAATGCTGCAAAAAGGACTCAAAGTGAAGCGCAGGGAAAGGAGAACCTACCTGGAACAAGTTGCAGGATGGATGGTGTCCGCACGGGATGGAATTCGCTCCGTCAACCTCGCAGCTCCACAACGTTCTCCACAGTTCAAAATGATAACAATGGTAAAAAATTTCTTTTACCCCCCTATTTATGGTAAAAAATTTATAATTGACTATGGTTTTTCATAAATGTGGGTTTTTGTCATGTTTTTACCATGTATTTAGTGCTAATGTCGCTGTATTATGCTTTTATGCATGTTTTACTATGTTTTTAACATGTCGAACAGGTTTACGCGTGCGGTGTTCTTGTGCAGGTTCTAGTAACCGGCAGGGTCACGACGGTCCTATACACACTTGGTCCCAAAAATGTCGTCTTTAAGCTCTTTTTCGACGTAAAGCAAGAAAAGATGGCCGATCTCCCTTTCGGCTTGTTAAAAGGAACGAGAGGCGGTCGCTTTTAAAGCTCTTTTTTTGACCGTTTAACTTAAAAAGATTGCCGGGTGTTTGTCGTTTCGCACTCGTTATTGGCTCCAAAACGACGTACTTCTGACCGCTTTTTTACTTTTTCAGGTCGAAGTTGCTATTTACTAAAAGTACTCCTCGATCATACTGGTCGGGCGGTTCTTTCGAGCATTTTTTTATACTTTTTCGGGCTCGAGAGACACAACTTTACGAAAAAGGACACCCCTGGAGTTTTCTTTTCTGCTGTCTTTTTAGACTCTCTAAACAGGAAAAGACGCCGAGTTCTTCCTTTGTCAAACTCGTTAAAACTTAATGACATCGGACACCATCGAAATGACGCTTTCCAAGCATATGCTATCCCCGTCAAGCTTGTCATCCAAAAATAACTGGGGTACCTGCTAGAAATGGTGGGGAAAATGGAACTGTAATAATTTGTCGTGTCGGCAGTATGTCGCTCTTGAACATGGCACTAGTCTGCATTCGTGTCTGGGTGGGGATTTCTCATCTTGTTTTACACTAGCCTCCGTGGGTTTGGGTTATCCTATTTGACCTCTCATCTGCTCATTGCCTTGTCACCATGACCTCTACTCATTTGATGTCAGATACTGCCAAATCCGCTGTCGTGCCGCCGATATGTTCAAGAGAAGTTGACCTCTGCAAACTTACCACCTCCCTCTGATGTCTCACACAAAATCTTTTATCCTTCTTTGTCTCGTGTCGATGATGTGGGAAACATTATGGCCCACCTTCGATCAAGGTTACTTCCTGTCGACTTCAGCTCATTATCCAGGAAAGTGACCTAGAGACTCCCTTCAGGTGCCTTAGAGCCTGCATGCCTCAATGGCAGGTTCTTCGTGTTCGACGCGAGGTTTTCATCATTGGCCTCCGATCGAATGATTCTGCGGGTGTTCGACACCAGCTCATTGATTCACACGCCGCGGATTGTACCTATAAGTACCTTGAGGACCATTGTCATTATTGGTGGTACCTCTCGCGTTTGTTAACAGTTTTCATTATTGACTGGTAATCAGACGATGTTCATGCATGTTCGACCTCGGCTCATGTATTCACATGCTTGGACTTGTACTTTGTTCGGGTGGGGATGGAGCGCAAGACCCTGGTTTTTTGTCTGTTGCAAACCAGGTTGCGATTTTGTGGATTATTATTACATGACTCATTGATGGATGGCTGCGCCCATACCTGAGTCTTTGGGATGGCTGCGACCATACCTTTTTTATCATCATGGTCTCTTCAGCTGGGTGGCTGCGTCCATACCACAGACCTTTTTCGTATGTCTTTTGGATGGCTGCGCCCATGCCTAGACTACGTGTAATAGAGATATCAGTTGTACGTACGTGCAGGTTCTTCCTGGTGGTGTTCCAGTTCAGCGAGTTTTGTAAAGCATTTCACCCCTCCCACTCTCTCGGGCTTCATGCTTTAGGGGGCATCTATTACACAGTAATTTGTCACTGTCTCTCTGTCAATCTCCCTACTGTGTCATGAATTCAAATTAATCATGCTCATGCTCTCTAATCTGGCGAAATGACCCACTTTGCCAAAGTTTATTCCATCATCGCGACTGTTATTAAACTAACCGCGCTGACTAGCGCCTCATAGTGCAACGAATGCGCTGCCAGCGCGGAAGCACATGGGTTTTCCGCGCTGGTCGAATTTCATGAACCAGCGCATCCTATGTTTGTATTGAGTCGCGCTGACACAACCCTCTCCGTTATTCAGATGCGATGTCAGCGCTCCAGTGCAGTTATACACCCGCGCTGATCCAGTTTGGGCGAGTTTGTTCTAACAGCCAGCCTTCCAGATGACTCCAGACCTGGTTGTTGGCCTTGTAAATGTCGCCCTCCCTTCTATGGCATGTCTGTTCGTCATTTGAGCCACCTTCCTTGGAGATAAGCTCATCCTCCCACCATTCATGGAGACTCCTTCTCCTATTTAAGCCTCTACCATGGCCATGAGCAGCTAGTTTTTGATAGTGTGGAATTGATAGTGCTTAGACTGCTGCTGCTAGTAGGTAGTTGGTGTGACAAGTGTGGATTTGCTAGAGAGCTTAAGGAAGGTTGTGAAGTGTTGCTTTCTTGTGTGAACTTGTGTGAGAGAGAGTTTTTGTCTTGGGAGATCTACCTCCAAGGGTGAATGCTTAAGAGACTTGCTGGCTGGACCCTCTTGAGAAGGACTCAACGTCAGAACTTTGGTTGTACCTTTCTCTGTTATTGATTAATAATAGATGACTACTATTATGGTTCCATTCTCATTTTTCTTTGTAATGGTTAATGTGAATTATGTCCTTTCTGACTGATGTATAATTGCATTTATTAGATTTCACGCTTGTGTTTGTGTTTCTCTTCATGTGTGCAGGTATCTATCTATGGGGATCGTGGAAGATCGTGACCGGCCAAAGCGAAGGAGCGAGAACGACATCTCTTCATCAAACAATAGCGTTGGAATCCAAGTAGGTGTTCATTGCCTATCTTTTATTTGCAATTAGGAACCTGCATAGTAGCATTGATTGATTGTTGCTAGACCCATTCTGGGCTAGTAAGGATCGCCTCTATCCGTAGAGGGGATTTACCTCTCCAACAATAGAAATCCACCCCCAATACTTCGAATTATGAAGTATTTATACAAAAATATTTTACAAAATATCCCAAACTATCTTGGGAACTAATCTAGGAGAAAGATAATTTTTCATGCAAGAAGATAGAGACGGCTATTGAATTGATGCTTGTTGTCCCTGTTTATTAGGTTGTGCTGGCTTTAATCTTTGATATTTTCCACTTTAATATGTGCTTTGCTGTTTGGTCTTCACACTGGATGCTCTATTCACTCTGATCATTCAACTGATACACTTTCACCTGATACACATTGAACTGGATGACCTGTCAATATCCTTTTATCATGCCCTTTTACTTTTACTCTACATTTTTACATTTTTAATATGTATTCTATAGCAAATCATGTAGTTTCTCCCATGTCTCAGTATCTGGATATTGATCATTTTCCTCAAAATCTCATCTGCCTTTGTATACTTGGCAAAAGTAGGCTTATTGACAAAAATGTGTTTTACCTCATGCTGGAGGTAAAACAAATTCTCAAAAGTTTGATATAATACTTTGCCAGTAGGTATGCCCTTCATGGATGAAGTATTCACCTAATCTCTGGCCACTTCCCAAATTTTTCTGTTATAGTCCTCCTATGTCATCAACTTATCATTTATTACCAAGGGATTCGGTAAACCTTTTTGCCTCAAAATTTCAAATTTGACCATGAATCTGTCAATGGCCAGCTGCATGGTTTGGCACTTATCCTCTAGGTTCAACATCAAATTCCTCTTGGTGAGGACCCTTTTCACTTGCAAAATTGTACCTGTTCTGTCAGGTATCTCTAATTCCTGCAACTCATACTTGTTCTTGGAGTTCAGGAAGTGAATGATCCTTGCAACTTCCACTGGCATGTCTCCAAGTTCTTCTTTGACTCTTTGTATGGCTTTTGTAGCCTGCTTTATTAAATCAATCTGTCCAAAAATAACTTGGATAGATGGCCAAATATCATTGACAGATTCAATGATATTGGCCCACAATTTTTCGTTAGCCTGACCTAGGGGTTGATTCAATGTCAGTTCCTTCTTCATGCTTTTTATTCGTTCATTCATCCTTGTAGACTTCTACTATTCTTTTTTATGCATGATTCAGGAAAGCTTGTAGTCAGTTTCCAGGCTGGTCAACTTTTCCTTAAGCCTGTTCATCTCAGTGGTTTGAATGGACATTTCTTCCATTGCTTTGACCAACCTGTTTGCTTCATCACCTGTAGACCCTGTTGCTGTTGACCCTGTTGCTGATTTAGATGGTGTAGATGCTAGAAGTGTTGTAGCCATTGGCGCTGTGGGAGCTAAGGATGTTGCCAAAGTAGAAGGTACAACAATGGTTACTGTTGGAATAACAGTGGCAGGGGCATCCTCAATACTAGCTTGTTTTTGCTGAATCAAGCTATCCAATTCTTCTTCCATCTCCTTCAGCTGATCATTCAATTGAAGTACTGGGTCCATCATCTCTTCATGATTGGTTTGGCTCTCCAGGACCTCTTTAGTTTATGGGTGTTCTAAATGAGGTAGCTTTATCTATTTCTTGAGAGCTACTATACCCTCATTCTTCTTTTTGATCAATTTTTTCAGCTGCCTTAATGTCACTAGGATCATGGCCCAACTCAATGACCAAGTCCTCCAATGACTTTATCTTGTTGTCTTTGGCCTGTGAGGAGGCCTTCTCTGATTTGCATTGGGATGTTACATTATCCAGTGAACCCTGCAACCTGTGTGGAGCCATGGCCTTTCCTGTAAGGGTGGTGTAAATCATCTCTCCATCCTATTTATGAAACTCTATCTGGTCAATGGGATGAACATCCCTGGCTAATACCTCAAAATCAGTATTCCTATAATCCATTGAGGTCTTTGGTTGCTGAACAGTGGGCTGCATAAATGAGACCTACATCTTTTTTGCTTTGATGTCAAAAGCTGACATCAACCTGCTCTGGTTGGCTGGTGTATGCTTGAAGTATTGGGCATATGTCCCAGCCTTCAACTTCTCATTCCTCATCTTTATTTCCTTATACCTGTCTTTGATGTCTATTTCTCTGTCAGCTGGTTTGGTAAAGGAGGAAACCTCAACACTCAACTGTCTCTCAATCATTTGAGTGTTGGAGGTTGATGGCTGTTGTGTTTCACCTGAAGCAGTTGTGTCTTTGCTTCTTTGCCCCATTGTTTTAGTGTCAGTTATTTCCACTGATTCAATGTTCTCTTCCTATTCAGACACAGGATTCAACTTGGGCCTTTTCCTGAGTTCAAAGTATTCATTTGTAGTCTCCATGTCAGAACTAGAACCCTCCTTCCTATTTCTTTTTGGATTCCTGTTCTCATTGGTTGGGGTCTGTAAAACAAGAGGATTACTCATTGGTTCCCCTAGTTCTGGAAACTGCAGGAAATAACCCTGGTCAATTTTCTTTTCAAAATCGATTAGTTTGTTTTCAACATCCACTACTGTGCTATCCATGTCAATCAATGTATTTTCCAACCACTCAGATTGGTTGGCAAACTACTCAATATTAGGTCTTGGATGGTGGATGAAAGGTCCCAATTTGACCTAGATTCTCAATTTGTTTACGACCTGATGAGGGTCATACTGCTGCATGAAGCTATTTCTAAATTTCATCTGTTGCAATATCTTGTCAACCTCAGGTCCAACTTCTCTATTATTACATATGAAGGGGCCCAATTGGTTCTTCATTTTAAATCAGGTCTTCTTCCTAGCTGCTAGGAAGTTGACCTCATCTGAATTGATGATTTGCCTAAAATACTCAAGTGTAAATATCCTCATAGGGAGGTATTTGGGCAGCTTATAAGGGGCTAGTTGGCAACCATAAACCCTGATCTTAATGTGGTTCTGGTACAGGTACCAGTCTCCCACCTTGTTGTTCTTAGCCAATTGTAGCACCCTCTTGATTTCTTGGTTGATTCTAGGTTGAGTGTTACTGGTCAACATGTTCATGACTGGGTAGACAAATGAATCTATGAAGTCTTTGTAGGTAAATGTTGTGGAGTATTTATGGATCAAGGGTGTCCAGTAGACCATTGATCTCTCTTTTTCCTTGGTATCCAACTTTTGGATGCTGGCAAGGAATTTATTTGCTTGATAATACAAAAACATGTGAAATAACACTGAAGAGTATTTGAAAACTCTTTCAGTTGGCAATCTGGTGAATTGTTCATGCATCCTGTCTGCAATGAACTGAGCATAATTGTACATGATAGCAGGAGGCTTTCCTGGGGTGAAGATGGATAGGAAGGCCAAGATAACCTCATCCACATGCTCATATGAGGTATATCCTAGGATGCAAGAGAGCATGGTGATTATATGTCTGCCTGTCTCTAAAAAAATGGTGGCAGCATAAGGTGGAGTATCTGTGGGAGTATGGCGGTCTTCAATGATGAAGGTCTAGAAGATTTGTCTTATCTTAACCAGGTCTAGTGTGATATATAAGTCCAATAGGTCTCCAATAGATAATGGGGTCTCATTAGGGCTAGGTTGGACTTGCAGCATTTGGTTGATAGACTCTAGAGTGATGGTGAATAAGAGCTGCTGGTTAGGGGCAATAATAGCCCTTTGGCTAGGGATATAGCAGGCATGACAAAAATGTATGATATCAGGGAATGGGTGAACTTCTGGGAATAGGTATTTGGGTAAATTAGATTCCCATAGATGGATGTCATCAATATGGTTCAGGAATCTGTCCTTACTCTAGTAGTGGAGTTTCAGAAGGTAGGCTGGGGTAGTAGTATCTTTTATCTAGAAATCCTTGTCTGCTAGTGCCAAATGGTTGATGTCCAGGTGAGGGGTTGACACAGGTCTCACATCCAGAGAGGTCTGGGAAGCCATGACTGAGTTTATGGATTGGGATTAGGCCTGTATTGGTTGTAAAAGTGAGGTTTGGGAAACTTTGGTACAATGAGAGGGTAATTGCAGTTTGCAAAAGAGGGGTTTTGGGTATACAAGCAAATTACTCTTCAATTAGGCAAATGTATTAATTAATTTCAATTAATTAATCTTTAAACTTGACTGTACATTTTCAAATTTAGAGGGTCGTTCTGGTTTTCCCAAAAATACCTGGAATTTGGTGGTATGGGCTGCAAACTGGTTCAATGGTGAGTGCAGAGGGTATGACTACTTTAGCTATGAATTGGATGGTTGAATTGGGCATCTGGAAGTTCTTCGGCTGGTAGATGGCGGTCAATTTTGGTCGCAGAGGCTCAAGGTGTTGGAGAAAGGCTTGAGAAATATTCATAGTACAAACAAGCGAAAAGAGTTGAAATGGGGCTTCTTCAGCCTTTTAACTGGCAACGGTTAGAATTTGGTGCGGAATTTACAAATGAACAGTGTATGGTTTTTGGTATTGGCAGGGAGGCGGTTTTACGGGTCATCGCACTGCCTTTGGAAGGCAGGTGATATTTCCTTGAGAGCACGTGATTTCGCTTAGGGTTGCCATGTAGCAGAATAGTGCCTAGACAAAACTACGAATCTCACGTGCTCTCGAGCTGGTAACGGTCGGATAGTGAACGAGCGCGATATGGATGCGCACCGTCGGATCTACGGGTGGAAGATCAAATGGTTGTCGCGTGGTCAATATGCACAGAGGGAAACAGAGTCAGGATTTGCAGGGCCTGGGGGGTTAATTACAATTATTTGTAATTAATTAATAACTAAGGCAGGGATTTAAAATATAATCAGCGGGTGTAATGGAGTGGGACCAGGGGTTAATGTGGCGGGGTTAGTTTAACTGAACCAAGGGTTGGTGGGTTAAAAGGTTTTTGTTGGGGAAATATGAATTGGGGAATTAATTTAAATAATGTGGGTGGGGGATAAAAACTTAGGATAAGGGGTTTTTATGGGTTTTGAAGGGTAAATAAGAAATTAATAAGGGGTAAGGTGATTTTTGCAATAGGGAATGGGTTTCACACTAGGGAAAAGGGTTTTTTGGGTAGAGGGGTGAGTTTTGGAAGGGAATTTACTAGGGAAATGTGTGAAACCAAGGGATAAGGGTCAAAATGAAGGAAAAATGGGTATTTAATGAAAAATGATATAATAATGGGGAATTTAGTAAGTATGTATGTGGGGGTTAAATGAAATGAGGGGAAGTTATTCAAACAAGCTTGTGAACATCTTTTCACTCTCATAAATGCTCCTTCACATGAAACATAGGACTAAGCATGATAAATGTGCTTTTGACTAAGCAACCTTGTACATTTGCAACCTTTCTGCTACCTACCCTCTATTTGTCCCAACATTTTTTCTTCACTTTATTGGGTGCATTTGAGCTAGCAGACCCTTTATTTCCTTTTCTTTTGTCAAGCAAACTATAGGTTTTAACCCCATACAGAAATTACCTGCATATAAATTCTAAAACGCAGAAAATAAACAATGTGAGAGCATAACACATAAAACACATATACACAAGATTTTCCCCTGGATCCCAAAATCGGGACTACCAGCTTGATTCTTCCTTATATTCCTTTCAATGTTACAATACATATTTATACATGTCGAAGCACCCAATACCATGGACTAAAAACCATCACGTCCAAAACCATGTATGAAAATCATGCACACAACCATAGGTAGGTCCGACCAACCTAACATAGGGTCCAAAACCAAAATTTTCTGGGGCGTTGCCCCAGACCCCATAGAGTGGGGTTACCTGCACCCCTCAAACCCCTTGTGACTCCCCCATCTACGCAATCTGTGCAACAAAGGGGGGGCTCCGCCCCCCTTCCAACCCCCCGGTTAACTACGTGGGCTAGTCATGGAAAGAATATAACACAACCCAACATTCTCCCACTTGTTGTTTTCTTTCCATAGGGGGCCACAAGAGAGCTTAGTCATCTATCCAGTGCTGCAATGCCCATTGTTTCTCTAAACCAAGAGAAATTCTCAGAGCTCACAAATTTTGTCAATGCATCTGCAGTATTCTTCAAAGTGTCCACCTTTACCAGCAACACATTTTTGTCTTCTATCATATCCCTCACAAAGTGATACTGAACATCAGTGTGATTTGTCTTTGAATGATATGCAGGGTTCTTTGCCAAGAAAATTGCACTTTAGCTGCCACAGTCTATCCTTATAGATCCCTGTACTAACCCCATATTTGAACACAATCTATGCAACCAAACTGCTTCCTTGCTTTCATGAGTGGCTGCCATGTATTCTTCCTCTATAGTTTACAGCGCCACTACAGATTGTTTCTTACTCATCCAACTGACTACACCTCCAAATAGGTTAAGCACATGCCCACTTGTAGATCTTCTCTGATCTAGATCTCCAGCCTAGTCTGCATCAACAAAGCCACGAATATCCAACACTCTATCCAATCCTAGTCTTCCTTGGTAGCACAAACCATAATCACTAGTGCCACGCAAATACCTAAAGACATGCTTCACTGCTATCCAGTGCTCCTTCCTTGGTTTTGACAGAAACCTGCTCAATATTCCCACTGTATGTGCAATGTTTGGTCTAGTACTGACCATCGCATACATCAGGCTACCGACTGCACTTGCATATGGAACACGGGACATGTCCTCTTCCTCTTCTTATGTCTTGGGATGCTGTTCAGCAGATAACTTTACACCTATAGGAATAGGAACCTTCACCGATTTACTATCCTGAATATTAAACCTCTGTAATATTGTCTTGACATACTTCCTCTGGTTTAACTAGAGCTTCCTCTTTGTCTAATCTCTTTTAATTTCCATGCCAAAAATATAGTTTGCAGCACCAAGATCTTTCATGTTGAATTTGGAGGACAAATGGGTCTTCAAATCTTAGATAATTTATTTGCCATTTCCAACCAGCAACATATCATCCACCCACAAGACTAGATAAATAACATGGTCACCAATTAATTTAAAATACACACGGTGATCTGCTTTGCTTCTGGTGAAGCCAAGTCCCCATATAAATGTATCAAATTTCTGGTACCACATCCTTGGTGACTGTTTTAACCCATACAAAGACTTCTTTATCTTGCATAGCAGTTCTTTCTTACCCTTCACTGCAAAGCCTTCAGGTTGCTTCATGTAGATCTCCTCTTCAAGATCCCCGTGAAGAAATGTTGTCTTCACATCTATCTATTCTACCTCAAAATCAAAAGTAGAAACAACAGATAAAAGTAATCTAATAGAAGTTACCTTGGCAACAGGAGAAAATATATCACCAAAATCAATTCCTGACACCTAGGAATAACTTTTTTTCTACCAACCAAGCTTTGTATTTCTCCACCTTTCCTTCTGCATTTGTCTTCTTCTTGAACACCCATTTGCTACTAATGGGTTTCCTTCCAGCTGGTAGCTCCTCTAGATCCCAAGCCTCATTTTTGTACAAAGATGCCATTTCATCAACCATGGCCTCTTTCTAGAGTTTTCAATCCTCTGAATCTACTACTTCCTTCACAGTTCTGGGATCATCATCAACAATAGATAAAGAAAAATTGGAATACAAAACAGATGGAATATACCTTTCTAGCTTCCTTCTTTCTCGAAATGATCTTCTCACACCCGGTGTTTGTGGCTCTTCATTTTCTGATTCCTCCTCCGCTATAGAGTCTAATTCTTCCTCCTTTAGCTCAAACTCTATCTTCTCTGGTTCCTTTGGTTGGAGTTCATGTTTAATAACATCTTTCACCTCTCTGAACACCACATCTCGGTTGTACACAACCTTCCTTGTTACTACATTCCAAAGCTTATAACCCTTTAAACCATCCGTATACCCAATAAAGATGCACTTTTTAGATTTATTATCCAACTTGGTTCATTTCTCCTTTGGAACATGCAATTATGCATCACATCCAAATACCCTCAGATGTGAAAGAGAGGGTTTCTTACCAATCCATACCTCTTGTGGAGTCTTATTCTCCAACGTTGATGAAGGTGATTTGTTGACCAGGTAACATGCTGTCTCCACCGTCTCTGCCCAGAATTCCTGTCCTAACCCAACACCACTAAGCATGATTCTTGCCCTTTCCATCAATGTGTTGTTCATTCTTTTTGTAGCTCCATTTTGCTGAGGTGTATATGGAGTAGTCTTCTATCGTGCTATACCATAATTCTTCCAGAATTCTTCAAATTCCTTACTGCAAAACTCTCCACTGTTATCTGTCCTTAGCACCTTTATCTTCTTCTCTATCTGGTTTTCCACCAGAGCCAAAAATTCTTTAAATCTGTCAAAGACTTCAGATTTCTTCTTAAGGAAATATATCCATGTATTCCTTGAGAAGTCATCTATAAATGATACATAGTACATAGACTTACCCAGTGATGGAACCTTCACAGGTCCAAACACATCAATATGCACAAGCTCTAATATTTGTTTTGCCCTTCTTTACTTTTATCAACCCGGTAGTTTGTAACAAACTTGGAAGCGACGGTGCTATATGCACAAGTACTAGCGCTTGCCGCAGGCTGTCACTGGATCAACTGGCACAAGTCCACTAGGAACTTAAGCCAACTTCTATGAGCTCTTAGAAGAAGCTTCCAACTGTGATGGACAAAAGTAACTCAAAGGAAGCTAATCTACTTGCAGAAAGAGGCTAAAAGTTGAAAGGAAATGCAAACCTTAGTTTTAATGACTACCCCTACTGGTGCAAAAAAGAGGATGAAACTATAGAAAGGGATGCCATTGACTCTTGGGGAGGTAAATTGCATGTGACTAAGCTACTTCTGCAGTGAAATCTGAAAATGAACATCTTTTTGTATTTTTGAGTAATTTTGTAAAAATCATATGTGCATGTGCTTTAACTGTTTTTAATTGTGCAGAGGTTGGTTGGCGAAAGGAAATGGGGTAGGCACTTGCAAGAGGTTGGGAAGGTAAGAAGAGGGCCTAAGGGGTCCCTAACACCCTTCCAGAGAGTTTCACAGTGTTCAGACCTTGAAAAACCGCTCACGTGATCTTCTACAGGAAGTCTGCAGGGGTTCTACAGGATGTTCTACAGGATGTTCCGAAAGGGGATTTTGAAGGGTTGATGGTGGAAGAAAGGTGGAAAAGTGGAGATGGAGGTTGGATGAGGATGTGGAGGGGTCTAGGACTTGGCAGATGAAGCTGAGAAGTGATGAGGATGGCTGGATTTGTTCAAGGATGGATAGAGAAATGTTGCACAAAAATATGGAAATTAGGTCAAAGTGAGTAAATGTGGCAAATGAAGGGCAAGAATCTGAGTTAGGGGATGGAGCAGGTTGCACTGACGGAGGAAGGGTAGGCAGGGAGGTATCATAGATGTTCTGCACACTATTTATTGAAACTGACCAAATAAAGACCATGCAAACCAAATATCTAGCTATTCTAACCTACTTTGACCTAGGAACCAGCAACTATGATGAACAGAAATTCATTGGTAGAAAATCATGTAAAATAACTATGAAAACCAAACAAGAATGGATCTAAGCATGTAATCACATCTGGTATCAACTTTTGCAACTAAGAAACTAACACTAGAAATTGCATGAAGAAGCGAGAACAGTGTTTTTGTGCCAGCAAGGACACCTTGGTCTCAGCTCATGGTCGCGAGGAGGGAGAGGTGAGATCCAGGGTTGCTTGATGGCTTTTTTCGAAGATATTTTTTGTCACCAACCTATCAAATCACTCTGAAACATGAAAATATTTTTCAGTCATCAAAAATGACCTAGGTAACCAAGCAAGAGTTTAATCTACTAGCAGGAATTATTTTATGAAGACAACAAAAACATATAACAGTGCATAGAGGAAGACCTGGCACTTGGGTTAGGCCCAACCCCAAGAGCTACAGGCTCCTAAGAAGAAGCTCAGAGTTGATTCGAACTGAAACTGATTTCCATTACTCAAAAAATAATCATGTCACAAAAAAAAATGTTTTACAGTAGAAGCTCCAAAATGAGCTAAAAGGCAGAGCAGCGCTAAAGTGAAAGGTACAAAATGTTCAAAAAGTAAACTACAAAGGTTGGAAGCCTTCCTACTTATGCACTACGAGGACCTCCAATAGTCCTCCTTAATTCAAGGGGCTTCACTGCTCAAAACTGCAAGTACTCATCCACTTCACAAAAGCTCCTCGACTGCCCTTGGAAATCAACTTTGGTGGGCTGCTAGACTCCAAGCTGATGGTGGAGAATTCAAGGAAGGGCCATTTAGTGTAGGAGACACCCTTCCTATGAATCCTCAACCTTGTTCCCTTGTATTTGGCTATCAAATGGCTCATAAATTCTTGACCTTGATCCAAAAGTTGTCCAAAAATCTGCAATAAACATGTATTAGCCTTCATGGTCAAGTGACTATTCTCATTCATCCAATTAACATAAATATACTCAAAAGCATGCATAAACTATGAAGAATGGTGGATTTATGGAGAATAATAGGCAAAATGAGCCCAATAATTTACCCATTTTTGGGGCTCATCATCACCCCCCTGCTAAATGGGTTGCTCATCCTCTAAGCAACTAATCCAACTCATCATCTTTGATTGCTTTGACTGCCTCTCTCACATCCCAGGCCTCTGAGGTGATGTCTTCATCTCGGTCATGAAATCCTGCTTTTCTTTCTACTTCCTCCCACTGCTTGTGTTCCTCTTCTTCTTTGACTCCTTCTAGCAGTCGTAAAAGCAAGGGAGGACTGAACTTTAGGCCAATCCAATTGGCCTGCAGATTTTGCATTGACTGTTTATAGAGGGGTACCGTTGCCAAGGCCTCCCTCATCCTAGTTGGGGAGTGGTATTCTCTTATTTTCAAACTGTGGGGTAGTGTGTTCCACCTCCTTGTGCAAGAATGAATGCAGTTATCCCCCAACAGTCTTTCCATGTCCTTAAAGTGAGAAATGCCTTGAGCTTGTCATTCAATGTAATCTGGTAAAACCTGAGGGTTGTTGGCCAGGTGCTGATGGGCATATATTAAAGCTGATGTATCCTTTGGTTCTGCCTTGATCATGAGTGGTTCACTTAGCTCTCTGTTCATAATATTCCGAATCTCTGCTGCCCTCTTTTCCTCATGATTTAACCAAGAGGCCATGGCCATAAGTTTCACATCTCCCAATGTAGCATTGGGGTCCCACAGAGTCATGTTTGGAAGGGCCAAGTTGTGTAAATAGAATTTGGATAACTTGGCCTTATCTTCTGCTGAGCTGCTGTCACACAAAGTCATGAATTGATGGTAATCTTGAAATGGAATGGTGCCCCTTTGGGCCAAGGTGTTAATTTGGAATTGCAACCATTGATCTTTAAGATATAAGGCATATGACTTGGCAAGTTGCCTACACTGCAAGGCCTCTACTACCTAGCTGGCCATGCAGGCCAGTTGGGCTTCCTTCTCTTGTACCTGTTGCTTTAGAGACTGTATTTCCTCTGCCGCCTATGACTCCTTCTCCTATAGCTGTTTTGTTAGCACCTCAACCAGCTCGTCCACTCTTTGCTATTCATCAGAGATTTCTTTGTCTATTGGAGGCTTTTCCTGTTGCTGTTGTTCTCCTAGAATGGAGGGCCTGTCTTCCTTATAACATCCCTGTAGCCATAGCTGCTATTTCAGCAGCTCATTCTCTTCCTGTAGCTTGGCCGTTTGACTACTTCCCACATGCTTCACCATGGCCAATTCTTTCCTTGACTCCTTGAGTTGTTCTTCCAGGTGGCCTATGTCTGCCACACCCTTGGACTTGGAAATCCTCATCCAAGTGTGAGTCATAATTCTTTCTTCTTCCTGTGAAAAGAAGAGTGGCACTGCAAATTTCTAGGGAATTATTTTCCCAGCTTTAACAGGTTATAGTATGAGCCCAAGCTAGGTTGAGGGCTTGGTTCCAATATTTCCTCTGTCTTTTCTTCTTCCTGTGATTGTTTGGCCACCTTTTCCTCCAATTTCTCGGTCTCTTTTAGCTTAGCACAAGTTTCCTGTAGAGATTTCTCAGCTTCCTGTAGAGCTCCCTTTGAGTCCATCTTCTTAATTCTCTCTCTCCAGGTGGAGCTTTTTGGGCTTCCTCATTCATAGTTGAGGGATATCTTTGAAGGAGACCCTTCTTTTGGTTTAGGTGTTGTGTCCTTAATGAAAATTGGCTCCTTTGACTATGGCTGGGGTCTGCCACTTTGATCCGTGTGCTCCTCCTTGCTTTAAAGTACATGGAGGTTTGCCTCTTTTTCTTCCCTTTTTGTTTTGGAGGTGTGATTAAGGTGGAAAGCACAACTGCTGCCTCCTTTGCCAATATTTCAGGTGATTTCTCCTTTTGCTGTTCTTTTTCCATGCTTCCTGTAGAAGTCCCTGTGTCAACTGTTTCTGTCTGTATTGCGGCCATTTCAGGATGTGTCTTTCCCTTTTGTTTCTGTGTGTCTGCTTTGGCTATTTCTTCCTTTGTTTTAGGCTCAGCAATCTGGCCCTTTCCCCCTTTTTCTTTCTATCCTTATTGTGCTTGAATGTCCTGTGTTCCTTCACCATTGGTTTTCTTACATTATTCAGTGTGTTCTCCCTCCTCACTACTGGATGAGGTGATGTCTTTGGCCAGAATTCTAATATCCTCATGCTGGGACATGTTTCAGAAGATTTCCCAAGATATGGGGACAGTGTAGGTGTGCAAGGCATCTTACACTATTAGCTTGATGAGCCCATGATGGGCCAACTGATATGGGATCCCTTCATTTGATTTTGTACCACATTCAATTAGTGACTGAAGAAGAAAATAAGGGATGCTCAGTTTCTTGTCTGGAGGTAAATCAACTCCATGTCATAGTTCACACAACAACCTGAAATGATAACTGTAGACAATGCTAAACCTCCCTTCACATGTAATGTACTTCATAACTTGGAAACTGGCCTCACTCCAGAGAGGAGGCAAACTGGTTCTTCGAACCCCGTTTTTGTCTTCTACAGGATGTTCCTCGGGTAGGAAGAATGTTTTCTTGGCAACTTGGCCCAATGACCTCTCTTCTTTGCTCCAAGGGAGCCCTAATGGTAGACCAGTAACACGACTGATGAGCTCAGGGGTAAGTTCTAGGGTCAAACCCCTAAAACTAATTGTGGCTTGTGTCTTTGATTGAGGTCTCAGGGACATTAAAATTCGTCTATTATCTCCTCGTCATGACCCAGAATTTTGTCAAAGAATGACATCCAATTGGCTTGGGTGAAAAGGTCCACCACCTCAGGATGCTCGTGCAGTTTGCTGGGGTCCGAGGGTTCTTTCCTTATGAATCCCCATGGCATGGTGAGAGTGCTCTTTTTTATGCTTTGATCAAAAAAAGGAATGTTGTTTATGGTTCCCCCTGAACTCAAGAAGGGATTTCTCAGGTATCCACTATTAATTAGCAACTATTCCCTCATTTTCAAGACTGCTGTTGCCCAGAACTCGGCTCTCTGTTTATGAAAGAAGAATTTTGTTTCTACAGACAAAGTACAGAGCTCAATTTTTCTTCTCAGCACACATATAGATATACAAATCCAAAATTTTTCATGCACAGGTTGACCCCCACAGTTTCATATCTTCCCTATAGGAGAATTTTAAAAATAGGAATGTGGCGGAGAATCTTGATGCAGAAACAACTGAGAAACCTAGTGCAACACACAGGAAAATGTTTTACTTCCAATTCCTAGGCAGATTTTTCTCTAATTCCCCAATCTGATACCGTTCAATTCACCACCTTTTCAAATCATACCATGCATAGAAGAGTTTTTCGAGACTACCTCGTTTGGAGCTCCAAATTCGACAAAGAAAAATCCCAGGTTTCTCTGCTCCGGAAAGCTGTGCAGGGTTTCCTATAGAACCCTTCCTATAGAAGACCTCCCGGTTCCTGTAGAATGTCTTTGTGCCTCTGAGCGAGCCTGATACATGGGAGATTCTTGAAAACAAGTAGAAAAACTAGTGGAGGACGACTGGTTAACAATTTTTGGAAGCGGAGGATGCATACTTCAGTGGAGGACATTGCAAGTGCAAAATGAACAGAAGGTGGTGTGAGTTTTAGTCGAGCATCTATTAACTGCGACGTGAGTCGTGGTGAGGGAATGTGGTGGCCGGACCGAACCATTGATCCGACGTCATGGCCATAATTTTTCTCCGTGTTTCTGACCGCCATCACCTCCCCTCTACCTTTAACCGCCGCCACCACTACCAGTCCTGACGATTTCTTCCTGAATGGAAATTCCACACATGTTGGCTGCACACCTCATCGGCAATTTTGAATGTAGCTATCTCGTTCGGATCCCACGAGGCTATGTAACTGGCTCAGAGTGGCCAATTGACTGGCCACCAATTCCATTCAATCCAAACCATTTCCATAGGCATGCAGCTCTTAAAATATAGTTTATGCAATTAACGAATGAGTTTAGACACTTACCTGCAAGGTCACGGCTGCGTTATGCAGATTTCGAGTCTTGGAACGACTCCTTCTTTCGCTGCTGCTTCATGCACGGGTGTTAGAAACCATTCCTTCCTTCATTGATGCTGCATGCATGGATTTTGGAACCCATTTCTTCATTTGCTACCACTGCATGCACAGGTTTTGCTTGGCTTCGACTACTGACAATATTTTCTCGTTCGAGATGAGCCCTTTGCATGTTTCCTTTGTCGTTTTCGGCTGTCCCTGTCTCTAGAGTATGTCTCCCAGAGGGATCAACTGCTACAAGATTCCTGTAGGATGTCCAATAGTTGCTTCTCCTCTTGGGATGCAAGCTAACATGAGCAGGGCTATACTGCTATCGAGGGGTTCAGGTGACAAGGAGTCCAGATGGAGATTGACAGGTATGGTAAGTGAAAAAAAAATTGCTCTTGATTTGTAATTAAAAGGTTTTGCTGGCAGTATGAGGAAAATAGGGTTTTTTTTCATGTGACTGTGCAGGAACAAATAATAGGATGGGTGCAACAGAGGTGTAAAGAGATGAAACAGGGTGACATGTGGTGATGGATGGAAAGAGTGGTGTTTGCAGGCCTAGCAAGTAGATTCCAACCTTCGGATTCCCTTGCAAGATCAATTTTGGCCTGTCTGAAGGTTCTATAGGATGTTCCTGTAGAAGACATGGAACTTCCTGTAGAAGGCCCAGAACTTCCTGTAGAAGGTGAAATCTTAACCCGAATGTGATCAAATCCTAGGAAAGGGGAGTGGTCGTGGAGGAATGGATTGCGAGGGATGCTTGCAGCCTAGTGCTGACCTCTATCTTTGTTTTGTGTGATCCTCCTAACCTGCAATGTCCTTCCTGCAACCTGCAATTATTCAATAGAAATTAGGTTTATTTTTCTTTTTCTCTTTTTTTTTTGAAAATAACTAGGGCGCCTCATGGCGGTTTTCACCCTAATTTCCTGCCCTAGGCACCTCCAAGGGAGGTTTTCACCCAGGTATCTTATTCTCTTTTTCTTTTCTCTTCTTTCCAACCCATTGACAACCTCATGGAGTTTTTCAATCAATGAGCCAATCTGAGGCGCCTCCGAGGAGGTTTTCACCTTAGATTTTTATTTTCCTCTTATTTTCATTTTTTTTTTTCTTTTTTCCTTTTTCCTACCCTACCCTACTTGAAAAACAAAATCATTTTCAAGTATAAGAATACTTCCAATGGATCCATGTGCACATCGAGATGATAGACAAAATAATGTGGAGGCTTGAAATTCATGCTTTGATAGGTATCCAGATTTCAAAGACCAAATGATTTGACTTTGAAGGGATCAAGCATAGCTGAGGAAGAGAGTACTACTACAACTTAGTGACTGTCTGGAACCATATCTCAATATAGCTCTGATATCCTTGGTCCTCTTGCTGATCTGGATTTTTCTCCATATCTTCTTCTATCATGACCTTCACATCTTCCTCTTTTTGTTGATTTTTCTCTTGAATACATGGAGGATTTGATGGTAACCATGAGGGAGCTCTATGGATCTCTGATTCTGATGTCTTCTTTTCATCAAGTGCAGCCCATGGTTCTCTGATCTCCTCTTTTGAATCTTCTTTTGCTGGATGTGTTCCTTCAATGATGTTAATATAATCTCTTTTTTGCAATACTCTTCCTAAGCTATGGTGAATATCATTGAGCTCAAAAGGAGTTGTTTGGACATGTTGTGCCTCGGCATTGTAATTGAGTTGAGCTACTCCAATGTGCGAGTTTAGAAATGGTGGTACAGGTAGTTGAGTGGGGGTGTATATTTGAGATGGATGTGGATGGAGTTGTGGTTGGGCAGGTGGTTTCCCACTATATACTTGCTGAGCCTGCTTGTTATTTGGGTTCGAGTTCAGTTGAGTAGGCATTTGGGGCTGCCTTGGTGGAGCAGGAGGTGATGGTTGCGGTTGAGTAGGTGGTGGAGGAAAAGGAGCAGAAGGAGTGTTGTACTGGGGCCTCCACCCCTGATGAGGTGCATTCCACGGAGGCTATGGCTGATAGTAGGGGTGAAATGGATGAGCAGCTGGTTGGACATAATATGGACATGTGAAGGACCAAGGGGGAGGTGTGGACCAGGAACAATGAGTAGGGGGACCCCAAGAAGGCATGGAAGTGGCTTGATAGGGGTTGTAATAGGTCTGGGATGTCCCTTGCATTCCCTGCTAGTAAGGTATGGGTCCATGTGGCCTCCTTTGGTTCATATAATAGAGTGGTTCAGTGGCTCCTTTTGCCCTCTGATATGTAGCTTTGATTCCAGGTAAGGAAGGGCACTGGTTCGTAGGATGGTCTTTTTCACAGACAAAACACACTTCTATAAAGTGCAATGGACATTCGTTCCTAGAATGCTTTCTAGTGCACCTAGGAAAAAAGATGGCCAAAGCCCTCTTGGCTTCCTCTTGCTTCCTTTAGATCCGCAAGGTATCCATTTGCATGGCAACCATCTGCCTTATCTCGCTCTTGCAATCTTCCCACATGTTTCCAATTTCACCTTCAATGGATGAGTTGGAAGAAAAGGTACGGCTCCCAACATTTCTGTTTCCAGCTATTTGCTCCAGAGGAATGCTTCCTTCTTATTCTCCCCTAGAGGTTCTTCAAATATGTCTTTTTGTCCACCTAGGGGTTCTTATTAATCACAGCCATCGAAGAAGAGAGAAGGTTGGCTATGTGAAGCAGTGGGGGTGTTATGCAAACATTTTTTTGAATTATCTCTACTCCTACAAGGCATGAAAGGAAATCCTTTTGGTTGATTTTTGTTCCTTTTTTCCGCTTGTAACTGCAAAAATTAAAATAGATTGAACTGCAACTAACTAAAATCTATCTTATTGAAATGAAAATGCAAAATTGAAATGAAAGCAGGGAAGGACTAATCTATGTTGCTGAAATGAAATTGCAAAAATGAAATGCTAAGCTACACTTGCAGAATTGAAATGCTAATCTATGCTTGCAGAATTGAAATTGCGGAATTGAAATGCTAATCTATGCTTATAGAATTGAAATTGCGGAATTGAAATGCTAATCTATGCTTGCATAATTAAAATTGTAGAATTGAAATGCTAATTTACACTTGCAGAATTGAAATGAAAGTAGGAAATGTCTAATATACTTTTGCGGAAATGAAATTGCAGAATGGAAATGAAACAACTACTCTACTCTTGCTGAAATAAACTACTTAGCAAAAGGTTGTAGTAGAAAATAGAAGAAAAGCAGCAATCACTAATACTCTAATGCTTCCCCGACAACGGTGCCAAAAAGATGGTGGGCTCCAGTATTGTAGCAATAATGCTGCAGCAGCTGGGACTCCCTTCTTTACTTTCATCAACCCGGTAGTTTGTAACAAACTTGGAAGCGACAGTGTTATATGCACAAGTACTAGCTCTTGCCGCAGGCTGTCACTGGATCAGCTGGCACAAGTCCGCTAGGAGCTTAAGCCAACTTCTATGAGCTCTTACAAGAAGCTTTTAACTGTGATGGATGAAACTAACTCAAAGGAAGCTAATCTACTTGTGGAAAGACACTGAAAGCTGAAAGGAAATGCAAACCCTAGCAAACCAGAGTTTTACTGACTACCCTTACTAGTGCATAAAAGAGGATGAAACTACAGAAAGGGATGCCATTGACTCTTGGGGAGGTAAAGTTCATGTGTCTAAGCTAATTCTGCAGTGAAATCTGAAAAGGAACATCTTTTTGTATTTTTGAGTAATTTTGTAAAAATCATATGTGCATGTGCTTTAACTACTTTTAACTGTGCAGAGGTTGGTTGGCGAAAGGAAATGGGGTAGGTGCTTGCAGGAGGTTGGGAAGGTAAGAAGAGGGCCTAAGGGGTCCCTAACACCCTTCTAGATAGTTTCACAATGTTCAGACCTCGAAAAACCACTCACGTGATCTTCTACAGGAAGTCTGTAGGGGTTCTACAAGATGTTCTGAAAGGGGATTTTGAAGGGTTGATGGTGGAAGAAAGGTGGAAAAGTGGAGATGGAGGTTGGATGAGGATGTGGAGGGGTCTAGGACCTAGAAAATGAAGCTGAGAAGTGATGAGAATGGTTGAATTTGTTCAAGGATGGATAGAGCAATGTTGCACAAAAATATGGAAATTAGGTCAAAGTGAGAAAATGTGGCAAACGAAGGGAAAAAATCTGAGTTAAGGGATGGAGCAGGTTGCACTGATGGAGGAAGGGTAGGCAGGGAGGTATCATAGGTGTGCTACACACTATTTCTTGAAACTGACCAAACAAAGACCATGCAAACCAAATATCTAGCTATTCTAACCTACTTTGACCTAGGAACCAGCAACCATGATGAACAGAAATTCATTGGTAGAAAATCATGTAAAATAACTATGAAAACCAAGCAAGAATGGATCTAAGCATGTAATCGCATCTGGTATCAACTTTTTCAACTGAGAAACTAACACTAGCACTTGCATGAAGAAGCAAGAATAGTGTTTTTGTGGCAGCAAGGACACCTTGGTCTCAGCTCATGGTCCTGAGGAGGGAGAGGTGAGATCCAGGGTTGCTTGATGGCCTTTTTCGAAGATTTTTTCTATTACCAACCTATCAAATCACTCTGAAAAATGAAAAGCTTTTTCAATCATCAAAAATGACCTAGGTAACCAAGCATGAGTTTAATCTACTGGCAGAAATTATTTTATGAAGACAACAAAAGCATATAACAGTACACAAAGGAAGACCTAGCACTTGGGTTGGGCCCAACCCCAAGTGCTACAGGCTCCTAAGAAGAAGCTCAGAGCTGATGTGAACTTAAACTGATTTCCATTAGTAAGAAAAGAACCATGTCACAAAAAAAATGTTTTACAGCAGAAGCTCCAAAATGAGCTAAAAAGAAGAGCAGCACTAAAGTGCAAAATACAAAATGTTCAAAAAGTAAATTACAAAGGCTAGAAGCCTTCTACTTATGCCCTACGAGGACCTCCAACAGTCCTCCATAACTCAAGGGGCTTGGTTGCTCAAAACTGCAAGTACTCATCCACTTCACAAAAGTTGCTCGGCTGCCCTTGGAATCAACTTTCGTGGGCTGCTGAACTCCGAGCTAATGGTGGATAACTCGAAGAAGGGCCATTTAGTGCAAGAGACACCCTTCCTATGAATCCTCAGCCTTGTTCCCTCGTATTTGGCTGTCAAATGGCTCATAAGTGCTTGACCTTGGTCCAAAAGTTGTCCAAAAATCTGCAATAAACACGTATTAGCCGTCATGGTCAAGTGATTATTCTCATTCATCCAATTAACATAAATATACTCAAAAGCATGTATAAATTATGGAGAATGGTGGATTTATGGAGAATAATAACCAAAATGAGCCCAATAAGTTACCCATTTTTGGGGCTCATCACCTTCTACCATACCTTTACCATAAAGTATTCGAAGGCCCTTCTCTCTAATATGTCCAAGCCTTTCATGCCACAACATGGTCTTCTCTCCAGAGACCACTAGATTTTCTGCTCCACTTTCACGAATCACAAAACTGTTGCACCCATCAACAACAGTGCTACCTTGTAGCTTGTACAAAGTTCCAATCCGAACTCCTCGCATCAATACCAGTGCTCCCCAAACCATCTTGCAGGTATCCTTGTCACACGGAATGAGTTGTTCTTGCGGACAAGACCGGCCTCCCTAGTATCTAATGATATCTAGCGACAAGCAAGCCAATAAAATCCTATCTTTCTCTAAGTATGCAATTTATTAACAAATTCAAACAAGTGTTTTAGGCCTACCTTGGGTCCAATGCAAGTTTGTGGAAGCCTCGCTCCGTCGATCCAAATGAGCTCCCTTGTAGAGAATCTTCAAACACAAACAAGCACACAAACTAAATAGCACCTGAAAAGCCACTATAATAAAGCATACTTATCATGATGATCAAGGAATTCATGAAACAAATCACATAAGACAATTTGTTGAGAAAAATGAATCTGATTGTATTAATTCAAATCAAAGAAGAACTTTACAACCTGTGCCTTGATGTTGTACAAGATCCTCCCAGGGTCCAACAAGAAGTCTCCTCTACTTTGACAAGTTTCACTCTCTTCCCAATGAAGCCAAAAGGTATGTGATCTCTCCTCTCAAGCTTAACTAGGAAGTCTCAATTCCACCAGTATTTACCCTAAAAAATGTTTAGCTTCTAAACTCTCTAGCAACCAGCCCAATGCCTTAATTTATAGTGCAATGGAGGGAAGTTACTAGGTCCACCTTCAAAGGGATAAAGCCATCCTTCAAAGGGATAGCTCCTCTCATCAAGGGATTAGCTCCTTCACTTTTGGAATGCATGAACCACCTAGGAGCGAACCATCCACGTCAAGATTCCTTCTAGAATCATCTAGAATTAACCCAAAGTGAGTTTTTAAGAATAAACTTGCGCTTTTTTTACTTTCACAGGGGTCCGCACCCACTCCTTTAGAGACAGAGCGGGCAGGTCCGCAGGTAACATATACAGGGGGTGTCAGACCACGGGCAATAGTGAGAGAAAGTGCGGAACCAGAGCTTTATTGTTTTTTAAGGTCTTTCTCTCATTTTCAAAGCTTGACATGAAGAGCTGAGGTTTGAGACTTGCTTAGGAGGATAGTATGAATGATGATAGACCCATAATGACTGCAAATAGTCATGGTGGCAATATTTTGTGTAACAGATTGCCCCCTAAAGTGTGAATTCTGTAGTAGATGAGGATTTTATTTATCATCTAGGAAGAGTGAAGTACTTTATCATTTCGAGGATCATCTTGTGGAGAGCCTGGTTGGAACCTGTAAAAATTTTCAATGCAAAATATATATATATGAGATCATATCATCGCTGAGGTAGGCATTCCCATACTCAAATCAAAACTGACTAGAAAACTAACTACTACTCTGATATAGGAATGATCTTGTAATACATCACAAGTATAGACACATGTAGAAACAGTATGGATGCAGCCATCTGTTTATGAATAGTCCACTGTATAATGAATACAAAATTCCTCGCAGCCTAGATGGTGGAAACTAGATCCAGGGTCTTCATTTCTACTTCCCGAAATATTACGATTCTATCCATGCGAATGAATGTGTTGAAGTCGAACATGGTAGAAACCACTTGATTCACAGTCAATGATGTAAACTATTAACAAGTGTGAGAGAAACCACCAGTAATGTCAATGGCTCTCAACGTACTCAGTACAATCCATGAGATGTGAATAGATGTGTTGATGTCGAACATGTCAAGGAATCCTTTGATCGAAGGTCAATGATGCAACCTATCATCGAAGGCGAGAAACCTGCCACTAAGGCATGCAGATCCCAAGGTACTGACGATTTCTAGATCATCTTTCTAGATAATGAGCTGAAGTTGATAGAAAGCGATTCGTCATAGGCAAGCCCACAACACGAAATCATAGATCAAGTTTGAAGAAATTTATTTGCAAGGACTGACTCAGGGATGGTCAAGATGGATGACAGATATTTTGTAGATGAATGGCTTATTTGCACCGACCTCCTGAACACTTAATGACACAGCAGATGGTTTGGTGACAATTGACCCAAAGTTAATACCCAGAAATAGGCTGAAGACTTTCAATATGGTTTGATCAACTGTTAGGAAAAGGATTTCCCAACCCAGGTGAATAAAAGTGTCATGTTCAAGAGTGGTTACAAAGTATGACAAACAGGCTCATTTTTCTCACTTTTCCCCCACCATTTCTGGCAAGTACCTCTTTGTTTTTGACAAGCTTGAGGAGGGTAACATTTGCTTGATTATAAGCTCATCCTTCGGATGAGTCCAACTTAGTTTAAATTCGAACCCTAAGAAGGAGTGGTCTGTTCCTGTTTGTAATTTAACAGGTCTTTTACTGTTAAATTTTAACGAGTCCAGTATAGGAGAAACTCGGTGTTTTTCAATTTTAGAGAGTCTGAAAAAACTTAAGAAGACTCCATGGTTGTCCTTTTTCGTAAATTTGTGTCTCCCAAGCCCGAAAAAGTATAAAATAATACTTGAGAGAACCGCTTGATCATTACGACCAAGGAGTACTTTTCATAGTTAGTTCCTCTAATCCGAAAAAGTAAAAAAGCGACCAATGACACGTCGTTTTATAACCAATATCGAATTTGAAACGACAAAAATCCGGAAATATTTTCATGTTTTTATGGTCAGAAAAGAGCTGTAAGTGGACCGTCTTTTTAGTTCCATTTTAACGAGTTTAAAAAGAAAAACTCGGCGATATTTTCATGTTTTAGGAGTAAGAAAAGAGCTTAAAGGTGACTCTAATGTTTTTTCGTCGAAAATGACCGATTTTGCCTAAAAAATTCATTATCCTGAATAAAAACTCAAACATTACTCATACTTGTTTAAAACAGATAAAAATGCTGCAAACGTTACCTCTTTAAAGTGAAACATATACAAATTAAAAACTCATTTATTCAAAAAAATTAAAAAAAGGGCTTTTGTAAATTCATTTTTACCATTTGAGTTATGGGTGAGAAAATAGAGCTTTTGGTCAGAAACTTCCCGTGAAGATTGCGGAAAATCCATCCGCTGGAATCGAACGCCGTCTCCTCCAGGTAATCTACATCATCCTACTCTTTAATTTCATCCATTTAAAAGTTGTTTTTAGGTTTTAATTTCATTTTTTAAGGGATTTTTAGGTTCAAAACCCGCACGCGGGGGTCCGCAGGCATAGCACAGGTAACCTGCGGACCCCGACTTTTTCGTAAAAGGAAAAAAGTTAGGGGTCTGCACCTGCCGTGAAGGCAAGGTGCGGACCCACGCACTGTCTCTAACAGAGAGGGTGCGGTCCTCGGAGCAAGGGTTTTTAAACCTAAATTTCTCAAAATTCACCCAAAAACGTTGCTTTTAGATATTCTAATTCGCATTTTTATTGAATGTAGGATATACATCATGCTTGATTGGCAAGAACGGGAGCACGAGGATGTAGATCTCGCCGTGATAAATCATCAACCTTCGATTGATGCATTGAAAGCATGCGACTTATACAAATTCTAGGCCATACCTGGCATGAGGGCCCAGGTGGACTTTTTGCAGTGGCTGGTAGACAGGTGGAGCATACAGGACCAGTGCTTCTTCATTGGTGGTCACCAGCTCGAAATGGAGTCGGCAGACATTTACTTTTTGACTAGTTTGCTTAAGAGAGGTGAACACTTGACTCTATTCGGGACTAGCCCAGGTGGCCAGTCTGTTGATAGCCTCTGGCTAGAGTTTTGCAATGCCCAGACTAGAGACAAAGGGATAGATATCAAAACCATAACCCTTCCTGAGCTCAAAGTGATTGTGTTTACTGTTACCAGGCTCTGCGGGAGCGTAACACTACATATAGCCATTGGATCCCAAATGCGGATGGAAGTAGACTACTTTCGAGGCACTATCTTCAACCGGTGCGATGCTGTGTTGGCTAATATAAAACGCCAACTGACTAGAGCAAAGAATGGACAACTGAAGACCTTTGGATATGGTGCTTTAGTCATGAGCTTTGGTCTGGAGAGGTTCCCAATGTTGGTCCCACAGCATCTCACTGTTGGAGCTGGACTTCCCCGAGAGCCCAAACTGATGCGATGGGTTGCAGTTATGGCCCGTCATCCTGAGGAGGGGACAGAAGTCGTTCGGTTCACTCCTGAGTATTTCCACTGGTTGGAGAACCAAGTTTTTGCTATTCAGGACTTTCCTTACGCTGGGGTAGATTTTCGTGGTGACCCAGACATGGCTCTTCCACTAGGAGTGGAATGGGATGATTCAGGTAAAATCATTTTCATAATTTTCTAATTAATTAATTAATTAATTAATTAATTAATTTATTTTTTATTTTTTTTTATCTCGTCCCAAAATTGATAGTAAAAGTTTCAAATGCAGATGTAGGTCCACGGTGACCAACCGCTCTCTGGCCCTATGAGAGGAAACAACCAGCTGCAGCAGCACCAATCCCACAAGACGAATCAGCAGAGACCTTGGCCGAATTGGAGAGTCATCTAGAGCGTTTGACAACAGACATTCCGGAGACCAGCATAGATGACATTCCTCTTAGGCTACAGCGCTATGTGATTGGGGTCCCAGGACCTTTCAGGAGGTTCCTTTACAGGGTGGCCCGTACAGTGGTTTCTTATCGAGATCATCACCAGTGATAGGATGATCGCTTGTTGTAGACACATATGACATTTTTTGCTTGTTTTACTATCATTTTTTCCGATCATAAGGTCTTTTTCAACTTATGATCGAAGACGATGTATATTTGACACACTCCTATGTTATACTATATCACTATTACCGGCTTATCTTGTAAAACATGTTATGGAATGTTTTTTAAATTTACATGTATGATTATTGCAAATGTCTACTAAACATTCGAGAAGCAATTGCATCTGCTAATGTATTTAAATATCTTGGAATATGTTGATATTCAATATAGTCAAATTCACGTTCCAAGAGACAAACTCTCAAAAATAATCTCAATAACACTGGATTTCTAATGGCATATACTCTATTAAGCTGTAATACAACGAGTTTAGAATCTAACCTCACTATCAAACTCCGAATCCCAAATGAAATAGATTCAGATAATAACTCGATCACTGCACTATACTCGGCAATGTTGTTCGTTGTTTAACCGAGGCTTACCCCATGCATAGATACCAACTCGTCAGAGGGAAAATAGATAGCCCAAGCTGCGGAAGAAATGTTCTGTGTATTATGACAAGCACCATCAGCAAAACCAATGTATGTTTGGAGAGGCGTCGACATCTGCAATATCAAGAGTAAAACCAAGATAAGTAGGAATAATAACGAAAAACACTCTCTAAGATAAGCACACTTTTTAATCTAAAACACACCAACTAGAAAGAAAACTAACCTAACTAAAAATCTCCACACCCAGATTTAAGCATAATACCTCTTCAGGTAAAGACCATTTCTAGGTTTACCTAAAGAGACCCCGTCAAAGTCTACCAATTAATAGGCCCCTTTTGCTAGCTTTCGCTTAAAAACATAAGGACCATGCGACATGGATACGAATTTTTCAGCGCCTAATTTATCATTTTCTTGAATGTACAATAAGACTAGGTCTCCTTCCGAAAAATTTCAAGGGGTAACATTTCGATCATACTGAGCTTTAATACGTTTGGCATGAGTTTCGATCGCTAATGCAACATCACGTCGATTCTCATCTAGCTGAGCCAAGTATAACAAACGTTTTTCCTCTTCGAAAGTATCTGGAAGTAATTCGATGGCCATTTGCAATGACGACATTTCGCATTCAATGGGTAACACAGCTTCCAGACCATAAACTAGTTGGAAAGGAGTGAAACCAGTTGACGTTTTTATTGAGGTTCGATACGCCCAAAGCACTGAAAATAGCATGTTATGCCAATTCAACCTATGAATCCCAATGATTTGTCGGATCATGATGACTAGAACTTTGTTGATGGCTTCAACCAGACCATTAGCCTGTGGATAATATGGAGTTGAACTGTCATGACGTAAGCCAAGTTGGTCTGTAAGTTCAGTCATCATAATGTTTCGAAAATGACGCCCATGATCAATGATAATCACTTGTGGAACACCAAACCTAGCAATTATATGATTGAACACGAAAATCGCAGCAGTTTTGTCGTCTGCCTCAAATGTAGGCATTGCCTTGGCCCACTTGGTAAAATAATCTACCGCAAGGATGATATATGCATGCCCCCCGGCCGAGTGAGGGTTACATGTAATAAAATTGATACCCATTTCGCAAAAGGACCGACGGAAATTATAGGGTGGAGAGGAGCAGGTGGAGCGCGCATATTTCGATCAAAAATTTGGTAGTTGTGGCTCTTTCGGACCGCGTTAATACAATATTTAAACAAAGACGGCCAGAAATAGTCAGTGCGCAATATCTTTCGGGCTGTGGCAAACCCAGACATATGACCGCCACACGCTCTAGAGTGACATTCATTTAGAACCCTTTCTGCTTCCTCATGAGTTAAACAACGTCGAAAAATAGAGTCCGCCCCACGACGATAAAGTGTATCTCCAATAATTTTGAATTGTTGGGACTGGAATCATATTTTTCGACGTTCTGACCTTGAAATTTCTGGCTGAAAGGATTGGGTCTGGAGATAAACGATGATATCCCTATACCATGGATCTAAAGTGCTGAGTAGAAACAAGGATTCATCCGCAATGGGCTCCTCTGCCACAGTTTCCGTGTCATCACGCGGGAAGTCACACATTAACTCTGCAAAAACTAAGGATTTCTTCGACTTAGACTTTTCAAATTCCAAGTCAAACTCCTGCAGGATCACAATCCATTTGGAGTACTTTCCCCCTAGAAATTGTTTGGTCAAAATATAGATCATAGGGTTGCAATCAGAAATTACTGTAGTTTTACGAAGTGAAATGTAATGACGAAAACGTTTGACAGCTTCAACAGCTGCCAATGCCAATTTCTCCACATGTGAGTATTTTAGCTCAGTTGGATTTAAAGTTCGACTAAGGTAATATATCACATGTTCAGTACTGAATTCATCTTCCTGAGCTAACACCATTCCGATGGTGGAATGGGAGGCAGCGAGATACAAGAATTAGTCCTAGTTGTAGTTGGGAGGATGCAATAACGGTGCATGGGTCAACGCGTGTTTTAGTGCATCAAAATATTTG
This sequence comes from Pinus tabuliformis, assembly GCA_031772625.1. NCBI lineage: Eukaryota > Viridiplantae > Streptophyta > Pinopsida > Pinales > Pinaceae > Pinus > Pinus tabuliformis. The sequence goes on along the minus strand of CM062820.1, from coordinate 1,734,020,482 downwards.
TCAGCTATCTCATCCCAAAAGAATGGAGTATTCTGTTTCAACAACCAGGTAAAACCCTTTCTGATCTCGGTGTAGTTAGGAATGAATCGACGTAAAAAGTTTTCTTTCCCTTGCAAACTTTGGAGTTGGTAAAGACTCGAAGGAGGAGGCAATTTGACAATAGCTTCAACCTTCGAGGGATCAACACGAATGCTGGCTTTTGAAACAACAAACCCCAATAGCCAACCCGTTTCTATACAGAAAACACACTTGTGTGGATTCAACCTAATTCGATAATGCCTACACCTCATAAAGATTACTCGTAAATGGATGAGATGATCAGCTCGATGTAATGAATGAGCAGGTAAATCATCGAGATAGGGTTGCACAATGTGCTTGATGTCATGAAACGCGTAAGACATGGCCCTTTGAAAAGTTGCCCCGGCGTTCTTGAGCCCAAAAGGTAATTTGAAATAAGCAAATGTCCCCCATGGACAAATGAAAGTCGTTTTTGGTTGATCAGCAGGTAGAATATTGATTTGATTGTATCCGTAAAAGCCATCCGTGAAGGAGAATATTTCACTGCCAGCGCAATCATCAATGATTTGATTGATATAGGGAGTTGGGTAATTGTCTTTTGGACAGGCTCGATTAATATCCCTATAATCGATACATATTCTTATTGTCCCTTGCTTTTTGTTAACAGGAACAATATTCAATACCCAATCCGTTAACGGAATTTGATAAATGAAACTTGCTTTGAGTAATTTTTCAACTTCTACTTTAATAGCAGCAGCTTTTCGCGGATGGATCTGATGCAAACGTTGCCGGACGGGTTTAGCATCCGGGTAAGTTTTGATTTCATGAACAAAAATTAATGGGTCAATTCCTGGCATTTCCTCATATGACCAGGCAAACACGTCGCGGAATTATTGAAATAGGGCCTTATATGTTTGAATTTCATCGTCCCTACAAGAGGCATCTATATGAATGTTTTCAACAATTCCAGGCTTAACCAGAATATCAATAGGAATAGTTCGAGAAATGTTTCCCAAATTTAACTCTGAATCAGGATTTTTCATTGGATTCTGAGGTTCCTTGACATATTCAGTCATAAAAATAGATGAAAAATCATTTTCAAAACGATCAATCTCAAGTAAAAACGAAGATCTATGATGAAGATCTTCCCATGGTAAATCATCGACACATAGGATTTCACGAATTTGCTTATCAGTGTGAACAAGTTCGGAAAATGTTGTTGAATTTGAGTTTGATGTTGAAAGTGATTCCTCGTGGACCACATTCATTAAGTCAATTTTGGTTGAAGAAAGGTCGGAAAACGACTGCACAGCCTGATACGCAATTTCATATGGACTCAAAGGCATAACATCACCAAATGAGTCTATCTCAGATTCAGAAGGTACGATCCAAGGATCATCATAAACAATAGTGTCTGACGAAATCATATGAATGGTTGCAGTAGAAGACGATGCGTTGATAGGAGGAAAAGGAAAAGTTCCTAGTAAACCAGAATCTTTAACTAGTCCTACTCCAACATCCTTATACAGGATAGTTGTTTTGCCGACATGCTGAATACTTTTAGAAGAGGCTGGGTTAGATGAAAAGTAAGTCAGTTGGTCTATAGTTACGATCTTTCCATTATGAGGGAACTTTATAAACCGAAAGACCGATGAAACGACAGTTGTCATAGCGTAAGACCAACTACGACCCAAGAGAAGGTTGTAATCTAGAGGGGCATCAACCACATCCACATCTAGATTAACAGTTTTGCCTTCAACCCCTATAGGTAAATCCTATAGAATGCCAAAAGGATGAAACCCACGGCCATCAAAGGCCTTTAGAATCATCGGGGATTGATTTAGCGTAGGAGAACCAAGCGATCTCCAACACTGTATCGACATAATACACGTTGAGGCTCCCTCATCAATCACAGTCCTATAACAAGGTCTGTTTTTTACTAACACTGGGATCTAGAAAGCCATTTGATGAGGTAAGCGTGGTGTACTATTTTATAGATAAAAAATTATAAGGTTCGAGTCCTGAATGTCAACAGCTCCTATAGCCGACAATAGCAATTTACACTGTGCTGGACATGATTGTAGCACTTCCAAAGCCGGCATTGCTGAAGGTGAAATAGCCAAATCTTCAACAATGTTATAGTTCTGAGCCGCTCTCGCATGTGTATTGAAAGCTAACTTTCGAAGTATACCCTTGGCGGGCGGATTGATTACTAAGTCTGGGTTAGGTTTCTCGATCTGTAGTCGATCAGAACCGGGAGTTGAAGTTGATGGGTTCGAATGAGAATATTCTGCTTCTTTACCATCAACAAGACTTTTATTTCCATAATCATGTGATCGAGTCGCAATCCTGACATGGGACATCATCATTATGGGTTCTTCAGAGGCATTTGAGGAAGAACATATCATCTTACTGTCTTGACTAGGAAAAGGATCCTTCAAAACAGCAGGCGTTTGGGAACCTTTGACAATTTTCACAACCTCTGCACGATGAGGGCAGTCCCTTGTAAAATGCTCTTCATCACAAATGAGACAAGGATAACGAGGTTTGCGTTTCTCATCAGTTGATTCCGCTTTTTCTGGTTTCTCTTTCGAATTTTTATCTGTTTTATTTTTCTTCTTCAATTTCTTCTTACCGCCGGATTTTGATTTGGCTGTAGATGACTCTACAACATGAATATCGGTGGAAATTTCCGTGCAAGAATCTCCTGTTGGGGAATCTGGTAAAGTTATGATAGGAGAAGAATTCTTAGAAGATTTCTTCTTACTTTTGGTATTAACCGTACCAATCATACCATCAGCGGCATGAGACCTTGAAGGAGCTGCAGTTATTTGATTTTGTTTAGGAAGATCGGGGATTTTCTCGTGTAACGTACTTGACTGCGTATAAACTAAGTCAAGGTACTGTGCTTGAGCAATTACTTGCTCTTCAGTAACGACTTCGGCCTTAGCTACATCCTCAGTGATCTTCGGTAATAAAGATTTTACAAACCATTCACCTAAGATTTGATCCAGAATAAAAACTTTCACTAAACGCCATCGACGTCTCCATTCATGAATGTGATCTGAAATGTAAGAGGACGTTGACTGCTTTAATGAAGTTAATAATTCCGTTCCATTGTCATATCTGACTAGCAACTAAAAATTAGTTAAAAACAAAGTAGCTAACTGACTAAAGTTATAAAAAGTGGCTCGCGGTAACTCAATGTACCACTTGGCCGCAAGACCAATTAGAGTACGCTGGAAAAGCCTTAAACGGATTGAATCATCTGAAATGGAGTTAGACGTACACCATAGGTGATAACTCATCACATGGTTCGACGAGTCCTCTCCTGATTTACCTTCAAACTTAGGAATATCACTAGGCAACTTATTCGGCATTGGCGGCCAAAACAGAAGATAGTTAATTGGATCGTTCGTAAGGCACGACAAGTCAGGAAAGTCCAAAGTTACAATAAACAGTAACTGACTATTAGGGTCCCTGAAACCCTGGGTCATGAGACCAGCCCCAGGAGGAGGATATCCAAGATAAGTAGGAATTGGAATTGCATTTGGGATATTATATCCTCCTGGAAAACCAGGATTAACCGGATCGTACTGGGGTTGTTGAGGTTGTTGATATGTATACCTAGGGTACGGTTGATACTGATAGACTAGCTGCTGCACAGCAGGACCGAATTTGTACTGTCCCTGGTACGGTTGATAAGTAAATTGAGGTTGACTTGTGACAGCCGTACTTAGACCAGGTTGTCCTACAGGCATTTGAACCGAAGTCTGAATTGTGGATCCAGACTAAGGTAAAGATGTCTGAGGAGTTGATACAGGGACAATAGAAACCGGAGCTGTCGATACTCCAGAAGTAGGTGGGGTAGATTGAACAGATGTGGCGGCAGTCGCAGCAATCGTTTGAGGCGGAGTACGAGGCGTACTAGGCCCAGACTGAGAAACTACAGAAGGTGCAAACGTTTGAATAGTAGACTGGACAGGTTGCTGGGGTGAACCAGAAACCAAGGGTTGTCTAGTATGAGATGACAACTGTACATTCGGTTGCAAGATCTGTTGAGATTGAGATGGATCCCACACTAAGTTCATTCTGGGGTATGGACCCATAACAGGTTGAGAATATTGAGGACCATAACCGGGTTGAGGGTAGGGTTGATAATTCAAAGGTACATTTCCAGCTCCTTGGACGAATGATTGACCAGAAGGTGGTTGGAAACCTTGGGTTGGGTACTGACCTTGAGGCTGATAACCTTGAGGCACGTACTGATACTGGGGTTGACCTTGAGGTGCATATTGATACTGGGGTTGACCTTGAGGTACATATTGAGTCTGGGGTTGACCTTGAGGAATGTACTGTCCCGTAGGTATGTACTATCCTTGAGGTTGCCCCCCAGACAGAAATTGGGTACCTTGAGGTTTCCCCCTAGGCGATACTTGAGGACTTTGAGGCTGCCCCCCATGCGGTAACTAGCCACCTTGAGGTTGAGGATTAGGAATAGTACCTGACATCATGAGAATATCTTCTACACTCAACGGCTTAGTTCCATTATTTCCAGTTAATAACCCATGTTCAATAGGTTGAGGAGATGCTCCCGAAAAAGTACCAGTAAGTGACTGATACCCAGAGGGAACAGAAGGACCGCCGTATAAAAAAGTTTCTGGAGATTGAGAAAACATGGTTGACTATCTTGACATATTTAATGGAGGATAATAACCCCTAGGTGTTGGATGAAAAGGAATGTGAGGTGGTGAAAAACTTAGTCCCGAGTTTTCCAAAAAATTGGTCAATGAAAGATACCAAGCGTTGCTCCTAGGTGGACTGTAAAATATTGATTCACGCTCCCTAAGTTCTATAATTGGTTGATTTTCAGGGATAGGGATACCTTCTTCTTCCAGGGTAGCAAGTTCTTCAATAGCTATAAGTCCAGAAGGAAGATTTTCGGTAATTATTCTTTCTACCCTGGGTGAACCAGGACCACTAGAAGCTGGAGAGGTAAATCCCGATGTTGGCATAGCAGAAAATTCAGTTTCAAGGTTCAAATATTTCAGGTTCCTCACTTAAATCACTAGTAGATGAAATACTACCAGTAACTTCGGAAACAGAAACAGATTGTGGATTATAATCTGCTACTAGAGATTGATAATCAGGATGTACCACTAAAGAAAACTCTCCTTCATCAGGTGACCCAACTCTACTGTCTCTAGGAGTTACAAGGACTCGTAGCCCTTCAGGCTGGCTAGGTGAAAACTCAGGAGGTTGGCCCCAAAGTCTACAGGACTTCCTCGGTAATTCAGCCACGATTAAATATTTTAACTACTTCACAAGCAAACAAAGAAAAATCTCAATGAAAACCACCTAAAGCCTCTAAAGAACCAAACAATTTTGAATCACACACTTAAAGAATCTAGGAGATCAAACCACACACAAACAGTAACTTTCCGTACTGAAAACACTAGTTGGTGATTAAATCCAACGTTGCAGAGTTCAATACAGAAATGGCGGTTGGAACAGTTACCCCGGCAACCTGCTTAATGAATAGACTGGCACAAATTTCTCCACTAAATCATCTCAAGTGAAGAGAACCCCCCAGAAAATCCAAGCGAGTCTAGTCGACGTCTGCTCCAGGTACAGTGGGATCTTCCCTCCACCGTCACCTTAGGAAAGAATCCTATAGAATATGGTCACTATGGTTACCAACGGAAACAAATATACCTGGGGGAACAGTCTACGATCTGATACGCACGCAAGGGAAGAGTAACAAGATCAATCCCCTTGAAGGCTCCTTGACATAATCCAAGGTTTACCAACAAGTGACCCCAGGCTCCTCGACAATGGTTAATCCAAGGTTTACCGTTTTTAATACATGAATATCTTCTATCGTTCCCAATGAGGAAGGATTGATTCCCACACTAGTTCAGATATGATCTCATGCTTCTCCTTTAAGAGGAGCTTTCCCAGAGCATAGATGTAACAATTGGATTTTATCTCCTACTGCAAGATACAACTACTTGTCTGTTTTACTATCTTGGAGAGTTAATTACTCCCTACTCCAAGATACTAGCCTAAGCTATGTTGGTGATATAGAGCCCTAGAAAATAAAAGATTACTAGATAGATTTTACTTTAAGCGTTATTTTTATTAGTTTTTCTTTAAGTCAAGAGGTGCGGAGATGAAACTTATGGTGTGAAGACTCGACTCAGAATCACTAAAAAATGCACTTAAGATGATAAGCAATCTTTTCCCCTCAATGAATTTCTAGCTAGGAAAGAGTTAAGAATGCAAATGCTTGTAAAAACAAATCTTTTCCTTAACAAACAAATCAAAAGAAGAGATTTTTGTCTTTTCCAATGCACTAAAAAACGAGACAACTAGTTATGCTCACAAAAATTTCCCTTTTCTTTCAAACACTCAAATACTACAAAAACAAACTTTTTTCCAAAAAGAGATTTTTTTTATTTTTATAAAACACTCAACACTATGCAAAAATCTAATCTTGAGATCTATAAATTCTAAGAACTATTTCAAGTAAAATCTTACAAGATTTCTTTTCAAGGATGTTTTACTTAGCTATAAGCAAACTAAGGACTAATTTGTCCAGAATCAGAAATCGGTCAAAAAACAACCAATTTTTGTTTTCTTTTCTAAAAATGAAATCCAAAACTTTTAATCACAAGTCCTTTTGAAGTTTCGCAAAGAGAAAAAACAAGATGGATTCCTCAACAAAGGCAAATTTTGCAAACGATCAGACTCATAAGAAGGCCAGTAAAAACCAAGGTGATCTGAGGCTTCTAAGGCTTCTAAGCTCTGAGCTAATACAAGATCGAAATGAAAATCAAGCCCGGCAACCAAAACTTCTAGGAATTTCACCTAAAACCCTAATGCCAATGGAATTAACCTAAGAAAAGTTCTTGACAAGTCACATGCAGGTCTGGGCAGAGGAAAAAAACACCTAAACAAATCCTAAGCTGACTTTAAGAGAAAATCTTAAGTTTTTCAAAATTTTGAAAGGGTCCGCGGGCCCACAGTCCACATAGGTACGGTACCGCTCTGTGTGTAAAGCAAAAGTGTGGATAGGTCCGCACTGTGTTACAAGTAGAGGGTGCAGTCCTCTCCCAAAAGTATGAAAAACAAAAAATAATCCAATATCTACTAAATCTACCCAATTCCACATACAACAAGCCAAAAATAGAAACAAAAGCACAGTTTCTCGAGTCAAAGTAAAGCAAATAAAAAAATGAAGTCCCCAGTGGAGTCGCCATTTTGTCACACGGAATGAGTCGTTCTTGCGGACAAGACCGACCTCCCTAGTATCTAATGATAACTAGCAACAAGCAAGCCAATAAAATCTTATCTTTCTCTAAGTATGAAATTTATTAACAAAGGCAAACAAGTGTTTTAGGCCTACCTTGGGTCCAATGCAAGTTTGTGGAAGCCTCGCTCCGTTGATCCAAATGAGCTCCCTTGTAGAGAATCTGCAAACACAAACAAGCACACAAATTAAATAGCACCTGAAAAGACAATATAATAAAGCATACTTATCATGATGATCAAGGAATTCATGAAACAAATCACATAAGACAATTTGTTGAGAAAAATGAATCTGATAGTATTAATTCAAATCAAAGAAGAACTTTACAACCTGTGCCTTGGTGCTGTATAAGATCCTCCTAGGGTCCAACAAGAAGTCTCCTCTACTTTGACAAGTTTCACTCTCTTCCCAATGAAGCCAAAAGGTATGTGATCTCTCCTCTCAAGCTTAAGTAGGAAGTCTCAATTCCACCAGCATTAACCCTCAAAAATGTTCAGCTTCTAACCTCTCTAGCAACCAGCCCAATGCCTTAATTTATAGTCCAATGGAGGGAAGTTACTAGGTCCACCTTCAAAGGGATAAAACCCTCCTTCAAAGGGATGGCTCCTCTCATCAAGGGATTAGCTCCCTCACTTTTGGGATGCATGAACCACCTAGGAGCGAACCATCCACATCAAGATTCCTTCTAGAATCATCTAGAATTAACCCAAAGTGAGTTTTTAAGAATAAACTTGCGCCATTTTTACTTTCACAGGGGTCCGCACCCACTCCTTTAGAGACAGAGTGGGCAGGTCTGCAGGTAACATGTACAGGGGGTGCAGGACCACAGGCAATAGTAAGAGAAAGTGTGGAACCAGAGCTTTATTGATTTTTAAGGTCTTTCTCTCATTTTTAAAGCTTGACATGAAGAGCTGAGGTTTGAGACTTGCTTAGGAGGACAGTATGAATGATGATAGACCCATACTGACTGCAAATAGTCATGGGTGACAATATTTTGTGTAACAATCCTTCTCAAACACTATTTTTATATCTGCATCATCCAACTTGCTTACAGAAATTAGATTCCTGGCCAATGCAAGAATATGTAGAACACCCGGAAGTTTTCTAACCCTTCCACCTTGCAACTTCAACTTTACTTTTCTGGGAGCAATGATTCTAACCTTCCTATCATCCCCTAAGAAGACATCACCACCATCGTATTTCTCATACTCGCAGAACCACTCTCTATGGGGAGTGAAATGAAAGGATGCACCTAAGTCAATCAACCATGCCTCATGATCTACATGTGTACTTGAAGAAGCCAAGTACACATCCCCACCTTCATCTGAGGTGGTTTTCGCCTCTGCAGAGGGAGCATCATCAGATCCCTTTCCCTTGTCAGGAGATTTATATTTACAGTCCCTTTTGTAGTGCCCTTCCTTTTCGCATTACCATCACACCACCTTTACAGGTTTTCCTGGAGATTTAGGTCCCCCTCTAGATTTAGATCTCCCACTCTATGACTTATTTTTGATTTTATTCTAGGACCATCCTTGTACAGACAAGGTATCACCATTCTAGCTCTCCATATTTTTCCGTCTCATCTCCTCCGTCAGCAAGGATGAGACTATTTCATCAAACTGCAAGGCAGTTGCATTGCTACCTATTGCAATAACCATACTATCCCACGAATCTGGTAGAGAATACAACAAACTAATGCACTTATCTTCATCTGAAATTTTGATATCAACAGATGATAACTGACTTAGCACAGTATTAAACACATTCAGATGCTCTGTCACTAAGTCTCCATCTTTCATCCTTACGTTATACATCCTTTTCCGTAGGAACAGTTTATTCGCTATAGACTTAGATTGGTACAAAGTCCCTAGCTTGTCCCACAAAGCCTTTGTCGTAGCTTCCCCTGATACATTCAACAATACTGAATCTAAGACACACAATCGTATTGTTCTCTTTGCCTTTTGATTCAACTTCTTACATTCTTCATCAGAAACTCCTGTTGGTTTATTACTTGGATCTACCGCGATCCACTGATCTTTATCCACCAACAGATCCTCCATCTTGAGTTTCCATAACTCAAAACTCTGACCATTAAATTTCTCGATCTCTATCTTTCCACTGCTCACCATCTTCTTTCACCACCAGAATCGATCTCACAGATCTCCCATTGAACAGGGTCTACCACAGGTCCAAGCGAAACCCCTCAGCAACAAAGGCATCCCATTGGAGACAAAACAGTTCTGATACCAAATGTAGGTTTTAACCCCATACAAAAATTACTTGCATATAAATTCTAAAACACAGAAAATAAACAATGCGAGAGCATAACATATAAAACAGATATACACAAAGATTTTCCCCTACATCCCAAAATGGGGACTACCAGCTTGATTTTTCATTATATTCCTTTCAATGTTACAATACATATTTATACATGTCGAATCATCCAATACCATGGATCGAAAACCATCGTGTCCAAAACCATGGACCGAAAACTATCATGTCCAAAACCATGTACGAAAATCATGCACACAACCATAGGTAGGTCTGCCCAACCTAACATAGGGTCCAAGACCAAAATTTTCCGGGGCACTACCCCAGACCCTATAAAGTGGGGTTACCTGCACCCCTCAAACCCCCTGTGACTCCCCCTGCTACGCAATCGGCGCAATGAAGGGGGGGGGGCTCAGTCCCCCTTCTAACCCCTCAGTTAACTATGTGGGCTAGTCATGGAAAGAATATAACACAACCCAACACAAACTATTTAATTCTAACCTTATAACTTCCAATAGCTCAGATTAAGCCGATGAGCACTTTTTTATTGTCTACCTAACTAGTGATCTACCAAGGTCAAACAGTTTGGCTAGATCTTTATTCTCTATCTATAAACATGAAATTTAAAGCATGAATTAGTCAAGATTAAGTTATTTGACTATCATGGGCTATGGCATTTATGACAAGTTGTACACAACCATTATTTTGCATAGTAAAGTAACAATTAGTGGCACTTGAATTTGCACACTTTCATGATCTATTTTATTTTTTGTTTGGGGTTCATATTTTTCACTTTTTTGATCTTTTCTTTTTCTTTTTGTCCTTTGATTATTCTTTTAGGACATACCCTCTTTACATTTTTTAATTTTTTAATATGGAAAACGTTTTGCAGAAAGTAAAAGTATGTACAATATTACAAGATATACATGGTCAATTCAAAATTATGAACCCTATTATTATAGGAACCTAACAAGTGGTATTCTAGAGGAGGCATGGATAGGTAAAAAGCTAAACTACTCATTTTTAAAGACTTTTGATTGTGAAGTATTTGTCCACATTAATAAAGAAAACATAACAAAGCTTGAAGAAAAATCAAATAAATGTACCTTTATTAGATATGGTGTTAATATTTTGGTTATCGCTTTTATGATTACGAAAAACACAAAATCATTAGGAGTAGAGATGTCATATTCAATGAAAAGGTTTTGTATAAGGATCAGATGTAGGAAAAGAAATAGGAGAAAGAAAATAAATAGTACATAGTTCTTGATGAGATCATAGAAAAAGTGAAGGTGCCTGAAAACCGTAATGATAAATAGCTAGAACAAAAAAAACAACAACAACAACAACAACAAGAACCTCAAACACCTGAAAGTGGTGTTAGAAGATCTACCAGGATAACTAGATCCCTTGAATGATACTCTCCTTCATTATATTATGTATTGTTGACTGATTCTAGTGAACCAGAATGTTATGAAGAAGTAGTGCAGGTAGAAACCAGGAAGAAGTGGGAGAAAGCCATGAAATAAGAGATTGACTCCTTAGCACATAACCAAACTTGGGACTTAGTCAGGTTGCCTACAGGTAAAACAAAATTGTAGAATAAATAGGTTTATAGGTTGAAGGAAGAAGATGGAGGTAGAAAAGGTATAAATCTAGACTTGTGGTGAAAGGGTTTGCACAGAAAAAGGGTCTAGACTTTGATGATATATTTTCTCCTGTTGTTAAAATGACTTCAATTAGAACTATTTTAAGTCTAGTAGTAGTCAAAGATTTGCATCTTGAGTAGTTAGATGTAAAGACAACCTTTCTCCATGGGGATTTGGAGGAAGAGATATATATGCAGTAGCCACAAGGATATGAGGTAAAAGGGAAGGAGAAACGAGTGTGCAGGTTCAAGAAGAGTTTGTATGGCTTAAAACAGGCTCCAGGGCAGTGGTATCTAAAATTTAATAGGTTTATGTATGAAAAAGGTTATATTAGATAAACAATCAATATATTTTCTATTATGTCTGAATGAAGAAAATTACACACATATTTATACAATCAATGGTCTCAAGATAGGAATGCTATCTTAGACGTACAGTAGTGTGGTTGAGAGATTCTCTCAACCACACACTAAACTAGGAGAAACTATATTCTAGCTTATTCCTATTATGAAAGAACAAACTCCTCAATTAGGAAATTACAACCATAGACAAGTAGGAATTAATTATTTCCAACTCCCCCCCTTAATGACTACTTGTCATGGCGAATTGCATGTACAAAACCTCCAAAAACACACTCTGCCGCCCTTGGATAGATCCACAACTTCTCCGATCCCACGGATCCCCTTGAAGGTGAATTGGCGCGATCCTGAACGAAAAACCCGCACCCATTGGCGCGATTAATGGCCTAACAGACGCGCCAGTTGGCCTTCCTGGCATTGCTGTTAGCGCGAAAAACGCCAATCCCCTTCTACTCAGAGAAAATCATCTGAGTCTGAGCCAGGTGTTACTGCAGTCCACCTGCTCCTACGAGCACAAAGCTCCTGTGTACACACAGCCACAAAGGCAATCTGCCACCACCGGGCAAGTCCGATCTGTTGTCTCCAAACAGATCAAGGACTTCACTATGCCACCATCGGGAAAAAAACGATCTGCTTCCACTGAACAGATCACAGAGCTCTGATTCGCCACCACCGGGCAGGTCCGATCTGCTACCACTGAGCGGATCACGGAACCTCACTTCACCACCACCGGGAAGATCCGATCTGCTTCCACCAAGCTGATCAAGGATCCTCACTTCGCCACCACCGGGCAGATCTGATCTGCTTCCACTGAGCTGATCAAGGATCCTCTATTCCCCACCAATGGGCAAATCAAATCTGCTACCACCGAGCATCTCCACGTGCCACCACCGGGCAACTCGTGTAGCCACTAAGGCTCTATAGATGGTTTCTGGCTCACCACCAACCATCACATTACAGTTACAAAAGATGGTTTCAGGCTGACCACAAACCATTACAAAGTGGTTTTGAGATCACCATGAACTTTCAAATGCCTTTACAAGGCTTACATTCAACATTTGGAGTTTCTGGTACATACAATGACTATTACAATAATATGCTAGGGAGTCTATTCCACAAACCACACTAAAAAAAAATCTACTTTGTTGTCCACCATAACTGTTGTTGCTGCTTCATTACCTCCCCTTCTTCTACATCGTGGGCATCCTTATCTGTTCAAATAACTTCTTGGAACTCCATGCTTATCCTGTCATTTGTTAGAGTCATGAATTCTAACAAAATAACTTTACCTAAATTGAGTTAGCTAAGCTCAATAAGGCATAATAATTTTATGCATAATTCCAAGAAATAAATAATAAAAAAATTAACTTTCTTGTTCTTCAAAGCACCAGCCCTTGAGCGACACCAGATTCTTGTGCCGCAGCTGCCCAACGGCTTTTGAAGCCCCCACAAGAGCACTTGCTGCAACATCAGAAGCAATACCGAGACTCCGAAACACATTAGTGGAGTAATAAACAACCGCATTTATGCCAGCAAGTTGCTGAAACAGGAAAAGTGTTGCTCCAACACTGACCACTTTCCAGGCTCAACGCAACCACGCTTCCCTAGTGTCCAGCCATCCAATACTATAGATCTATTTCTTTATGTGAGGTCAACCATCAAATGAGGATGGAGTCGCCGAGCATCCAATTGCAGACAATCAGTTGTGCAGGATCTGGACCCGAGGCAAGAATTTGTGCCACAGATCTGAAGTCCTTCGTTTTTCTCCATTAGTGCAGCTACATCTCGTGCCACAGTAGCTCGTATTATATATTCTCCTCTACCTGTAGCAGAGACAGCACATATATGGTTCGCATAGTTACCTGCACCTACAATTGGAGTGTCTCCTGTTGAAATCTTTTCTGACCACCACGAATCCAAGGCCATGAATCTGTCACACTAAAGAAAACTTCAACCTGTGTTGAAACCTTTTCTGACAAATCACATTAAAGATAATTTAGCCACGAATCCAAGGCTATGAATCTGTCATTAATAGCTCAAATCCAACACCATACTAATAAAATTAAAGATGTTCAAGCCTGCTCGGCCATTTTTTACTGAGAGAATTATATTGAAATAAACCAGAAACCTTGAGAAGCCGGAACCTTATTTGTGTGGAAGAAGTTTAACAGGCAGGCCACTGACAGGGATAGGAATCGGGTCGACGACCACCTTCTCGTTTGGATCCAGGAGATCCCACTTGAAATTCTTCACAATGTTATGTAGAAAAAATAAGTATTTCCATTCTGGCAAAGTCGATGCCAGGGCACATTCGGCGCCCACCTCCAAATGGAACAAACGTGTAGGGACGACGTCCAGCTCCTTCGAATCTGGATGGATCGAATTCATGAGCGTCCTGCTGCTCATAACTAGCAAGATTTGCCGCATGCTGCCACCAACTGTAGAGGAATTGTGCAGGGTTGTAAGGCATCCGATCTCCGGAGAACGCCGCGGAGAACATGGCATCCATATCATAGGCCAAGCAGAGGCGCTGCGCATTCTTCTGGCAAACATAACGGAGGATCGCACAAGAGCTGGAAAAACCCTACCAGCACCTCAAACTTTCTTTTCTTACGGATCAGTCAGCAGGCTTAATAATGTTATTGATCTCCACGAGCAATTGTCGTAGGAAGGAGATGGTTTCTGGAGTTGTCGACGAGCTTTTGCCATAAATGTCTGGTCTACGATGCTTCAGAAATCGGCATGCGCACCAACTGTCTGCAGGTTGCCCGCCTCCTTGTGGATACAGAATGCTGCTGTCCACGATCACAGCTAGCCTCCCAATCAATGCTAAACGCAGAACCCAACACTCTTCGAGAAAAAAATTGGACATGACCCTCAAGTACCTGTCGTTGGCAGCTCACGATCGAAATTCGTGAAAAGAGTTCCGAGTTTACAGTACACCCCCATTTACATGACCCGGAAGGGGAGAGTCCAGTGGTTCCAGGACAACTTACCATTATTCAAAGACCTCCACTCGGATTCAATCTCGGCCAAAGTCGAGGCCTTTTTCAAGCCCTGCGAGCCCCGATTCTACATGGAAAGAAATAAATAGAGGACGTGATACTTCTCAGAAGCTTTTCGAGCCTAAAAAAAACACCATCGGAGCGCAGATCGCAGATCCTCAAACCAGTCGGTGCTCACACCTTCTCACCAGATGGATGAGAACCTCACGCTGCATCGAGGATGGCAATCTCCTCCATGTCTCCTGCGGTCTCAATGGCAGTTTCTTTTCCACCACTCCTGATCTCTTCACAACCAGCAAACAAAGAGCAGAATTCGGCCTCCGGGCAAGTCAAGAATCCTCGGCCTCCTCCTTGCGGCTTTCTCTGAGACGACAACCTCCTCTTGGACTGCAAAGCACCAAAGCTAACCAAACGATAGCACACCACAGAGGACAAAATACGCAGCCGCCGATGGACCTTTGACGGCAACAGGGTCAATCTTACTGCGCCACACACCCATGCGGTCTTTCTCCAAGCGACCTCCCACACAGGCTATTCCATGACCACCCCCTCTGAACTTAAATTTCATAACAGGTACATGAGCATCTGGAACACGATTCAGCTCTGTAACTTCAGGCATCTCAGCCAACATAACATGAAGAAGAATGAAAAAATCTTCCTCCCGATCTGCATACTCAGGCCCAACACACAATGTGTCAGGAGCTTTCCTCTTGTGGAATGTACGCAGCAGCCTCGACCTCCACTCCGGCACGTCTGCCTCCTTTCTCCAACAGATTGCAGCGGATCTAAACCCGCAGAAACTTCCGCCCGATCTGGGCTCCTTTTCTGCTTGGCCTCCATACGAGCACGCAGCTCTGATCTGGGCTCCTCCGCCTCCATCAACACCCTCCAACAGCTGCCTTCAGGATCGATCAGCAAAATCGAATCTACAAATCTGGAAATTGATCCACCAGACAGACTTGGAGCTGTGGATCTGAGTATAATAAACTCACTACCGCTGTAGCGCGCAATTCGGAGGCCGGATCCGCCCTTCCAGTGATGATTGCATTTGTTGCACCAGTTAAACAATCGTTGTCAAAACATTAATCTAGAATGGAAACATTACACAGAACCCACGAGAAAAATCCCGTTCTCTTTCATTGTCCATACGAATTTTCTTCAGGGCAACAATTTCCCAGTCTCGATCTCCTTGGCCATGTAAACTTGCTCATATGTGCCTTCGCCAGTCTGTTCAAGCTTTTCAAAGCAATTGACGCTGCGAGAACCTCATGAGGGCGCCTCCTGCAGATTCAGCTGACCAGGATTTGCGACTGCCATCCTCCTCGGCGTTCTTCCAAATCGGACTCAGACTCAACTGCTAAACGAAAAAAATTCAAGCGAGGGAAGGTCCGCTGGCACATTCACAGCCTATTCGACAGATGGACAAACTAAAACAAATTATACTCTCTTTATTTTCCCTCAGCCCAGGAGGGCCAAGCCCAGGAGGGGCCAGGCCCTCACAGGCTCTGATACCAAGATAAACAATCAATATATTTTCTATTATGTCTGAATGAAGAAAATTACACACATATTTATACAATCAATGGTCTCAAGATAGGAATGCTATCTTAGACATATAGTAGTGTGGTTGAGAGATTCTCTCAACCACACACTAAACTAGGAGAAACTATATTCTAGCTTATTCCTATTATGTAGGAACAAACTCCTCAATTAGGAAATTACAACCATAGACAAGTAGGAATTAATTATTTCCAACTATATTAGATGTCACTCGGATCATTGTGCTTATCGCAAAAGGCAAAATGATAGCAGATGTATTATATTGTTATTGTATGTAGATCACATGCTTATTCCAAGTTCTAACATGCAGGAAATAAATGTGCTCAAAATAAAATTGGCAAACTCATTTGCAATGAAGGATTTGGGTGCTGCTAAACAAATCCTTAGTATGAGAATAACTAGAGATAGGAAGAATAAAAAATGAACATTGTTTCAAAGTGAGTACATAGAAAAGGTGTTGAAAAGATTTAATATGCATAATGAAAAACTAGTTAGTATACCTTTGGCTAGCCATTTCAAACTAAGTAAGGAGGTGTGTCCCAAGACTCAGGAAGAAATCGCTTATATGTCTAAAGTTTCATATGCATCAGTAGTTGGAAGCTTAATATATGTAATGGTCTACACAAGGCGTGATATTGCACATGAAGTGGGAGTTGTAAGTAGGTACATGAACAATCCAGGAAAGGAACATTGGATGGCGGTGAAGTGGATTCTCAGGTATTTGAGAGGTACCACAAATCAAGCATTATGCTTTGGTGGTTCAAACATTGCTCTATAGGGATATGTTGATGCAGATATCATGGGTGATAGAGATAATAGGAGGAGCACAATAGGGTATGTGTTTACTGTAGGTGGAATAAATGTCAATTGGGTTTCAAAACTACAAAGTGTTGTTGCACTCTCAACAATAGAAGCAGAGTATGTTGTTGCTATAGAGGCTAGTAAAGAAATGATTTGGTTACAAAGGTTTTTGGATGAATTGGGTAAGAAGCAGGAGTTGGGCAGGTTATATAATAACAACTAGACTGCCATACATCTTGCAAAGAACTCTTCATTTCATTCCAAGACTAAACATATATATCTCAAGTACCATTTCATACAGTCAACATTGGAAGATGGACAATTGAAGCTGGAAAAGATACACACTAGTCAGAATTCTACAGATATGTTAACAAAGGTTGTAACCAATGAGAAACTGAGATTCTGCTAAGTTTCAATTGGTCTTCAAGTATGATGAAGAAGACGAGAAACAACCAGGTCCAAAGTGGAGTCATTGTCTAGCAAATGAAGCAACGGTGGAGTTTCTATAATCAATCTCCAAGTGGGAGATTGTTGGGTGTGGAGCCTGATTATCTTCTTTATTTATAGGCATTTCCATATTGAACCCCTGTTCGTAATGTGGCGGAAATGCTGCCCATAAAATGTACATTGCAGGGGGGGTCCAGGGGGGGGCAACTGCCCCCGAAGCTAAAAACAAATGTAAAATTTCCTTGTAAAATGTTGTAATTTCGTAGTCAATTTGGGTCGTTCATTAGGCGGAGATGTGATGGTAGAAGTTATGTTTAATTTAGGGTTTTTTGCCCTATAAGGCAACCCCTCGCTATATATGAAGGAACAATATTGTGTCTATGAAGATCTGTATTCTGAGCAAGAAAGAGAGAGGAGATTGTGTGAGAGCGAAGAGGGAATTACATCGAATCTTCTATAGGTTGTATCTCTTTAGTTTGCTAGATAATATAAAAGGAAGGACTCGCTGTTTCTCCGTGGACGTAGCCCAAAATGGGTGAACCATGTATATCTGTGTCTCTTTTGTTTTATGTGTTTATATTTATGAAATATTTTATGTGTTCCATTTCTATGTAATATATAATTTACTAACAATTTATATGTGTGTGTGTGTGCAAAGAAGGATTTGATGGAAAATTGGGATGTGCTACCATATCTGGTAGCAGAAGAAAATTGTTTGGCTATTATCAGTAAGTGGTCAAGAAATTGGATCACCCTGATCGACACGACGACAACAGCTGATACAAGAAAGACTACTACCGAGATGAAGGCTCAAAAGAAATATCCAAAGAAAGACACAAATGCAGATCCCAAGAAGGTCACGATTGACATGGACGAACCCACTGTGCCAAAGACAAAGCACATAGTCAACGCAGAAAGTGTCGAGGAGGAAGAGGTTGGCACAGACCCTTTTGTGGGCACAGAGGACTTCAAGTCTTTGTTAATTATCAGAAAGCAGCAAAAGCAGACTGATAGTTGTGGGTGAAAGAAGCAAAAATCACACAAGTCCAATAGCGTTGAGACACTGGCCCTCATGGAGGGGGACATTGATGACATTAGGGATGTTGCCAGATCTATAACGAAAGAGATCTTGGGACACATCAAAGATCAATACCAATGAGTATTAAGGAATGCCCAATAGGGCCTTAAGGAATTACAAGTACAAACAAGCATTCTACAAGTGAGTGTGGGTCGAGGGAGTGCGGGTCACATGAGCCTGAAGAAAGTGAAAGAGATAGCCTCAACCATAGGGCTTACCATAGACCTCCACACAATGCATTTGCCAGAGGGATCATTGCGCATTGAAACTTCATAGGACAGGGCATGCCTATTGCATATGAAGAACTTGAGCCTTAACCTTGCGGTGCTCCCCATTCAGTCCTTGCATGAGCTACATCAAGGAGTATCAGATGAGCTCTGGGTCTCGGAACAGCTGACATTACTGGTTATTACTAAATTTAAGAGTAACAACCAAAAAATGTTCGAGGAAAAGTTGCATGCACTAAAAGAACGAGAAGATGTCATTACGTGTAGTCAGTAGCTGGAAGCAGTGATAGCGTAGGTATGCAATGAGATTCCATAGCTCCAGATTCCATCAAAGGCAGCTTCGGCCATGAAATTACAAAAGCTCGTGGCCAGAGTTAAATAATCTAAGGTTGAGATGGGAAAGGTGCGGTTTGAGTTGCAATTGTAGATTTTAGAGCTTCAGATGAAGCTGGAACTTATTACCCCTCTAGAAGTTCGAGAGCAACATGAGGCTGCTATCAAAGCCAATATGGAAATTCTTGTCCAGAAAAAATTTCGAGAGTACGTTGGAAATGTTGGCCTCGCTGTAGGAGGACCCAAAACTATAGAAAATTGAAGTTGACATCCATGAAAAGTGACTGCATTTTGATGAAATCAGGGTGACAGCATGGACCTTAGCACTTGTGCAGAGGCTCATCAGACTCCATGAAGGCAAAACCATATAGACTCAAATCGATGAGATGCGTTGAAAGGCCTCTATCATTTTAGTAAGCATGGATCTGTGGGTCGACGAATCAAGCCAACTGTCACAAAATGTCAAGAGAAAATTGAAAGCCCTTCAGCAGACATACATGACTATGGGCTTAGCAGTCGTAGGACCAACTTACAGGAAGTTGGTTGAAGAGGTTTGGCAAGCCACCGTGTAGTTTATAATAGAACTTCAAGCCTTGAAGTCAGAAGTCAATGACCTCAAAGCACATGTTAAGGACATACTATCTGAGTGACTTGGGATGAGTCACATCTTTGTGTTGGGTTCCTGTTGGGACAGGGTCCCCCAGGGTTCAGTTTTTTCTAAACCTTAAGTCAAATTTTGATTAGATATTGTAAAGTATCCACATTTTGAGGAGCGGAGTTCGTCTAGCGTAGGTTGTTAAGAGTCAAAGGGGCTTTTAAGCAAGTCAAATCCCCTTATTTTGTAAAGGGATGACTTGTATTAAGCTCCGTCCATGGTTCACAGACCATGGTAATGTAATGTAAACACTATAAAAGGAAGTCATTAAGAGGTGAAGCTTGTTGAATGTTATCATTGATTCTTAGAATTTGAACTATTCTTTTTTGTATTCAAGCAAAGGGGAAGGTTCGTGTTGTTGTGTTCGTTGAGACCTTGGTAAGTCCGCAACTAAGTGCGCGGGGCCCTATAGCTATGTTCATAGGGTCAGAAAAGGATATGTATTGGAGATTAGGAATAATAATGAGTATTTGAATCAATTATGTGCCTAAACTGTATACTTATGTGTTTTCTCTATTTATGCTTAGTTGAATGCCATCTACCATAAGATTGTCTTAATTACACTGCGAAGATCTAGATCTATTGTTACATGTTATGTTATGCATGACTAGACCCTTAGGCGAAGCTCATAACCCTATTTAATTGAAATTTTCTTTAATTTTGGGGAGTTTGAGGATAAAGGGTTCACAAAAGTTAGATGAAGCCTCAAACTGAAGAATACCTTACCAACACATCACATAGCCTTATGGATGCAAAAACCTGGTTCTAGCATCCCCCAATACTGCCTTGGGTGAGACTATAGCCTGCGCTAAGTGGGTTGTTGCCAAAGGGGTCAGTAGTGTAGGGTTTTTTTGGTTAGCGCAGATACTGTAACCCTGGGTCCAAGCCCCCTCAGGCCAACAAAAATCAGTGATCCAAGTTTGTGCAAAGCTCAAACATTGTGCTAAATATTGAAAGTATGGGCATGGATCAATACTGTTCATTTCATCAAAAATACCATTCAGAGAAAACATGCCCATAGCAGAACCATAACATGAACGCTCTGGGTGTGCATTTTATTAACATAGTGCTTACTGAGGAGAAAATTGAGCATGTAGAACAAAAGGAAGAAAAATTTATAGCTCAAGAGACCCTAAGCACGAGACATGTGGTGAACACATTCAGTTACGTACTCCTAGTTGGAAAGAGCAATACTGAAAAAAAAGCACTGAGTAATGACCCAACCCAGAAGCACACCACTTGATATAACTTATGGAGCCAAGGGTCGGTTCCTACACAAGAGTTGACGAAGTAGAAGTTAAAGGAACATTTGTTAAGAAAGATTAGTCTTCCCTCAACTTAATGCAGAATACTCAGAACAAGTCTGGAAATGAAGTCACAGTGAAAAGTAATTCTACAAGAAGCAATAGTAAGCTCATCACTCAAGAAGTATCGGACAAGCCAACTTTGCGAGACACCTTAGAATTCTCTATTGCACTAGATTACAACATAGTCGATGAAATGAAGAAGGTTCACATTAATATCTCATTGTTTGAATTAACAAAGATCATGAGCCAGTGGGACATGCTCCTACATGCACTTGGACAGTCTGTCTCAGGTAACAATTCTTCTTCAAAAAAGGGAGTTGAATCTTGTATGTCCTCTAGTTCCTTGGAGTGTGTACTTAATGCTCTAACATTTGATGTAAATACACTCTTCCCTTCGTTTCTGTTAACATTTGAAATTTTCAATTATAATGTACACAATTTCTTAGTTGATTTTGGTGCATCGAAAAACGTGATGTCCCTATTTGATGCAAAGAAAATCAATGCAAAATGGGATAAAATAGATGCACAAATCAATTAGCTCAACAAGACTCTTGTCCATGAAATTGTTGAACTCAAAAATGTGCTTATTCATTTATCATATGATCATCGAGTTCACCAATGTATAAACATAGTAATTATGGACATTCCTTAAGCATATGGTGTATTATTAAGCAGGGACTGGTCCAACAAGTTACAAGGGTACTTCACAACAAACTGGTCACATTTGTGGCTTCCATATAAGTTCAGAAACAACTAGATCTAGGTGAACTCAGAGTGATTTATGAATCACACGGTAACTCCCTTAAAGGGAGAGAATGAGCCAATGCCTTTCACGACCTTGTGTTTGGAAACTGATTTTTGGAAATTGAGTGTTATATTGCTCAGACATCCCTGGTCCCACCAGATACACATTTGAAGCTCCTTCCTAGTCCACTGTCCAATTGGTGAAAATGATAGTTGTACAATTAGTAGTAATAATATTTATAGTAATAGTGTAGTATGTAGCCCTTGTACATATGATATGTGGAATTTGTATTTTGATTGTTCCAAAACATAGGAGGGCTCTAGAGATGGTTTTGTTTTAATAGACATGCGAGAGAGAAAACATATGATCTTTAGCTACTTGGAATTTGTGTGCATGGACAACACTGAAGAATAAGAAGCACTCATATTGGGTTTGCAGAGAGTTGTCGACCTCAATATTATGGTTCTCAAAGCAATATGTGACTCATAAATTATTGTACAAAAAGTATGTGATACCATACACTGTGTGTCACCTCATCTCAAAAGTTACCAACAACAGGTACGGCATTTGGTTTCACATTTCCAAGCTTTTAATATTATTTTTTGTTCCTAAATTGCATAACGTAACTGCGGATGAATTGGAAAATTCTGCGACTTGGTTATCACTACTTAGGGATGGTTTTTCTATAGAGATTATTTAAAAGTCACTTGTCCCTGATAATATTAATAATTTACATGTTTTCAATGATGACCAATAGATACTGCATTTTATGGAAAATGTCGATGTATTCAAAGATGCAGCGATCAATGAAGACAAGCATGAGAAGGCATTCGAAGATGCAGCTATAAAAACTGAAGGAAACCTCATGCCGAAAGGTGTGGTATCATTTGAAAATTTGTATGACTTTCATAATAGAATAAGGTTGGCCCCGGCCTAGGCTTCGCCTAGTCACAAAAAAAATAAAAATATGTTTGATTACTTAAAGAACATCATCATGCCCAAAAGTAGAAGAGGTCTTTATGAGAAATGTGGGTTGGACACATGAAGGTTCCTCTATCATAACAGACCTCAACATGTGAATAGAGCATGAGAGGACAATGACTTATCAACGACAAAATAAAAAATTTAATCTAGTACCCGAATGTAAATTTTCTTTTTGTTAACAAGTTACTTGAAACTTTATACATTACTAGATAATTCTAGATTGTTGTGCCAAGAGGAGGCTCTCCAACTTAGCATGGAAAATATTTTGGAAGAAAAATAAAATAAAATAAATAATTAAAATAAAATTGAGGTAAAATAGTCAAATTATCATTGGGGATCCAGGTTTTGATATATATATATATATATATATATATATATATATATATATAGATATATATATATATATATATATATATATATATATATATATGTATATATATATATATATATATATATATATTAAACTAGCCTAGATCCATTTTAACTCTGGGTTTACCAAGTTTCTCGAGGGTTCAAATCTCTTTTCACTCTAAACAAAGTTTGCACCTCAAAAAAATTGATCATTTTTAATACTTGGTAGATCTTTAGTTAAGAAGGATCTAATCTAGTACACAAAAAACATATTCCCACTTTTAACTATTATAATGTGTTTGAGATCCAAACTCCCCACCTTTATGTCTCTATAATTTTTAATGTACATATAAAATATTGCTATATAATGCATATTTTCAATTAAAATTTTATAGATATTTAATATATTCCATTGATTTCACATTTTAGAATATTTTTTAGAGGATAAAATATTTTCATATTTGCACACCACTGGTTTAAATATGAAAATGAAAATGAGTCAATGCATAGACAAAGAAAATGCGTGATAACACTACTACCAGCTTACATTTTCTATGCTAGTGAAAATATCTGATCCACATATAGTTTCATCATTCTTTGATGATTTAAAGAGCGTATACTTGTCTACGACAACAAAAAATCACCAATGTCGACCTGTTAGCTGCAAAACGCCCCCTAAGGGTGTAGGTGGCTCTTGAACTGGATGATGGGGTGTGTTTGATAGAGAAAATGGAGACAAAGGAGTTATCAATACAAATTTTATGGTGGCCAAATGGAATGGGAAAAAAAACTATACAAAGTGGATATCACTATGGATGTAAGAGATTATGGAGAGTCAGATTCTTGGAGCCATCCACTTGGATTTAATAAAATTAAGAGTTACATAGACCCTGCAACTTGTGGAAGATTACTCAAAGTGAATGGGGAACCTGTTTTCATTCATGGATGGGACTGGATAGTGCCTGATGGTTTGTTGTGCCTTTCATAAAAGCATTACAAAGTAGATATCAATTTCCATTTTGATATGAATTTTAATAAGATTCATTGGTGGGGTGGGGGTTTAACAGAGCAGACAAAATTCTGTACTATTGAGATCTATATGGCTTGTTAGTCAGGAAATAGTTATGTATCACTGGAGATGTTGATGGGTGTGGTATTCTTGTTTCAAACCAAAATAGTCCATTAGATCATAATAAGTTTTCTTATATGTGCAAGGGACACAGTCGAAATTTTACGCAACCATGCAAGCTTGGCACTATGGGTTGGAGGTAATGAGAAACACCCACCAAATAACATCAATGCAGCTCTAAAGAATGACTTGCAGCTTCATCCTTCTTTCAAGTCCCCTGAGATTGGAACAAATTTAATGAATTCACATACATGGCCCAAATCTTCTGAAGATCCTAGCCGATACCTTGATGGAACCCGTGTATACATAAAAGGATCTTTATGGGATGGATTTGCCAATGGAAATGGATAATTAACAAATGGCCCATATGAAATCCAAAATCTAGAAGACTTTTTCAAGGATGACTTTTATAAACATGGGTTTAATCCTGAGGTGGGTTCTATAGGTATGCCACTTGCAACCACTATCAGAGAAACAATGCCTCCAGAAGCTTGGAAAATTTCACTATTTCAGAAGCTCCCAAGTGGCTACATTAAAAATTATTATTATTATTAATAAATTTAAGATGAGATAAGATTTTTGTATTTGATAATTTTTTGAGGAGGAATGCATTCCACATGAATGAGGTGAAGCAGGTGGAGAAATGGTGGATCGACTCTTGGGCACACTTTGTTCACAGGTAGGTCTTGTTCTTCTTCAGGTACTACGAAAAATAAAATGATTTCTTTGTCAATTTTTTTATCACAGTAAAAATGAATGATATGGGTAAGGATTTCTATACTAGAGCTCTGGTTTGATGATCTACCCTATAACTGAAGTTGTTGTAGCCATTTCTAGGGTTTTCATCATTTGTTTTATAAGGTAAGAATGGTAGATAATTATCTGGATGTGAAGTAGGGTGAAGACCGAGCTCACAGGTGCACTTCCTTGTGAAGTAACAAAAAGGGTAAACGAAGGATGTTGGAAATGTAGGGTTTCCGGAGTGGGTGAGGGCCCTATTTCAGGCTTTGAAGTTTTTCTATTAATAATTTTTAATGGAAATCAATCAGATAATTGTATGGGGGAATATTTACTTATGAGGAATATGGTTGTGAAGTTGATATGTCAAAAATACCAGTGGAAAAAACCAAAAGATTTAATTGATGAGAAGTATATATGAGAATAAGAGGAAAATTGTTTGACAAAAGAACAATATTGGTGATAAAAAAATTATCATATGTTAAAGTGAGTGTGTGAAAAAAGGATTGGAGAATTATTTAAAGAATAATAATAATCCAAGTGAAGGTTTATGTGGCTTGTCAAGTAACAACAACACCAACACTTTTAGAACAATATAATGGAAGGAAGAAGATATAGAGGCCTTGGATGGAATACAAGGTTAATCATGTAATAATCTTTAGGGTAAATGTGCATATAAAAAGAATAACAGGAACAGAAATACAATAAACATACTAATCATCAAAATCCATATATACATCAGTACATTTGCACATGAAAATCAAGGGAATGAATTTTTTCATTAATAAATGCAATGAACCAACTGGAGATGGGACTACCACATTCCACCCAACCATAGATTGGCTGAGTCAAGTCTCTCTTCAGCCAATCGCCCCCGTGCCATATTCCAAGCATGAATGTGGGATCTTAGAGAACACATCAATGAAAGCTCATCCAGGGCTTCCAGAGGCCACCCACCTCAACCCATCAAATAGTGATTCCACCTCACGGTCGGACATCACCAAAAACCATCATCAGATCGATCTCCAACCAAGCCTTCTAGGGCTTCTAGAGTGTTTGTCCAACCAAGGCTTCCAGAACTAGTAACTCAACCCACAACTTATACAGGGCTTCCAGAGTGTTTGTCCAACTAAGGTTTCCAAGACTAGTAACTCAACCTGTAAAGGGCTTCCAGAGCGTTTGTCCAACTAGGGCTTCTAGGACTAGTAATTCAACCCAAGTTGTTACAAGGCTTCCAAGACTTGTAACTCAACACAAGCTATGGGAAAATGAGAACCAACCAAAACAAAACAATGAAAGTAAACCCACAATCACAATGGCTATCCAAGAAATGGCAAGGCTAGGAAATCCACTTTCAATACCAGCCATCCTCCATGCCAATGACAGATCATAACCAAGGAACCACATGCATGTGCCATGCATGCCAAAACCAGTGAAGAAATCATACATGCAACTTGGTACCTGCAAGAAAATCTGATGTAGCTCCTAATGTCAATGCCTTCTTGTGCTATCTTGCTCTTCCTTTGCCTTCTTGCTTCAAGAATCCAAGTATGCCACACCCTCTAAGAGTGCTCCAAGAAAACTCTAAGTAACCAAGAGTATGAGAGAGGTCCAAAACTAAACTGACCAGGTCTTGCCCACTGATCCTCATAAGCCTTTTTATTAATGAGGCCTATATTTTATTCATTTTCCATTATTTTCCTTCAATTTACTCCTCACATGCAACCTACGGCCTTTCACCTTCCTTTTCTCCTAATTTCCATTATTTTCATAAATAAAATGCCAATTAATGCCTCATGCCTTTTCAAAGCCTTAGTCATTGCCTCTGCCAATTTGCTTAGCCATAAACAACCAAATGAACACCTCCCAGAATGTGTTTCCCACCATTTAGCTTGGATTACGTGTCCCATCATCTATTGTATTTGTATATTTTTACATGGAATTTTCACCAAGGCTGTTACAGAACCCTCCCACTTGGGGGAACACTATCCTTGGTGTTCAATGACACCTATAACTAACATGGTCACTGAAAACAAAACACACTTCCCATGGATCTTTATAACACATATCGTTGCAGTATTTTAGAGATAGATCTACTCAAAATCAAAACATCAGGACAACATACCTCATTTTTTAGCTGTATAACATATCTCATTACGATATTTACAATAACCACATATACATATACACATATGTACATTTTCTCAAACAACAAATAAAATAATATGAATCCACAACAAGGGAATCTAGAGGCTCACACCTCCACCGTCAAAATAATACTAGGATCCACCTCCTTCCCAGGAAGTTCAGAATTTACTACAAATTCAAATTTGCATCCAATGTCCAGCGCTATAATCCCACGCCACTTGTCCTCTCAACAAACAATTACCAGCTCATTGTTCCAGGGCACACTCCCAATGTGGATTTGATTCCATATGGCAATTCTAATGACCAAAACAAATCCATCTGTGACCTTCCCTTCTTTTCTACACAGTCCCTTGGGAATCCAGTCACCCCTTCTATGTAGTCACTCACCTTCCAAGTTCCACTAGCACCCCCATCTTGGGCAGTCAATTCCTTGGCAAGGCTTCGTCGCATCAAAAGATCCAAAAACCAAGGCATATAACTGCCTCAACACATCATACCAGACATAGCATGCTCATGGAAATCAATGGACAATATTGGGTACTAGTGTCCCACAATGGCCCTACTCCTAAAGTGCTTTACCAGCATACTGTAACATGTTTCAATTCCTTTGCTACTGTTGCTAATACTAGAATCATTAGAAGGTGAAAGGCCGTAGGTTGCATGTGAGGAGTAAATTGAAGGAGAAAAGGAAGGTAAAAATGAATCTACAAAAGCCCTTTTTATAATTTTTTTGAATAAATGAGTTTTTAATTTGTATATGTTTCACTTTAAAGAGGTAACTTTTGCAGCACTTTTATCTATTTTAAACAAGTATGAGTAATGTTTGAGTTTTTTTGAATCCAGGGTCTTCATTTCTACTTCCCGAAATAGTACGATTCTATCCATGCGAATGAATGTGTTGAAGTTGAACATGGTAGAAACCACTTGATTCATAGTCAATGATGTAAACTGTTAACAAGTGTGAGAGAAACCACCAGTAATGTCAATGGCTCTCAAAGTACTCAGTACAATCCATGAGATGTGAATAGATGTGTTGATGTCGAACATGTCACGGAATCCTTTGATCGAAGGTCAATGATGCAACCTATCATCGAAGGCGAGAAACCTGCCACTGAGGCATGCAGATCCCAAGGTACTAACGATTTCTAGATCATCTTTCTAGATAATGAGCTGAAGTCGATAGAAAGAGATCCGTCATAGGCAAGCCCACAACACGAAATCATAGATCAAGTTTGAAGAAATTTAGTTGCAAGGACTGACTCAGGGATGGTCAAGATGGATGACAGATATTTTGCAGATGAATGGCTTATTTGCACTGACCTCTTGAACACTTAATGACACAACAGATGGTTTGGTGACAATTGACCCAAAGTTAATACCCAGAAACAGGCTGAAGAATTTCAATATGGTTTGATCAACTGTTAGGCAAAGGATTTCCCAACCCAGGTGAATAAAAGTGTCATGTTCAAGAGTGGTTACAAAGTATGACAAACAAGCTCATTTTTCTCTCTTTTCCCCCACCATTTCTGGCAAGTACCTCTTTGTTTTTGACAAGCTTGAGGAGGATAACATTTGCTTGATTATAAGCTCATCCTTCGGATGAGTCCAACTTAGTTTAAATTCGAACCCTAAGAAGGAGTGGTCTGTTCCTGTTTGTAATTTAACAGGTCTTTTACTGTTAAATTTTAACGAGTCCAGTATAGGAGAAACTCAGCGTTTTTCAATTTTAGAGAGTTTGAAAAAACTTAAGTAGACTCCATGGTTGTCCTTTTTCGTAAATTTGTGTCTCCCAAGCCCGAAAAAGTATAAAATAATACTTGAGAGAACCGCTTGATCATTACGACCAAGGAGTACTTTTCATAGTTAGTTCCTCTAATCCGAAAAAGTAAAAAAGCGACCAATGACACGTCGTTTTATAACCAATATCGAATTTGAAACGACAAAAATACAGCAATCTTTTCATGTTTTTATGGTCAGAAAAGAGCTGTAAGTGGACCATCTTTTTAGTTCCATTTTAACGAGTTTAAAAAGAAAAACTCGGCGATATTTTCATGTTTTAGGAGTCAGAAAAGAGCTTAAAGGTGACTCTAATGTTTTTTCGTCGAAAATGACCGATTTTGCCTGAAAAATTCGTTATCCTGAACAAAAACTCAAACATTACTCATACTTGTTTAAAATAGATAAAAATGCTGCAAAAGTTACCTCTTTTAAGTGAAACATATACAAATTAAAAACTCATTTATTCAAAAAAATTATAAAAAGGGATTTTGTAAATTCATTTTTACCGTATGAGTTCTGGGTGAGAAAATAGAGCTTTTGGTCAGAAACTTCCCGTGAAGATTGCGGAAAATCCATCCGTTGGAATCGAACGCCGTCTCCTCCAGGTAATCTACATCATCCTACTCTTTAATTTCATCCATTTCAAAGTTGTTTTTAGGTTTTAATTTCATTTGTTAAGGGATTTTTAGGTTCAAAACCCGCATGCGGGGGTCCGCAGGCATAGCACAGGTAACCTGCGGACCCCGACCTTTTCATAAAAGGAAAAAAGTCAGGGGTCTGCACCTGCCGTGAAGGCAAAGTGTGGACCCACGCACTGTCTCTAACAGAGAGGGTGCGGTCCCCGGAGCAAGGGTTTTTAAACCTAAATTTCTCAAAATTCACCCAAAAACGTTGCTTTTAGATATTCTAATTCGCCTTTTTATTGAATGTAGGATATACATCATGCTTGATTGGCAAGAACGGGAGCACGAGGATGTAGATCTCGCCGTGATAAATCATCAACCTTCGATTGATGCATTGAAGGCATGCGACTTATACAAATTATGGGCCATACCTGGCATGAGGGCTCAGGTGGACTTTTTGCAGTGGCTGGTAGACAGGTGGAGCATACAGGACCAGTGCTTCTTCATTGGTGGTCACCAGCTCGAAATGGAGTCGGCAGACATTTACTTTTTGACTGGTTTGCTTAAGAGAGGTGAACACTTGACTCTATTCGGGACTAGGCCAGGTGGCCAGTCTGTTGATAGCCTCCGGCTAGAGTTTTGCAATGCCCAGACTAGAGACAAAGGGATAGATATCAAAACCATAACCCTTTCTGAGCTCAAAGTGATTGTGTTTACTGTTACCAGGCTCTGCAGGAGCGTAACACTACATATAGCCATTGGATCCAGAATGCGGATGGCAGTAGACTACTTTCGAGGCACTATCTTCAACTGGTGCGATGCTGTGTTGGCTAATATAAAAGGCCAACTGACTAGAGCAAAGAACGGACAACTGAAGACCTTTGGATATGGTGCTTTAGTCATGAGCTTTGGTCTGGAGAGGTTCCCAATGTTGGTCCCACAGCATCTCACTGTTGGAGCTGGACTTCCCCGAGAGCCCAAACTGATGCGATGGGTTGCAGTTATGGCCCATCATCTTGAGGAGGGGACAAAAGTCGTTCGGTTCACTCCTGAGTATTTCCACTGGTTGGAGAACCAAGTTTTTGCTATTCAGGACTTTCCTTACGCTGGGGTAGATTTTCGTGGTGACCCAGACATGGCTCTTCCACCAGGAGAGCAATGGGATGATTCAGGTAAAATCATTTTCATCATTTTCTAATTAATTAATTAATTAATTTTTTTTTTATTTTTTTTTATCTCGTCCCAAAATTGATAGTAAAAGTTTCAAATGCAGATGTAGGTCCACGGTGACCAGCCGCTCTCCGGCCCTATGAGAGGAAACAACCAGCTACAGCAGCACCAATCCCACAAGACGAATCAGTAGAGACCTTGGCCGAATTGGAGAGTCATCTAGAGCGTTTGACAGCAGACATTCCGGAGACCAGCATAGATGACATTCCTCTTAGGCTATAGCGCTAAGTGATTGGAGTCCCAGGACCTTTTAGGAGGTTCCTTTGCAGGGTGGCCCGTACAATGGTTTCTTATCGAGATCATCACCAGTGATAGGATGATTGCTTGTTGTAGACACATATGACATTTTTTGCTTGTTTTACTATCATTTTTGCCAATCATAAGGTCTTTTTCAACTTATGATCGAAGACGATGTATATTTGACACACTCCTATGTTATACTATATCACTATTACCGGCTTATCTTGTAAAACATGTTATGGAATGTTTTTTAAATTTACATGTATGATTATTGCAAATGTCTACTAAACATTCGAGAAGCAATTGCATCTACTAATGTATTTAAATATCTTGGAATATGTTGATATTCAATATAGTCAAATTCATGTTCCAAGAGACAAACTCTCAAAAATAATCTCAATAACACTGGATTTCTAATGGCATATACTCTATTAAGCTGTAATACAACGAGTTTAGAATCTAACCTCACTATCAAACTCTGAATCCCAAATGTAATAGATTCAGATAATAACTCGATCACTGCACTATACTCGGCAATGTTGTTCGTTGTTTGATCGAGGCTTACCCCATGCATTGATACCAACTCGTCAGAGGGAAAATAGATAGCCCAAGCTGCGAAAGAAATGTTCCGTGTATTATGACAAGCACCATCAGCAAAACCAATGTATGTTTGGAGAGGCGTCGACATCTGCAATATCAAGAGTAAAACCAAGATAAGTAGGAATAATAACGAAAAACACTCTCTAAGCTAAGCACACTTTTTAATCTAAAACACACCAGCTAGAAAGAAAACTAACCTAACTAAAAATCTCCATACCCAGATTTAAGCATAATACCTCTTCAGGTAAAGACCATTTCTAGGTTTACCTAAGGAGACCCCGTCAAAGTCTACCAATTAATAGGCCCCTTTTGCTAGCTTTCGCTTAACAACATAAGGACCGTGCCACATGGATACGAATTTTCCAGCGCCTAATTTATCATTTTCTTGAATGTACAATAAGACTAGGTCTCCTTTCGAAAAATTTCAAGGGGTAACATTTCGATCATACTGAGCTTTAATACGTTTGGCATGAGTTTCGATCGCTAATGCAACATCACGTCGATTCTCATCTAGCTGAGCCAAGTATAGCAAATGGTTTCCTCTTCGGAAGTATCTGGAAGTAATTCGATGGCCATTTGCAATGACAGCATTTCACATTCAATGGGTAACACAGCTTCCAGACCATAAACTAGTTGGAAAGGAGTGAAACCAGTTGACGTTTTTACTGAGGTTCGATACGCCCAAAGCACTGAAAATAGCATGTTATGCCAATTCAACCTATGAATCCCAATGATTTGTCAGATCATGATGAAAAGAACTTTGTTGATGGCTTCAACCAGACCATTAGCCTATGGATAATATGGAGTTGAACTGTCATGACGTAAGCCAAGTTGGTCTATAAGTTCAGTCATCATAATGTTTCGAAAATTATGCCCATGATCAGTGATAATCGCTTGTGGAACACCAAACCTAGCAATTATATGATTGAACATGAAAATCACAGCAGTTTTGTCATCTGCCTCAAATGTAGGCATTGCCTCGGCCCACTTGGTAAAATAATCTACCGCAAGGATGATATACGCATGCCCCCCGGCCGAGTGAGGGTTACATGTAATAAAATTGATACCCCATTTCGCAAAAGGACCGACGGAAATTATAGGGTGGAGAGGAGCAGGTGGAGCGTGCATATTTCGATCAAAAATTTGGCAGTTGTGGCTCTTTCGGACCGCGTTAATACAATATTTAAACAAAGATGGCCAGAAATAGCCAGCGCACAATATCTTTTGGGCTGTGGCAAACCCAGACATATGACCACCACACGCTCTAGAGTGACATTCATTTAGAACCCTTTCTGCTTCCTCATGAGTTAAAAAACGTCGAAAAACAGAGTCCGCCCCACGACGATAAAGTGTATCTCCAATAATTTTGAATTGTTGGGACTGGAATCATATTTTTCAACGTTCTGACCTTGAAATTTCTGGCTGAAAGGATTGGGTTTGGAGATAAATGATGATATCCCTATACCATGGATCTAAAGTGCTGATTAGAAACAAGTATTCGTCCGCAATGGGCTCCTCCAGCACAGTTTCCGTGTCATCACGCAGGAAGTCACACATTAACTCCGCAAAAACTAAAGATTTCTTCGACTTAGACTTTTCAAATTCCAAGTCGAACTCTTGCAGGATCACAATCCATTTGGAGTACTTGCCCCCTAGAAATTGTTTGGTCAAAATATAGATCATAGGGTTGCAATCAGAAATTACTGTAGTTTTACGAAGTGAAATGTAATGACGAAAACGTTGGACAGCTTGAACAGCTGCCAATGCCAATTTCTCCACATGTGAGTATTTTAGCTCAGTTGGATTTAAAGTTTGACTAAGGTAATATATCACATGTTCAGTACTGAATTCATCTTCCTGAGCTAACACCATTCCGATGGTGGAATGGGAGGCGGCGAGATACAAGAAGTAGTCCTAGTTGTAGTTGGGAGGATGCAATAACGGTGCATGGGTCAACGCGTGTTTTAGTGCATCAAAATATTTGTCAGCTATCTCATCCCAAAAGAATGGAGTATTCTGTTTCAACAACCGGGTAAAACCCTTTGTGATCTCGGCGTAGTTAGGAATGAATCGACGTAAAAAGTTTTCTTTCCCTTGCAAACTTTGGAGTTGGTGAAGACTCGAAGGAGGAGGCAATTTGACAATAGCTTCAACCTTCGAGGGATCAACACGAATGCCGGCTTTTGAAACAACAAAACCCAGTAACCAACCCGTTTCTATACAGAAAACACACTTGTGTGGATTCAACCTAATTCGATAATGCCTACACCTCATAAAGATTACTCGTAAATGGATGAGATGATCAGCTCGATGTAATGAATGAGCAGGTAAATCATCGAGATAGGGTTGCACAATGTGCTTGATGTCATGAAATGCTTGAGACATGGCCCTTTGAAATGTTGCCCCGGCGTTCTTGAGCCCAACAGGTAATTTGCAATAAGAAAATGTCCCCCATGGACAAATGAAAGTCGTTTTTGGTTGATCAGCAGGTAGAATATTGATTTGATTGTATCCGGAAAAGCCATCCATGAAGGAGAATATTTCACTCCCAGCGCAATCATCAATGATTTGATTGATATAGGGAGTTGGGTAATTGTCTTTTGGACAGGCTCGATTAATATCCCTATAATCAATACATATTCTTATTGTCCCTTGCTTTTTGTTAACAGGAACAATATTCGATACCCAATTTGTTAACGGAATTTGATAAATGAAACCTACTTTGAGTAATTTTTCAACTTCTACTTTAATAGCAGCAGCTTTTCGCGGGTGGATCTGATGCAAACGTTGCCGGACGAGTTTAGCATTCGGGTAAGTTTTGATTTCATGAACAACAATTGATGGGTCAATTCCTAGCATTTCCTCATATGACCAGGCAAACACGTCGCAAAATTATTGAAATAGGGCCTTATATGTTTGAATTTCATCGTCCGTACATGAGGCATCTATATGAATGTTTTCAACAATTCCAGGCTTAACCGAAATATCAATAGGAATAGTTCGAGAAATGTTTCCCAAATTTGACTCTGAATCAGGATTTTTCATTGGATTCTGAGGTTCCTTGACATATTCAGTCATAAAAATAGATGAAAAATCATTTTCAAAACGATCAATCTCAGGTAAAAACGAAGATCTATGATGAAAATCTTCCCATGGTAAATCATCGACACATAGGATTTCACGAATTTGCTCATAAGTGTGAACAAGTTCGGAAAATGTTGTTGAATCTGAGTTTGATGTTGAAAGTGATTCCTCATGGACCACATTCATTAAGTCAATTTTGGTTGAAGAAAGGTCGGAAAACGACTGCACGGCCCGATACACAATTTCATATGGACTCAAAGGCATAACATCACCAAATGAGTCTATCTCAGATTCAGAAGGTACGATCCAAGGATCATCATAAACAATAGTGTCTGACGAAATCATATGAATGGTTGTAGTAGAAGACGATGCGTTGATAGGAGGAAAAGGAAAAGTTCCTAGTAAACCAGAATCTTTAACTAGTCCTACTCCAACATCCTTATACGGGATAGTTGTTTTGCCGACATGTTGAATACTTTCAGAAGAGGCTGGGTCGG
Source organism: Pinus tabuliformis (assembly GCA_031772625.1). Classification (NCBI taxonomy): domain Eukaryota; kingdom Viridiplantae; phylum Streptophyta; class Pinopsida; order Pinales; family Pinaceae; genus Pinus; species Pinus tabuliformis. The sequence goes on along the minus strand of CM062820.1, from coordinate 1,733,985,309 downwards.
ATGAAAAGTAAGTCAGTTGGTCTATAGTTACGATCTTTCCATTATGAGGGAACTTTATAAGCCGAAAGATCGATGAAACGACAGCTGTCATAGCGTAAGACCAACTACGACCCAAGAGAAGGTTGTAATCTAGAGGGGCATCAACCACCTCCACATCTAGATTAACAGTTTTTCCTTCAACCCCTATAGGTAAATCATATAGAATGCCAAAAGGATGAAACCCACGGCCATCAAAGGCCTTTATAATCATCGGGGATTGATTTAGTGTAGGAGAACCAAGCGATCTCCAACACTGTTCGACATAATACACGTTGAGGCTCCCTCATCAATCACAGTCCTATAACAAGGTCTGTTTTTTACTAACACTGGGATCTGGAAAGCCATTTGATGAGGTAAGCGTGGTGTACTATTTTATAGATAAAAAATTATAAGGTTCGAGTCCTGAATGTCAACAGCTCCTATAGCCGACAATAGCAATTTATGCTGTGCTGGACATGATTGTAGCACTTCCAAAGCTGGCATTGCTGAAGGTGAAATAGCCAAATATTCAACAATGTTATAGTTCTGAGCTGCTCTCGCATGTGGATTGAAAGCTAACTTTCGAAGTATACCCTTGGCGGGCGGAATGATTACTAAGTCTGGGTTATGTTTCTCGATCTGTAGTGGATCGGAACCGGGAGTTGAAGTTGATGGGTTCGAATGAGAAGATTCTGCTTCTTTACCATCAACAGGACTTTTATTTCCATAATCATGTGATCGAGTCGCAATCCTGACATGGGACATCATCATTATGGGTTCTTCAGAGGCATTTGAGGAAGAACATATCATCTTACTGTCTTGAATAGGAAAAGGATCCTTCAAAACAGCAGGCGTTTGGGAACCTTTGACAATTTTCACAACCTTTGCACGATGAGGGCAGTCTCTTGTAAAATGCTCTTCATCACAAATGAGACAAGGATAACGAGGTTTGCGTTTCTCATCAGTTGATTCCGCTTTTTCTAGTTTCTCTTTCGAATTTTTATCTGTTTTATTTTTCTTCTTCAATTTCTTCTTACCACCGGATTTTGATTTGGCTGTAGATGACTCTACAACATGAATATCGGTGGAAATTTCCGCGCAAGAATCTCCTGTTGGGGAATCTGGTAAAGTTATGATAGGAGAAGAATTCTTAGAAGATTTCTTCTTACTTTTGGTATTAACCGTACCAATCATACCATCAGCAGCATGAGACCTTGAAGGAGCTGCAGTTATTTGATTTTGTTTAGGAAGATCGGGGATTTTCTCGTGTAACGTACTTGACTGCGTATAAACTAAGTCAAGGTACTGAGCTTGAGCAATTACTTGCTCTTCAGTAATGACTCTGGCCTTAGCTACATCCTCAGTGATCTTCGGTAATAAAGATTTTACAAACCATTCACCTAAGATTTGATCCGGAATAAAAACTTTCACTAAACGCCATCGACGTCTCCATTCATGAATGTCATCTGAAATGTAAGAGGACATTGACTGCTTTAATGAAGTTAATAATTCCGTGCCATTATCATATCTGACTAGCAACTGAAAATGAGTTAAAAACAAAGTAGCTAACTGACTAAAGTTATAAAAAGTGGCTCACGGTAACTCAATGTACCACTTGGCCGCAAGACCAATTAGAGTACGCTGGAAAAGCCTTAAACGGATTGAATCATATGAAATGGAGTTAGACGCACACCAGAGGTGATAAGTCATCACATGGTTCGACGGGTACTCTCCTGATTTACCTTCAAACTTAGGAATATCACTAGGCAACTTATTCGGCATTGGCGGCCAAAACAGAAGATAGTTAATTGGATCGTTCGTAAGGCGCGACAAGTCAGGAAAGTCCAAAGTTGCAATAAACAGTAACTGACTATTAGGGTCCCTGAAACCCTGGGTCATGAGACCAGCCCCAGGAGGAGGATATCCAAGATAAGTAGGAATTGGAATTTCATTTGGGATATTATATCCTCCTGGAAAACTAGGATTAACTGGATCGTACTGGGGTTGTTGAGGTTGTTGATATGTATACCTAGCGTACGGTTGATACTGATAAACTGGCTGCTGCACAGCAGGACCGAATTCGTACTGTCCCTGGTACGGTTGATAAGTAAATTGAGGTTGACTTGTGACAGTCGTACTTGGACTAGGTTGTCCTACAGGCATTTGAACCGAAGTCTGAATTGTGGATCCAGACTGAGGTAAAGATGTCTGAGGAGTTGATACAGGGATAGTAGAAACCGGAGCTGTCGATACTTCAGAAGTAGGTGGGGTAGATTGAATAGATGTTGCAGCAGTCGCAATAGTCATTTGAGGCAGAGTACGAGGCGTACTAGGCCTAGACTGAGAAACTACAGAAGGTGCAGAAGTTTGAATAGTAGACTGGACAGGTTGCTGGGGTGAACCAGAAACCAAGGGTTGTCCAGTATGAGATGACAATTGTACATTCAGTTGCAAGATCTGTTGAGATTGAGATGGATCCCACACTAAGTTCATTCTGGGGTATGGACCCATAACAGGTTGAGAATATTGAGGACCATAACCAGGTTGAGGGTAGGGTTGATAATTCAAAGGTACATTTCTAGCTCCTTGGACGAATGATTGACCAGAAGGTGGTTGGAAACCTTGGGTTGGGTACTTACCTTGAGGCTGATAACCTTGAGGCACGTACTGATACTGGGGTTGACCTTGAGGTGCATATTGATACTGGGGTTGACCTTGAGGTACATATTGAGTCTGGGGTTGACCTTGAGGAACATACTGTCCCGTAGGTATGTACTATCCTTGAGGTTGCCCCCCAGTCGGAAATTGGGTACCTTGAGGTTGCCCCCTAGGCGATACTTGAGGACTTTGAGGCTGCCCCCCAGGCGGTAACTAGCCACCTTGAGGTTGAGGATTAGGAATAGTCCCTGACATCATGAGAATATCTTCTACACTCAACGGCTTAGTTCCATTATTTCCAGTTAATAACCCTTGTTCAATAGGTTGAGGAGACGCTCTCGAAAAAGTACCAGTAAGTGACTGATACCGAGAGGGAACAGAAGGATGACTATCTTGAGATATTTAACGGAGGATAATAACCCCTAGGTGTTGGGTGAAAAGGAATGCGAGGTGGTGAAAAACTTAGCCCCGGGTTTTCCAAAAAATTGGTCAATGAAAGATACCAAGCGTTGCTCCTATGTGGACTGTAAAATATTGATTCACGCTCCCTAAGTTCTATAACTGGTTGATTTTTAGGGATAGGGATACCTTCTTCTTCCGGAGTAGCAAGTTCTTCAATAGCTATAAGTCCAGAAGGAAGATTTTCGGTAATTATTCTTTCTACCCTGGGTGAACCAGGACCACTAGAAGTTGGAGAGGCAAATTCCAATGTTGGCATAGCAGCAAATTCAGTTTCAAGGTTCAAATATTTCAGGTTCCTCACCTAAATCACTAGTAGATGAAATACTGCCAGTAACTTCAGAAACAGAAACAGATTGTGGATTATAATATGCTACTAGAGCTTGATAATCAGGATGTACCACTAAAGAAAACTCTCCTTCTTCAGGTGACCCAACTCTACTGTCTCTAGGAGTTACAAGGACTCGTAGCCCTTCAGGCTGGCTAGGTGAAAACTCAGGAGGTTGGCCCCAAAGTCTACGGGAATTCCTCGGTAATTCAGCCACGATTAAATATTTTAACTACTTCACATGCAAACAAAGAAAAATCTCAATGAAAACCACCTAAAGCCTCTAAAGAACCAAACAATTTTGAATCACACGCCTAAAGAATCTAGGAGATCAAACCACACACAAACAGTAACTTTCCGTACTGAAAACACTAGTTGGTGATGAAATCCAATGTTGCAGAGTTCAATACAAAAATGGCGGTTGGAACAGTTACCCCGGCAACCTGCTTAATGAATAGACTGGCACAAGTTTCTCCACTAAACCGTCTCATGTGAAGAGAACCCCCCAGAAAATCCAAGTGAGTCTAGCTGACGTCTGCTCTAGGTACAGTGGGATCTTCCCTCCACCGTCACCTTAGGAAAGAATCCTATAGAATATCGTCACTATGGTTACCAACAGAAACAAATATACCTGGGGGAACAGTCTACGATCTGATACGCACGCAAGGGCAGAGTAACAAGCTCAATCCCCTTGAAGGCTCCTTGACATAATCCAAGGTTTACCAACAAGTGACCCCAGGCTCCTCGGCAATGGTTAATCCAAGGTTTACCGTTTTTAATACATGAATATCTTCTATCGTTCCCAATGAGGAAGGATTGATTCCCACACTAGTACAGATATGATCTCATGCTTCTCCTTTAAGAGGAGCTTTCCCAGAGCATAGATGTAACAATTGGATTTTATCTCCTACCGCAAGATACAACTACTTGTTTGTTTTACTATCTTGGATAGTTGATTACTCCCTACTCCAAGATACTAGCCTAAACTATGTTGGTGATATAGAGCCCTAGAAAATAAAAGATTACTAGATAGATTTTACTTTAAGCGTTATTTTTATTAGTTTTTCTTTAAGTCAAGAGGTGTGGAGATGAAACTTATGGTGTGAAGACTCGACTTGAAATCACTAAAAAATGCACTTAAGATGATAAGCAATCTTTTCCCTTCAATGAATTTCTAGCTAGGAAAGAGTTGAGAATGCAAATGCTTGTAAAAACAAATCTTTTCCTTAACAAACAAATCAAAAGAAGAGCTTTTTGTCTTTTCCAATGCACTAAAAAACGAGACAACTAGTTATGCTCACAAAATTTTCCCTTTTCTTTCAAACACTCAAATACTACAAAAACAAACTTTTTTCCAAAAAGAGATTTTTTTTATTTTTATAAAACACTCAACACTATGCAAAAATCTAATCTTGAGATCTATAAATTCTAAGAACTATTTGAAGTAAAAGCTTACAAGATTTCTTTTCAAGGATGTTTTACTTAGCTATAAGCAAACTAAGGACTAATTTGTCCAGAATCACAAATCAGTCAAAAAACAACCAATTTTTGTTTTCTTTTCTAAAAATGAAATCCAAAACTTTTAATCACAAGTCCTTTTGAAGTTTCGCAAAGAGAAAAAACAAGATGGATTCATCAACAAAGGCAAATTTTGCAAATGATCAGACTCATAAGAAGGCCAGTAAAAACCAAGGTGATCTGAGGATTCTAAGGCTTCTAAGCTCTGAGCTACTACAAGATCGAAATGAAAATCAAGCCCGGCAACCAAAACTTCTAGGAATTTCACCTAAAACCCTAATGCCAATGGAATTAACCTAAGAAAAGTTCTTGACAAGTCACATGCAGGTTTGGGCAGAGGAAAAAAACACCTAAACAAATCCTAAGCTGACTTTAAGAGAAAATCTTAAGTTTTTCAAAATTTTGAAAGGGTCCGCAGGCCCGCAGTCCACACAGGTGCGGTACCACTCTGTGTGTAAAGCAAAAGTGTGGATAGGTCCGCACTGTGTTACAAGTAGAGGGTGCGGTCCTCTCCCAAAAGTATGAAAAACAAAAAATAATCCAATATCTACTAAATCTACCCAATTCCACATACAACAAGCCAAAAATAGAAACAAAAGCACAGTTTCTCAAGTCAAAGTAAAGCAAATAAAAAAATCAAGTCCCCAGTGGAGTCGCCATTTTGTCACACGGAATGAGTCGTTCTTGCGGACAAGACCGACCTCCCTAGTATATAATGATATCTAGCGACAAGCAAGCCAATAAAATCCTATCTTTCTCTAAGTATGCAATTTATTAACAAAGGCAAACAAGTGTTTTAGGCCTACCTTGGGTCCAATGCAAGTTTGTGGAAGCCTTGCTTCGTTGATCCAAATGAGCTCCCTTGTAGAGAATCTGCAAACACAAACAAGCACACAAATTAAATAGCACCTGAAAAGACAATATAATAAAGCATACTTATCATGATGATCAAGGAATTCATGAAACAAATCACATAAGACAATTTGTTGAGAAAAATGAATCTGATTGTATTAATTCAAATCAAAGAAGAACTTTACAACCTGTGCCTTGATGCTGTACAAGATCCTCCCAGGGTCCAACAAGAAGTCTCCTCTACTTTGACAAGTTTCACTCTCTTCCCAATGAAGCCAAAGCGTATGTGATCTCTCCTCTCAAGCTTAAGTAGGAAGTCTCAATTCCACCAGCATTTACCCTAAAAAATGTTCAGCTTCTAACCTCTCTAGCAACCATCCCAATGCCTTAATTTATAGTGCAATGGATGGAAGTTACTAGGTCCACCTTCAAAGGGATAAATCCCTCCTTCAAAGGGATAGCTCCTCTCATTAAGGGATTAGCTCCTTCACTTTTGGGATGCATGAACCACCTAGGAGCGAACCATCCACGTCAAGATTCCTTCTAGAATCATCTAGAATTAACCCAAAGTGAGTTTTTAAGAATAAACTTGCACCTTTTTTACTTTCACAGGGGTCCGCACCCACTCCTTTAGAGACAGAGTGGGCAGGTCTGCAGGTAACATGTACAGGGGGTGCGGGACCGTAGGCAATAGTGAGAGAAAGTGCGGAACCAGAGCTTTATTGATTTTTAAGGTCTTTCTCTCATTTTTAAAGCTTGACATGAAGAGCTGAGGTTTGAGACTTGCTTAGGAGGACAGTATGAATGATGATAGACCCATACTGACTGCAAATAGTCATGGGTGACAATATTTTGTGTAACAATCCTTCTCAAACACTATTTTTACACCTGCATCATCCAACTTGCTTATAGAGATCAGATTTCTGGCCAATGCAGGAATATGTAGAACACCCGGAACTTTTCTAACCCTTCCACCTTGCAACTTCAAATTTACTTTTCTGCGACCAATGATTCTAACCTTCCTATCATCCCCTAAGAAGACATCACCACCATCGTATTTCTCATACTCGCAGAACCACTCTCTATGGGGAGTGAAATGAAAGGATGCACCTAAGTCAATCAACCATGCCTCATGATCTACATGTGTACTTGAAGAAGCCAAGTGCACATCCCCACCTTCATCTGAGGTGGTTTTCGCCTCTGCAGAAGGAGCATCATCAGATCCCTTTCCCTTGTCAGGAGATTTATATTTACAGTCCCTTTTGTAGTGCCCTTCCTTTCCGCATTACCAGCACACCACCTTTACAAGTTTTCTTGGAGATTTAGGTCTCCCTCTAGATTTAGATCTCCCACTCGATGACTTATTTTTTATTTTATTCTAGGACCATCCTCGTACAGACAAGGCATCACCATTCTAGCTCTCCATATTTTTCCGTCTCATCTCCTCCGTCAGTAAGGATGAGACTATTTCATCAAACTGCAAGGCAGTTGCATTGCTACCTATTGCAATAACCAGACTATCCCACGAATCTGGTAGAGAACACAACAAACTAATGCACTTATCTTCATCTGAAATTTTGATATCAACAGATGATAACTTACTTACCACAGTATTAAACACATTCATATGCTCTGTCACTAAGTCTCCATCTTTCATCCTTAGGTTATACATCCTTTTCCGTAGGAACAGTTTATTTGCTATAGACTTAGATTGGTACAAAGTCCCTAGCTTGTCCCACAAAGCCTTTGCCGTAGGTTCCCCTGATACATTCAACAATACTGAATCTAAGACACACAATCGTATTGTTCTCTTTGCCTTTTGATTCAACTTCTTACATTCTTCATCAGAAACTCCCGTTGGTTTAGTACTTGGATCTACCGCGATCCACTGATCTTTATCCACCAACAGATCCTCCATCTTGAGTTTCCAGAACTCAAAACTCTGACCATTAAATTTCTCGATCTCTATCTTTCCACTGCTCACCATCTTCTTTCACCACCAGAATCGATCTCACAGATCTCCCACTGAACAGGGTCTACAACAGGTCCGAGCGAAACCCCTCAGCAACAAAGGCATCCCATTGGAGACAAAACAGTTTTGATACCAAATGTAGGTTTTAACCCCATAGAAAAATTACCTGCATATAAATTATAAAACACAGAAAATAAACAATGCGAGAGCATAACATATAAAACAGATATACGCAAAGATTTTCCCCTACATCCCAAAACAGAGACTACCAGCTTGATTTTTCATTATATTCCTTTCAATGTTACAATACATATTTATACATATCGAGTCATCCAATACCATGGATCGAAAACCATCGTGTCCAAAACCATGGACCGAAAACTATCATGTCCAAAACCATGTACGAAAATCATGCACACAACCATAGGTAGGTCTGCCCAACCTAACATAGGGTCCAAAACCAAAATTTTCCATGGCGCTACCGCAGACCCTATAAAGTGGGGTTACCTGCACCCCTCAAACCCCCTGTGACTCCCCCTGCTACGCAATCAGCGCGATGAAGGGGGGGGCTCAGTCCCCCTTCTAACCCCTCAGTTAACTATGTGGGCTAGTCATGGAAAGAATATAACACAACCCAACACAAACTATTTAATTCTAACCTTATAACTTCCAATAGCTCAGATTAAGCTGATGAGCACTTTTTTATTGTCTACCTAACTAGTGATCTGCCAAGGTCAAACAGTTTGGCTAGATCTTTATTCTCTATCTATAAACATGAAATTTAAAGCATGAATTAGTCAAGATTAAGTTATTTGACTATCATGGGCTGTGGCATTTATGACAAGTTGCACACAACCATTATTTTGCATAGTAAAGTAATAATTAGTGGCACTTGAATTTGCACACTTTCATGATCTATTTTATTTTTTGTTTGGGGTTCATATTTTTCACTTTTTTGATCTTTTCTTTTTCTTTTTGTCCTTTGATTATTCTTTTCGGACATACCCTCTTTACATTTTTTAATTTTTTAATATGGAAAACGTTTTGCAGAAAGTAAAAGTATGTATAATATTACAAGATATACATGGTCAATTCAAAATTATGAACCCTATTATTATAGGAACCTAACAGGTGGTATTCTAGAGGAGGCATGGATAGGTAAAAAGCTAAACTACTCATTTTTAAAGACTTTTGGTTGTGAAGTATTTGTCCACATTAATAAAGAAAACATAACAAAGCTTGAAGAAAAATCAAATAAATGTACCTTTATTAGATATGGTGTTAATATTTTGGTTATCGCTTTTATGATTACGAAAAACACAAAATCATTAGGAGTAGAGATGTCATATTCAATGAAAAGGTTTTATATAAGGATCAGATGTAGGAAAAGAAATAGGAGAAATAAAATAGATAGTACACAGTGCTTGATGAGATCATAGAAAAAGTGAAGGTGCCTGAAAACCGTAATGATAAATAGCTAGAACAAAAAAAAAACAACAACAACAACAAGAACCTCAAACACCTGAAAGTGGTGTTAGAAGATCTACCAGGGTAACTAGATCCCTTGAATGATACTCTCCTTCATTATATTATGTATTTTTGACTGATTCTAGTGAACCAGAATGTTATGAAGAAGCAGTGCAGGTAGAAACCAGGAAGAAGTGGGAGAAAGCCATGAAAGAAGAGATGGACTCCTTAGCACATAACCAAACTTGGGACTTAGTCAGGTTGCCTACAGGTAAAACAAAATTGTAGAATAAATAGGTTTATAGGTTGAAGGAAGAAGATGGAGGTAGAAAAGGTATAAATCTAGACTTGTGGTGAAAGGGTTTGCACAGAAAAAGGGTCTAGACTTTGATGATATATTTTCTCCTGTTTTTAAAATGACTTCAATTAGAACTATTTTAAGTCTAGTAGTAGTCGAAGATTTGCATCTTGAGTAGTTAGATGTAAAGACAACCTTTCTCCATGGGGATTTGTAGGAAGAGATATATATGCAGTAGCCACAAGGATATGAGGTAAAAGGGAAGGAGAAACTAGTGTGCAGGTTCAAGAAGAGTTTGTATGGCTTAAAACAGGCTCTAGGGCAGTGGTATCTAAAATTTAATAGGTTTATGTATGAAAAAGGTTATATTAGATGTCACTCTGATCATTGTGCTTATCGCAAAAGGCAAAATGATAGCAGCTGTATTATATTGTTATTGTATGTAGATCACATGCTTATTCCAGGTTCTAACATGCAGGAAATAAATGTGCTCAAAATAAAATTGGCAAACTCATTTGCAATGAAGGATTTGGGTGCTGCTAAACAAATCCTTAGTATGAGAATAACTAGAGATAGGAAGAATAAAAAATGAACATTGTTTCAAAGTGAGTACATAGAAAAGGTGTTGAAAAGATTTAATATGCATAATGAAAAACCTGTTAGTATACCTTTGGCTAGCCATTTCAAACTAAGTAAGGAGGTGTGTCCCAAGACTCAGGAAGAAATGGCTTATATGTCTAAAGTTTCATATGCATCAGCAGTTGGAAGCTTAATGTATGTAATGGTCTACACAAGGCGTGCTATTGCACATGAAGTGTGAGTTGTAAGCAGGTACATGAACAATCCAGGAAAGGAACATTGGATGGCGGTGAAGTGGATTCTCAGGTATTTGAGAGGTACCACAAATCAAGCATTATGCTTTAGTGGTTCAAACATTGCTCTATAGGGATATGTTGATGCAGATATCATGGGTGATAGAGATAACAGGAGGAGCACAATAGGGTATGTGTTTACTGTAGGTGGAATAACTGTTAGTTGGGTTTCAAAACTACAAAGTGCTGTTGCACTCTCAACAATAGGAGCAGAGTATGTTGTTGCTATAGAGGCTAGTAAAGAAATGATTTGGTTACAAAGGTTTTTGGATGAATTGGGTAAGAAGCAGGAGTTGGGCAGGTTATATAGTAACAACTAGACTGCCATACATCTTGTAAAGAACTCTTCATTTCATTCCAAGACTAAACATATATAGCTCAAGTACCATTTCATATAGTCAACATTGGAAGATGGACAGTTGAAGCTGGAAAAGATACACACTAGTCAGAATTCTACAGATATGTTAACAAAGGTTGTAACCAATGAGAAACTGAGATTCTGCTAAGTTTCAATTGGTCTTCAAGTATGATGAAGAAGACGAGAAACAACCAAGTCCAAAGTGGAGTCATTGTCTAGCAAATGAAGCAATGGTGGAGTTTCTATAATCAATCTCCAAGTGGGAGATTGTTGGGTGTGGAGCCTTATTATCTTCTTTATTTATAGGAATTGCCATATTGAACCCCTGTTCGTAATGTGGCGGAAATGTTGCCCGTAAAATGTACATTGCAGGGGGGGTCCAGGGGGGCAACTGCCCCCGAAGCTAAAAATAGATGTAAAATTTCCTTGTAAAATGTTGTAATTTCGTAGTCAATCTGGGTCATTCATTAGGCAAAGATGTGATGGTAGAAGTTATGTTTAATTTAGGGTTTTTTCCCCTATAAGGAAACCCCTCGCTATATATGAAGGAATTCTATTGTGTCTATGAAGATCTGTATTCTGAGCGAGAAAGAGAGAGGAGATTGTGTGAGAGCGAAGAGGGAATTACATCGAATCTTCTATATGTTGTATCTCTTTAGTTTGCTAGATAATATAAAAGGAAGGACTCGCTGTTTCTCCGTGGACGTAGCCCAAAATGGGTGAACCATGTATATATGTGTCTCTTTTGTTTTATGTGTTTTATGTGTTTATATTTATGCAATATTTTATGTGTTCCATTTCTATGTAATATATAATTTACTAACAATTTATATGTGTCTGTGTGTGCAAAGAAGGATTTGATGGAAAATTGGAATGTGCTACCATATCTGGTAGCAGAAGAAAATTGTTTGGCTATTATCAGTAAGTGGTCAAGCAATTGGAACACCCTGATCGACACGACGACAACAGCTGATACAAGAAAGACTACTACCGAGATGAAGGCTCAAAAGAAATATCCAAAGAAAGACACAAATGCAGATCCCAAGAAGGTCACGATTGAAATGGACGAACCCACTGTGACAAAGACAGAGCACATAGTCAACGGAGAAACTGTCGAGGAGGAAGAGGTTGGCACAGACCCTTTTGTGGGCACAGAGGACTTCAAGTCTTTGTTAATTATAAGAAAGCAGCAGAAGCAAACTGATAGTTGTGGGTGAAAGAAGAAAAAATCACACAAGTCCACTAGCGCTGAGACACTAGCCCTCATGGAAGGGGACATTGATGACATTAGGGATGTTTCCAAATCTATAACGAAAGAGATCTTGAGACACATCAAAGATCAATACCAATGAGTATTAAGGAATGCCCAATAGGGCCTTAGGGAATTACAAGTACAAACAAGCATTCTACAAGTGAGTGTGGGTCGAGGGAGTGCGGGTCACGTGAGCCTGAAGAAAGTGAAAGAGACAGCCTCAACCATAGGGCTTACCATAGACCTCCGCATAATGCATTTGCCAGAGGGATCATTGCACGTTGAAACTTCATAGGACAGGGCATGCCTATTGCATATGAAGAACTTGAGCCTTAACCTTGCGGTGCTCCCCATTCAGTCCTTGCATGAGCTGCATCAAGGAGTATCAGATGAGCTCTGGGTCTCGGAATAGCTGACATTACTGGTTATTACTAAAGTTAAGAGTAACAACCAAAAAATGTTCGAGGAAAAGTTGCATGCACTAAAAGAACGAGAAGAGGTCATTACGTGTAGTCAGCAGCTGGAAGCAGTGATAGCGTAGGTATGCAATGAGATTCCATAGCTCCAGATTCCAGTAAAGGCAGCTTCGGCTATGAAATTACAAAAGCTCGTAGCCACAGTTAAATAATCTAAGGTCGAGATGGGAAAGGTGCGGTTTGAGTTGCAATTGTAGATTTTAGAGCTTCAGATGAAGCTGGAACTTATTACCCCTCCAGAAGTTTGAGAGCAACATGAGGCTGCTATCAAAGCCAATATGGAAATTCTTGTCCAGCAAAAATTTCGAGAGTACGTTGGAAATGTTGGCCTCGCTATAGGAGGACCCAAATCTATAGAAAATTGAAGTTGACATCCATGAAAAGTGACTGCATTTTGATGAAATCAGGGTGACAGCATGGACCTTAGCACTTGTGCAGAGGCTCATCAGACTCCAAGAAGGCAAAACCATATAGACTCAAATCGATGAGATGCGTTGAAAGTCCTCTATCATTTTAGTAAGCATGGATCTGTGGGTCGACGAATCAAGCCAACTATCACAAAATGTCAAGAGAAAATTGAAAGCCCTTCAGCAGACATACATGACTATGGGCTTAGGAGTCGTAGGGTCAACTTACAGGAAGTTGGTTGAAGAGGTTTGGCAAGCCACCGTGTAGTTTATAACAGAACTTCAAGCCTTGAAGTCAGAAGTCAATGACCTCAAAGCACACGTTAAGGACATACTATCTTAGTGACTTGGGATGAGTCACATCTTTGTGTTGGGTGCCTGTTGGGACAGGGTCCCCCAGGGTTCAGTTTTTCTAAACCTTAAGTCAAATTTTGATTAGATATTGTAAAGTATCTGCATTTTGAGGAGCGGAGTTCATCTAGCGTAGGTTGTTAAGAGTCAAAGGGGCTTTTAAGCAAGTCAAATCCCCTTATTTTGTAAAGGGATGACTTGTATTAAGCTCTGCCCATGGTTCGCAGACCATGGTAATGTAATGTAAACACTATAAAAGGAAGTCATTAAGAGGTGAAGCTTGTTGAATGTTATCATTGATTCTTAGAGTTTGAATTGTTCTTTTTTGTATTCAAGCAAAGGGGAAGGTTCGTTCTGTTGTGTTCGTTGAGACCTTGGTAAGTCCGCAACTAAGTGCGCGGGGCCCTATAGCTATGTTCACAGGGTCAGAAAAGGATATGTATTGGAGATTAGGAATAATAATGAGTATTTGAATCAATTATGTGCCTAAACTGTATACTTATGTGTTTTCTCTATTTATGCTTAGTTGAATGCCATCTACCATAAGATTGTCTTAATTACACTGCGAAGATCTAGATCTATTGTTACATGTTATGTTATGCATGACTAGACCCTTAGGCGAAGCTCATAACCCTGTTTAATTGAACTTTTCTTTAATTTTGGGGAGTTTGAGGATAAAGGGTTCACAAAAGTTAGATGAAGCCTCAAACTGAAGAATGCCTTACCAACACATCACATAGCCTTATGGATGCAGAAACCTGGTTCTAGCATCCCCAAATACTGCCTTGGGTGAGACTATAGCCTGCGCTAAGTGGGTTGTTGCCAAAAGGGTCAGTAGTGTAGGGTTTTGTTGGTTAGCGCAGCTAACTCTAACCCTGGGTCCAAGCCCCCTCAAGCCAACAAAAATCAGTGATCCAAGTTTGTGCAAAGCTCAAACGTTGTGCTGAATATTGAAAGTATGGGCATGGATCAATACTGTTCATTTCATCAAAAATACCATTCAGAGAAAACATGCCCATAGCAGAACCATAACATGAACGCTTTGGGTGTGCATTTTATTAAGATAGTGCTTACTAAGGAGAAAACTGAGCATGTAGAACAAAAGGAAGAAAAATTTATAGCTCAAGAGACCCTAAGCACGAGACATGCGGTGAACACATTCAGTTACGTACTCCTAGCTGGAAAGAGCAATACTGAAAAAAAGCACTGAGTAATGACCCAACCCAGAAGCACACCACTTGATATAACTTAAGGAGCCAAGGGTCGGTTCCTACACAAGAGTTGACGAAGTAGAAGTTAAAGGAACATTTGTTAAGAAAGATTAGTCTGCCCGTCAACTTAATGCAGAATACTCAGAACAAGTCTGGAAATGAAGTCACAGTGAAAAGTAATTCTACAAGAAGCAATAGTAAGCTCATCACTCAAGAAGTATCGGACAAGCCAACTTTGCCAGACACCTTAGAATTCTCTGTTGCACTAGATTACAACATAGTCGATGAAATGAAGAAGGTTCACATGAATATCTCATTGTTTGAACTAACAAAGATCATGAGCCAGTGGGACATGCTCCTACATGCACTTGGACAGTCTGTCTCAGATAACAATTCTTCGTCAAAAAAGGGAGTTGAATCTCGTATGTCCTCTAGTTCCTTGGAGTGTGTACTTAATGCTCTAACATTTGATGTAAATACACTCTTCCCTTCGTTTCTGTTAACATTTGAAATTTTCAATTATAATGTACACAATTTCTTAGTTGATTCTGGTGCATCGAAAAACGTGATGTCCCTATTTGATGCAAAGAAAATCAATGCAAAATGGGATAAAACAGATGCACAAATCAATTAGCTCAACAAGACTCTTGTCCATGAAATTGTTGAACTCAAAAATGTGCTTATTCATTTATCATATGATCATCGAGTTCACCAATGTATAAACATAGTAATTAAGGAAATTCCTTAAGCATATGGTGTATTATTAAGTAGGGACTGGTCCAACAAGTTACAAGGGTACTTCACAACAAACTGGTCACATTTGTGGCTTCCATATAAGTTCAGAAACAACTAGATCTAGGTGAACTCAGAGTGATTTATGAATCACACGGTAACTCCCTTAAAGGGAGAGAATGAGCCAATGGCTTTCACGACCTTGTGTTTGGAAACTGATTTTTGGAAATTGAGTGTTATATTGCTCAAACATCCCTGGTCCCACCAGATACACATTTGAAGCTCCTTCCTAGTCCACTGTCCAACTGGTGAAAATCATAGTTGTACAATGAGTAGTAATAATATTTATAGTAATAGTGTAGTATGTAGCCCTTATAGATATGATATGTGGAATTTGTATTTTGATTGTTCCAAAACATAGGAGGGCACTAGAGATGGTTTTGTTTTAATAGACATGCGAGAGAGAAAACATATGATCTTTAGCTGCTTGGAATTCATGTGCATGGACAACACTTAAGAATAAGAAGCACTCATATTGGGTTTGCAGAGAGTTGTCGACCTCAACATTATGGTTCTCAAAGCAATATGTGACTCATAAATTATTGTGCAAAAAGTACGTGATACCATACACTGTGTGTCACCTCATCTCAAAAGTTACCAACAAGAGTTATGGCATTTGGTTTCACATTTCCAAGATTTTAATATTATTTTTTGTTCCTAAACTGCATAACATAACTGCGGATGAATTGGAAAATTCTGCCACTTGGTTATCACTACTTAGGGATGTTTTTTCCATAGAGATTATTTAAAAGTCACTTGTCCCTGATAATATTAATAATTTACGTGTTTTCAATGATGACCAATAGATACTGCATTTTATGGAAAACGTCGATGTATTCAAAGATGCAGCGATCAATGAAGACAAGCATGAGAAGGCATTCGAAGATGCAGCTATAAAAACTGAAGGAAACCTCATGCCGAAAGGTGTGGTATCATTTGAAAATTTGTAGTACTTTCATAATAGAATAAGAAGGTTGGCCCCGGCCTAAGCTTCACCTAGTCACAAAAAAAAAAAAAATATGTTTGATTACTTAAAGAACATCATCATGCCCAAAAGCAGAAGAGGTCTTTATGAGAAATGTGGGTTGGACACATGGAGGTTCCTCTATCATAACATACCTCAACATGTGAATAGAGGATGAGAGGACAATGACTTATCAACGACAAAATAAAAAATTTAATCTAGTACCCGAATGTAAATTTTCTTTTTGTTAACAAGTTACTCGAAACTTTATACATTACTAGATAATTCTAGATTGTTGTGCCGAGAGGAGGCTCTCCAACTTAGCATGGAAAATATTTTGTAAGAAAAATAAAATAAAATAAATAGTTAAAATAAAATTGAGGTAAAATAGTCAAATTATCATTGGGGATCCAGGTTTTGATATATATATATATTAAACTAGCCTAGATCCATTTTAACTCTGGATTTACCAAGTATCTAGAGGGTTCAAATCTCTTTTCACTCTAAACAAAGTTTGCACCTCAAGAAATTTGATCCTTTTTAACACTTGGTAGATCTTGAGTTAAGAAGGATCTAATCTAGTATAGAAAAAAATATTCCCAATTTTAACTATTATAATGTGTTTGAGATCCAAACTCCCCACCTTTATGACTCTATATTTTTTAATGTACATATAAAATATTGCTATATAATGCATATTTTCAATTACAATTTTATAGATATTTAATATATTCCATTGATTTCACATTTTAAAATATTTTTTAGAGGATAAAATATTTTCATATTTGCGCACCACTGGTTTAAATATGAAAATGAAAATGAGTCAATGCATAGACAAAGAAAATGCGTGATAACACTACTACCAACTTACATTTTCTATGCTAGTGAAAATATCTGATCCACATATAGTTTCATCATTCTTTGATGATTTAAAGAGCGTATACTTGTCTACGACAACAAAAAATTTACCAATGTCGACCTGTTAGCTGCAAAATGCCACCTAAGGGTGTAGGTGGCTCTTGAACTGGATGATGGGGTGTGTTTGATAGAGAAAATGGAGACAAAGGAGTTATCAATACAAATTTTATGGTGGCCAAATGGAATGGGAAAACAAACTATACAAAGTGGATATCACTATGGATGTAAGAGATTATGGAGAGTCAGATTCTTGGAGCCATCCACTTGGATTTAAGAAAATTAAGAGTTACATAGACCCTACAACTTGTGGAAGATTACTCCAAGTGAATGGGGAACCTGTTTTCATTCATGGATGGGACTGGATAGTGGCTGATGGTTTGTTGTGCCTTTCATAAAAGCATTACAAAGTAGATATCAATTTCCATTTTGATATGAATTTTAATAAGATTCATTGGTGGGGTGGGGGTTTAACAGAGCAGACAAAATTATGTACTATTGAGATCTATATGGCTTGTTAGTCAGGAAATAGTTATGTATCACTGGAGATGTTGATGGGTGTGGTATTCTTGTTTCAAACCAAAATAGTCCATTAGATCATAATAAGTTTTCTTATATGTGCAAGGGACACAGTCGAAATTTTACGCAACCATGCAAGTTTGGCACTATTGGTTGGAGGTAATGAGAAACGCCCACCAAATAATGTCAATGCAGCTCTAAAGAATGACTTGCATCTTTATCCTTCTTTCAAGTCCCTTGAGATTAGAACAAATTTAATGAATTCACATACATGGCCCGAATATTCTGAAGATCCTATCCGATACCTTGATGGAACTCGTGTATACATAAAAGGATCTTTATGGGATGGATTTACCAATGGAAATGGATAATTAACAAATGTACCATATGAAATCCAAAATCTAGAAAACTTTTTCAAGGATGACTTTTATTAACATGGGTTTAATCCTAAGGTGGGTTCTATAGGTATGCCACTTTCAACCACTATCAAAGAAAAAATGCCTCCAGAAGCCTGGAAAATTTCACTATTTCAGAAGCTGCCAAGTGGCTACATTAAAAATTATTATTATTATTATTAACAAATTTAAGATGAGATAAGATTTTTGTATTTGATAATTTTTTGAGGAGGAATGCATTCCACATGAATGAGGTGAAGCAGGTGGAGAAATGGTGGATCGACTCTTGGGCACACTTTGTTCACAGGTAGGTCTTGTTCTTCTTCAGGTACTACGAAAAATAAAATGATTTCTTTGTCAATTTTTTTTATCACAGTAAAAATGAATGATATGGGTAAGGATTTCTATACTAGAGCTCCGGTTTGATGATCTACCCTATAACTAAAGTTTTTGTAGCCATTTCTAGGTTTTTCATCATTTGTTTTATAAGGTAAGAATGGTAGATAATTATCTGGATGTGAAGTAGGGTGAAGACTGAGCTCACAGGTGCACTTCCTTGTGAAGTAACAAAAAGGGGAAACGAAGGATGTTGGAAATGTAGGGTTTCCGGAGTGGGTGAGGGCCCTATTTCAGGCTTTGAAGTTTTTCTATTAATAATTTTTAATGGAAATCAATCAGATAATTGTATGGGGGAATATTTACTTATGAGGAATATGGTTGTGAAGTTGATATGTCAAAAATACCAATGGAAAAAACCAAAATATTTAATTGATGAGAAGTATATGTGAGAATAAGAGGAAAATTGTTTGACAAAAGAAAAATATTGGTGATAAAAAATTATCATATGTTAAAGTGAGTGTGTGAAAAAAGGATTGGAGAATTATTTAAAGAATAATAATAATCCAAGTGAAGGTTTATGTGGCTTGTCAAGTAACAACAACACCAACACTTTTAGAACAATATAATGGAAGGAAGAAGATATAGAGGCCTTGGATGGAATACAAGGTTAATCATGTAATAATCTTCAGGGTAAATGTGCATATAAAAAGAATAACAGGAACAGAAATACAATAAACATACTAATCATCAAAATCCATATATACATCAGTACATTTGCACATGAAAATCAAGGGAATGAATTTTTTCATTAATAAATGCAATGAACCAACTGGAGATGGGACTACCACATTCCACCCAACCATAGATTGGCTGAGCCAAGTCTCTCTTCAGCCAATCACCCCCGTGCCATATTCCAAATATGAATGTGGGATCTTAGAGAACACATCAATCAAAACTCATCCAGGGCTTCCAGAGGCCACCCACCTCAACCCATCAAATAGTGATTCCACCTCACGGTCGGACATCACCAAAAACCATCATCAGATTGGTCTCCATCCAAGCCTTCTAGGGCTTCCAGAGTGTTTGTCCAACCAAGGCTTCCAGAACTAGTAACTCAACCCACAACTTATACAGGGCTTCCAGAGTGTTTGTCCAACTAAGGCTTCCAGGACTAGTAACTCAACCTGTAAAGGGCTTCCAGAGCGTTTGTCCAACTAGGGCTTCTAGGACTAGTAATTCAACCCAAGTTGCTACAAGGATTCCAAGACTTGTAACTCAACACAAGCTATGGGAAAATGAGAACCAAGCAAAACAAAACAATGAAAGTAAACCCACAATCACAATGGCTATCCAAGAAATGGCAAGGCTAGGAAATCCACTGTCAATACTAGCCATCCTCCATGCCAATGACAGATCATAACCAAGGAACCACATGCATGTGCCATGCATGCCAAAACCAGTGAAGAAATCATACATGCAACTTGGTACCTGCAAGAAAATCTGATGTAGCTCCTAATGTCAATGCCTTCCTGTGCTATCTTGCTCTTCCTTTGCCTTCTTGCTTCAAGAATCCAAGTATGCCACACCCTCCAAGAGTGCTCCAAGAAAACTCTAAGTAACCAAGAGTATGAGAGAGGTCCAAAACTAAATTGACCAGGTCTTGCCCACTGATCCTCATAAGCCTTTTTATTAATGAGGCCTATATTTTCTTCATTTTCCATTATTTTCCTTCAATTTACTCCTCACATGCAACCTACGGCCTTTCACCTTCCTTTTCTCCTAATTTCCATTATTTTCATAAATAAAATTCCAATTAATGCCTCATGCCTTTTCAAAGCCTTAGCCATTGTCTCTGCCAATTTCCTTAGCCATAAACAACCAAATGAACACCTCCCAGAATGTGTTTCCCACCATTTAGCTTGGATTACGTGTCCCGTCATCTATTGTATTTGTATATTTTTACATGGAATTTTCACCAGGGCTGTTACAGAACCCTCCCACTTGGGGGAACACTATCCTTGGTGTTCAATGACACCTATAACTAACATGGCCACTGAAAACAAAACACACTTCCCATGGATCTTTATAACACATATCGTTGCAGTATTTCAGAGATAGATCTACTCAAAATCAAAACATCAGGACAACATACCGCATTTTTGAGCTTTATAACATATCTCATTACGGTATTTACAATAACCACATATACATATACACATATGTACATTTTCTCAAACAACAAATAAAATAATATGAATCCACAACAAGGGAATCTAGAGACTCACACCTCCACTATCAAAATAATACTAGGATCCACCTCATTCCCAGGAAGTTCAGGATCTACTACAAATTCAAATCTGCATCCAATGTCCAGCGCTATAATCCCATGCCACTTGTCCTCTCAACAAACAATTACCAGCTCATTGTTCCAGGGCACACTCCCAATGTGGATTTGATTCCATATGGCAATTCTAATGACCAAAACAAATCCATCTGTGACCTTCCCTTCTTTTCTACACAGTCCCTTGGGAATCCATTCACCCCTTCTATGTAGTCACTCACCTTCCAAGTTCCACTAGCACCCCCATCTTGGGCAGTCAATTCCTTGGCAAGGCTTCGTCGCATCAAAAGATCCAAAAACCAAGGCATATAACTGCCTCAACACATCATACCAGACATAGCATGCTCATGGAAATCAATGGACAATATTGGGTACTAGTGTCCCACAATGGCCCTACTCCTAAAGTTCTTTACCAACATACCGTAACATGTTTCAATTCCATTGCTACTGTTGCTAATACTTGCAGTCAATTTCAACCACCCAATCAAGCATTTCATGCATTCCTGTACCAAGCACATAACTTCCATTAGATTTAAAATAAATTGAAATAAATTCACATCATACCTCATTGGTAGCTTGTCAATAAGGTACATTTTCAATCTTGTTCGCTTCTTGTCACAACAATTCAAACTAGCATACTTGACCGAATCAACATATAAAAAGATATCACATCAGGTTAGCTTAAACACAACCATCATAGATTAAAATAATAAATCACATCTAACCATCATAAACCAAAATCATAGATCCCATATAATCATCATTTACCATAGTCATAAATCACATGCATAATAAAACTGAAATAAAATGCTGATACTTATCCTTTCATTGATCCTTAGCTTCTAGCTTTGTCTTTATTCCATACGCACTCTGGATCGGTTGCTACACTCGACAAACACCCAAGCCTTCTCCTCAACCATGTGCATAGACACATAGTGTGCATCACACACATACAACCATATGGCATACCACGCCATGCAATACATGCATCTACACCTCACCTACAACACATACACCTACACCTAGTGTATACAATACAATGAATCCATCTATACCCGATGTGAAATACCACCCAATACATGTATCTACACAGGGTACTACACAATGAGTACGCATGCCGCAATACCATGACTACATGATGCATATACATAATACCGCATGCCCATAACACAACATAGATGACACACACACAATAACACACGTACACCAGTACCATATGTACAACAGGTACACAGTACCAACTATACACTGCACCACCTGCACAACATCACATGTACATGGTGCCACCTGCACAACGTGTACACAATGCCACATGTACACTACACCACTGTACAACATGTACACAATACCACATGCACGATGTGTACACAACACCATATGTACATAGAATCACATGCACTACATGTACACAACACCGCATGCTCATAGCACCCTATGTACAACATGTACACAACACCACATGCTCACAACACCACTTGTATAATCATGCACACAACACCATATGTACAACATGCACACAACACCATATGTACAACATGCACACAACACCAAGTGTACATATCACTGCATATCTAGAATGTACATAACATCACCCATCCACAGCCTTGCATATCCAACATGCACAGATCACCATATGCACACACACCGCATATACATCATGAAGGCGGTACAATATGTATACAACACCCCAAATACAATATTCGCACAACCCTATTTGTACCATCCTATACATAACATTGCATAAATAACATGTACACATGATATGTATACATAACACCACAAGTGCACACATCATAGATGCAACATGTACAACATATACAACATATGCTCAACAATAATACCACACATCCAAAACCACACTGTCCTTACCAAGAAACCTTGCTTTTGGTATCTCATCCATGCTTATCCTAACATGCCACAAACCACACTGCATTCTCTTTGTTGATGTATCCTTCAACATTACCTGTTATAACATAGACATAGGCATAATACAAGTATACAATATCAAATCATATCCACATGATACTGACCTTGTATATTTGGCATGACTATTATTCCCAATTGTTTCCTCGTAAGACCAGGAACCTCTTCATGTTCTTCTCCTGCATAAGCAATCATTCCTCCACAAGAATGATCCCTGACAACCCTATTAGATAGTAACATAGATACATGGATACATACATACATATATAAACATTAGCATAAAACAATCATGATCCTGCCAGACAATGACATACATACATACATGTACACATATATGTAAACTTCTACATAATCATGATCGAAAATAATTACCAGAAAACATAAGGTCTAGGTTAAGAGAACTTCCTTATTTATGCACAAGCATTGAGAGAAATAGTTCCCAACATATCCAAAGCATATGGCACCTTTGATCCATTTACTTTACCTTTTCTGGTTACATTTCTTGTGTTCACGCTGCTACTGTCCATTTAGCATAATGGACCCAACCAGTCCAACCAATTGCCATAGTCTTACCTTCTGATGTGCTTACTCATGCACAAAGCTTCATCTAGGTCTTAGATCATTGGTTGGGTACCACAAATCTCTCCTTTCATGCACTTTCATGTAGAGAAAAGTTCACGCACTTTCAATTGAAGCACATAAACTCCTCATGAGCCCTGGTATGGTGAGACTCCTCATGAGCTTGTGCTTTTCATCTTTTATGAATTGTTGAGCTTGATTTGTGGCTTTGTTTATGTCTAGTGTATGGCCATACCACTTTGTGTTTGTTTATGTCTGTATGGCCATACCACTTTGTTTGGGTAACTCAACCCACAGCTTATACAGGGCTTCCAGAGCATTTGTCCAACCAAGGCTTCTAAGACTAATAACTCAACCTGCCAAGGCCTTTCAGAGCGTTTGTCCAACCAGGGCTTCTAGGACTAGTAACTCAACCCAAGATATTACAGGGCTTCTAGAGCATTTGTTCAACCAGGGCTTCCAAGACTAGTAACTCAACACAAGCTATGGAAAAATGAGAACCAACCAAAACAAAACAATGAAAGTAAACCCACAATCACCATGGCTCTCCAAGAAATGAAAAGGCTAGGAAATCCACTGTCAATCATGGCCATCCTCCATGCCAATGATAGATCATAACCAAGAAACCACATGCATGTGCCATGCATGCCAAAACTAGTGAATAAATCATACACACAACTCGGTACCTGCAAGAAAATTTGATGTAGCTGCTGATGCCAATGCCTTCTTGAACTTCCTGTTCTTCCTTTGCCTTCTTGCTCCAAGAATCCAAGTATGCCACACCCTCCAAGAGTGCTCCAAGGAAACTCTAAGTAACCAAGAGTATGAGAGAGGGAGAGAGAATAATGAGAGATCTCCAAACCTAAACTGACCAAGTCTTGCCCACTGATCCTCATAAGCCTTTTTATTAATGAGGCCTCTATTTTCTTCATTTTCCATTATTTTCCTTCAATTTCGTCTTCACATGCAACCTATGACCTTTCACCTTCCTTTTCTCCTAATTTCCATTATTTTCATAAATAAAATGCCAATTACTGCCTCATGCCTTTTCAAAGCCTTAGCCATTGCCTTTGCCAATTTCCTTAGCCATAAACAACCAAATGAACACCTCCTAGGATGTATTTCCCACCATTCAGCTTGGAATATGTGACCCATCATTCGTGGTATTTATATATTTTTACATGGAATTTTCACCAGGGCTATTACAAATCACTTATGAAGATGGTGAACAACTCCTGAATTGTGCAAATGAATCATGAGCCAAAACATAAAATTCAAATTTTAGTCAGGACATCAAAGAGAATTTTGTTGTAGAAAACAAAGCATTAGAGAGAGTCAAGATATAGAGCAGTAGGTTGTAATAGTGACATTATCGGAGAGTGTAGGATTTCCTTGAAAATTTTGCAACTGATGTAGCGAACAAATCTGAAACTAATCGTTGCACCAAGACACAAAATTTCTCTACCAATTTTTAGCAGAATAGAACAAAAATAAAATAGTCACACAATAGCAAAAACACAAAATTTTCTAGGGAACCCAACTGGAAAAACCCTCTGCTAGCTATAGAAATTTTATTGACAAAGTTTGAGCAAAATAGAACTATTAGAAGGCAAATTGTTTCTCTAGAGAACAAACTTGTTCTCCTTGCTAGTAATTAGCTTCAAACAATATTGCAAGAACCCTTTCCTTAGCTTCTAAATCATTATGTTGACCCTGGAAATTTCCTCCTATTTCTTAGCCCATACCATCAAGAATTTCCTCTGCCAAAACAATACGTGTAGGAAAATCCTTCACGCTCTTCTAGCTCACACACAAAACTTGTGCTCACTATTGTCTTGTCTCACAACCTTGTGCTCACACAAAACAATGATTAAAATTGTGCCTTTTGACCTCCTTATAAGAAATTCGACCCATCTAAATCTAGTAAGTTTATTTTTGGAACCAATCTTGTGATTAACTAGTTAACTAAGTCTAACTAACTCATGTAACTTGTCCTAGACACAAATAACCATTGAGACTTATAACTTGGAAAAGGAGACAAAAAAATAAGCCTCCAACTATTCGCATGAATTAAACTGCTTCACGAACTCATCCTAACTTTTAGTAATTCATCCTAGCTTAAAGGAACTTGTGCATCCTAAAGGATTTCTTGTGATCTCTTTAACTAAATAATAAGTCAAGTAATACCTTACTTGATATTATTTTCAACACTCCCTCTTAGTGAGGAAGGTTCTTCTGAAAGAACCTCGTCCACTTTCATCTATCTCTAACACATTCCCCACTGTTGTAGCCACTCCCTCTAAACTAGAAGACTACCCTTCTTTCTTCTATGGAACTTGATTCGAAGACCTGCTCTTTCCCTCCATGCTCTACAAGTCTATAACTTCAGTCATAAGTGCCATATACCCTATGTACATTTGTGACTTCTTTCTTTCACTAAAGGTGATACTGGAAGATCGAAATCTCTCATGATTTCCCTTAAAAAAATCTTATGCCCACTTGGTTCGAACTCTTCCTATATTGGGAGTCTTTGACTGAGTGGCTACCTCAACTCACCCTAGGCTATGCTCCACAGTATCCTTCTAGTCAACCCAATAGCTAACTAGCTTAGACTTAAACTGAGATACTGGCTGAGGCTCCATCTTGATATCTTTTTCCTGCTCTCGCTCAACTATCACTTCTCTCTTCTGATAACTTTTTGCCTTGTTGCTCAAGGTTGAGCTCGTCTCTACCTGCAACTTGTAGAGATTCTTCATCCTCACACCTATCTGCTTATTACATCCAAAATCTGAGTGCTACAGGTAAACCTTACTTTTGCTAAAGATGGCATCATAACCCTTGATATCAAAACAATATTCTTCTTTAAGCCTGGGACATAGAGGACATCTCTGTGATGAAGAGACTTACCCGATTTCCTCTGAAAACGGATATTGCCAACTCCACTAGCTACATATTGACCATCATCTCTTAGCTCAATATAAAATTGCATTTCCTTCTCATTATAGTGGATGACATTCTTCTTATTTCTGCTGAGGTTGAAGGATGCTCCTGAATCAAATTATACCATACACCACTATTTGTTGAACTTTCCATGCAAGAAATTAGTGATAAACCCTTTTTGAACTAGGAAGAAAATGCATCTACCTCTGCTAATGCAGTTACATGATTCTTACCAGACTCCTTCCTCTTAGGACACTTAGTGGTTGATCTGAATTTTGGGAAAAAATTTTAATGCTATGAAAGCTCCCTCATCAGTATTAACAAAAATGTGTTTAGGATTATCTCAAATTAACCAAAATGTGAGAAATTATGTGTCAAGTGTTGAGTGTCTTTTATGAGAAAATTATGAGGTTAATTAGTTGTTTAAAACACATATATAGTAAGTAAATTGCGGAGAAGTAAAATAAAACAAATCATAACACAAAGTTGATAAAGGAGTTCAGCTCTCCTGGGCTACATCTCCTTGGACCTACTTCAATGGCTAGGCCCTCTTTGGATTAATGGTCAATTCTCTGATTACATGCACTTGTAGTGCTCCAATGGCTTTGTAACCTTCTCCATTGGATTCAGAAGACCCAAAAAACCTAAATGATCCAAAATGGATCTTGAATAAAACCTCTAAGTCTAAGTATTAAAATATGTTAACAAAGGAAAGACCCGACGGAGTTATAAAATAGAATATGGTGGAGAAATAGTGAAACAATGGCGGAAAACCCAAGTTAAAATGAAAATGGAGAAGCACGGTCTTAATGCCCTAGAGCGGTTGGATCTACGGGGTCAACGCACGAGATTGAAATCGCATGGGGAGAAAGCAAGCAGTGTTAATGGGCCTTAGCCTTAAGAGAAATGTGATAGCGATACAAGAAAAACAACGTGAACCATTGATTGAGCGTGTAGATCAACGATCCAGATCAACTACCAATATCGCATCGCGTGGAACCAAAGGGAGGAGACTTAACACAGGTGGACCCGAAGGAGTTATGAAATAAAACAATATAGGGTTTGAGTTCCATGGTAAGTGGTATTTCGGGTAGGATTCAAGTGGTAAGCAGTATTGCGGAGGCTCTACCCGATTCCATAAACTAGCCGACACATAGCACGCTGCAGGAGAGAGAAAATCGCTTTTTTGGGCAGGTAATATCTGTGCAAGTGGACCATCCGAAATGACTGTCTTTCATTGGATTGAAGATCGCAGATCAATGGGGGAGATTGCATCGTAATATCACATCGCAACAATATATGGGAATGGACCATGGGCCATGGCATTGTGAAGGGTCGATATGCGATACGCCGATATTGGCGATCGACGATCGGCGAGTGGACTGGAAACAATACAAAGACCCGCAATATGTAACATGCGATAGACCCCGACCCAATAAGAATTATAGGTTGGATTTAAATATATTTTAAGTCTAGTTTTTGCGGATTTCTTTGTATTTCCCTGTGTATTGATGTTTGACCCATAGCCAATGCAACTTGCGATTGCAATCAAGGCGGAATCGATGGGGTTTATAGGTGTGCCTATATAAAATTTGAAGTTTGCTAATAATCATTTTTCCTATGTATTTCCATGTATTTCTCTGTTATGCTCTTAACCTGCAAAGTAATACCCAAACACAGAATATGCGAAGAAAAGATACCCAGAACACAGAATATGCGAAGAAAAGATACCCAGAACACAGAATAGCAATGATTTTATTATTCAAAGAGCAATGTTCACATACCTCTTCGAGGGGGCAACCTCCAATAGAGCAAAGCTCGATTACAAAATAAGACACGATACTCCTCGCAGGGAGTCTCTATCCTTTATATATGACTCATACATGCAATACCACGGGCCAATACTGTGGGTTTTATTAATACCATCTATCTAATACTACTACCCATTTGCAACTAACTGTGGTCCCGTCATTAATTGCGGGTTAACCTCTTACAAATATTAATATGGGCTTTATTGACTCTTGACTATGACGTGATCCCATGACATAAATAAGGGTGTTAGGGTGGGACCCTAACATGCCCTCCCCCTTAAGACTAGCCTTGTCCTCAAGGCTGAAGCTGCGGAAACTGCTGAAGAATAATGGTTGGTTCCCAAGTTGCATCTTCCGGAGAGGTGTCTTTCCATTTGACGAGGACTTCCTTAATCATGCGGCCGTGCAGGTGCTTGTCCCTTGTGTCTAGAACCTATTCGGGTTGAAGCCAGATTGACCCTTCATCGTCCAATTCAGGTAGACTGGTTTGAACTCGACAATTGTTCCCAATCACTTTCTTGAGGCATGATACATGGAAAACTGGGTGGATTTTTGCTGTAGGTGGCAAATCCAACTTGTAAGCCACTTCTCCAATGCGCTGAAGTACTTGGTATGGTCCGTAGAATTTTGGAGAGAGCTTTTGACAACCCTTGTCTTTGAGTGATGTTTGCTTATATGGTTGCAGCCTCAAAAAGACCTGATCCCCTTCTTGAAATTGGCGCTCTGAGCGATGTTGGTCGGCCTGTTGCTTCATGCGGTTCTGAGCTTGATGAAGATTCTCGCGAAGATAGGCGAGCATGGTTGCGCGGTGTTGTAGGAGTTGATCCACGGCTTGTACTTTGGAGCACCCCGTGAGATAAGAAGTAGGGGAAGGCGGAAGTTGACCATAGACTGCTTCATAGGGAGTCATTTTGGTGGTGGCATGATAGTTGGTGTTATACCAGCATTCAGCCAGAGGTAACCACTGTACCCAAAGGTGTTGCTTTTCTGAAGTGAAACACCTAAGGTAGGTTTCTAGACATTTGTTGACGGCTTCGGTTTGACCATGTGTTTGCGGATGATATGAAGTACTGAGTTTGAGATGAGTGCCTTGTATTCTGAAGAGTTCCTGCCAAAAATTACTGGTGAAGATCGGGTTGTAGTCGGACACAATAGAAGTGGGCATGCCATGCAATTTGAAGATCTGATCCATGAAAGATTGAGCAACCAAAGTTGGTGTAAACGGTTGGGGTAGGGCACAGAAATGAGCATACTTTGATAGTCGATCCACAACCACCATGATGACTGACTTCTTCCCAGACTTTGGAAGACCTGTAATGAAATCCATGGAAACCTTTGTCCAAATTGATGCCGAAATGGGCAATGGTTGTAACGTGCCTGGTGTGTTGACGGTTTCCCCTTTGTGGTGTTGACAGACATCACATTCTGCTACGAAAGTAAGGATGTCCTTTTTCATGCCGGTCCAAAAAAATGATATTCTGGTGCGAGCATACCTCTTCTGAAAGCCCGAATGTCCTGCAATGGGAGATGAGTGCAATTCTGCCAAAATGCGACTTTTGAGGGTGGATGTTGGTGATATTACGACTCTGTCCTTGTAGCGAAGAATATCATTCTGCCACGAGTAGCCCTTGCTGGAATTAGGATCTACCTGCAATTGAGAAATGAGTTGGGAGAGCCCGGGGTGTGAAAACCATTCCTTGCGAGCCTCTTCAATCTAGTCTGGAATGGGGAGGGAAATTGCGAGAAGAGTACTTTCCTCCTCAAATTGGCGCGACAATGCATCTGCTACACTGTTGTCTTTCCCTTTCTTGTAAATGATCTCATAATCATATCCTAGCATTTTGGCTAACCATTTATTTTGTTGTGGGGTGGATAGGCGTTGCTCCAAAAAATATTTAAGACTGTGATGATCTATGCGGATTTGGAAACGTCGCCCCAATAAGTAAGGTCGCCAGGTCTCGACTGCATGTAATATGGCCATCATTTCCTTCTCGTAGGTAGATTGGCCCAGATTCCTCCCACTGAGTTGTTGGCTGGTGAAGGCCAATGGTCGCCCTTCCTGCATTAAGACCGCTCCAATACCTGTACCCGAAGCATCACATTCAATGACAAAGGATTTGGTGAAGTCAGGTAGTGCTAAGACGGGAGTGGAACACATGGCGTTTTTGAGAGCGGTAAATGCCTGTTGTGCTTCCTCGTTCCAGAAGAAGGAATTTTTATTTAGGAGTTGAGTGAGGGGCTTCGCTATGCGGCCATAGTTGTGGACAAATTTACGATAATAGCCTGTGAGACCCAAAAATCCTCTCAAGCTCTTCAAGGTCTTAGGTTGAGGCCATTCTTGCATTGCCTGGATCTTTTTGGGGTCCACCTTGACACCTTCATGCCCCACAATGTGGCACAAATACTCAACTTCTTCCATGCCAAACAAACACTTAGACATCTTGACAAATAATTTATGCTTGCAGAGCAATTGCAAGAGTAGATCTACATGCTGAAGATGTGCCGCACAAGTGCCACTATAGATGAGGATGTCATCGAAGAAGACAAGGACAAATTTTCTGAGATATGGTTTGAGGAGGTGATTCATAAGGCTCTGAAAAGTAGAGGGGGCATTACAGAGACCAAATGGCATGACCAGGAACTCATAATGGCCTTCATGAGTTTTGAAAGCCATCTTGGGAATGTCGACTTCCTTCATGCGAATTTGGTGGTAGCCTGAGCGAAGATCCAACTTAGTGAAGAATTGAGCCCCATTGAGTTCGTCCAGCAAATCGTCAACCACCGGGATGGGAAATTTATCTTTGACTGTCAACTTATTGAGGGCCCTGAAGTCGGGACACATCCGCCACTCCCCATCTTTCTTGAGGACCATGACCACTGGGGATGAATAAGGACTAATGCTGGGACGAATGACACCTGCTTCCAACAATTCCTTGATGATTTTTTCTATTTCATTCTTTTGGGTGAACAGATATCTGTATGGCCGCACATTTGGGGGTTGGGCCCCTGGAACCAATGTGATGCTATGATCATGTTCCCCTCGCGAGGGTGGAAGCTCATGAGGCTTGTCAAAGACCGTCCGATGTTTATTTAAAATTTGTTGCATCTCAGGATGAATTGGCAGAGACATGGTTTCAACTACCTGGATGGCATTAAATTGAGCTACCACTCCATGATGGCCCTTTTTTAACAATTTTTCCATCCTATGTGAGCTGATGATAGAGGGGGCTCCCGCCTGTAGTCCACGGAGGGTATGTGTGGAGTTGTTCTGCTTAAAACTCATATATAACTCCTGGAAATCCATTGTGATTGGCCCAAGAGTGCGGAGCCATTCCGCGCCTAGGACAATGTCGCAACCCCCCATGCATATTGCAAACATGTGGTTTTTCAACTGATAATCCCCCATTTGAAGTTTGACATTTTCACAGCGGCCTTCACATTTCATTGTGCCCCCATCTGCAATTTGGACTTGGAAGTTAGAAACTGCCCGGACAAAACAATGCGCTGCTTCAGCGATCTTTTGATGGATGAAATTATGGGTACTTCCACTACCAATCAAGACTACTACTGGGCGATGTTTAAGAAAACCCCTGATTTTGAGAGTTTGAGGGGAAGAAATTCTTGCCAATGCATTTAGCGAAATAATTGGTTCGTCAGATACAATCTCCTTTTGGTTATCTTCTTCGATCGCCTCCGGTTCCTCAAGTGGTGGATCTTCCTCGGTGGAGCTATAGTCAGTGGCATCTATTTGAAAAAACTTGGGCTCCTTGCATTTATGACCCGGAGAATATTTTTCATCACAGTAGTAACATAGTCCTTGCTTCCTTCTTTCGGCCATTTCCGCAGGTGACACCTTTTGAATCTTAAGTGTCTGAGTCGTGTTGGGAGCCTGTGGGGGACAACCTTTAGCGGGGAAGTTGGTGCAGCTGGATTGGGCTGTTAATGCACGTTCCACCTTACGAGCTACCTGGCAAGCCTCTGTCCACGTGGGAGGGTGGTGGAGTAGAACCTGAGCTTTGATGGCTTCTTTAAGACCGCTGATAAAGCATTCCATGTAGAACTCATCTGTGAGACCCTTAGTGCGGAAGGCTAAGGCTTCAAAAGCGGTAATATATTCATCCACTGTACCCGTCTGTCGGAGCTTAGTGAGACGCCCCAAAAAAGAGTCTTCCTGTTCAAAGCGATTTCGAAGAGCTTTGGCAAATTGGGCCCAATTCTGAAAATGTCCATTGCAACGCTGATGCCATCCCCCCCATTGCCATCGTTCATTGTCCAAGTACATGGTGCCCACCATAAGCTTGGTCCCCTCATCTAGTATATGATTCAATTTGAAATACTGCTCCATTTGTGCTAGCCATGCGGACGTGTGAGAACCGTCAAATTTATGCATATCCAACTTGGGAGGTCGCTGACTGGGTGGTGGATGGGTGTGCCAGACGTGAGGAGAGTGGCTAGACTCCCCCTCATGGTATTCATGGCCATTATACGCCTCCTCGTGGGCTGGCTCCTTGCCCTTCGAGAGTGCATTATGTATCTGGAGACTTATTCCTTTAATCTCATGTTGGATTTCGTTCACCGCAGTTTGGATGGAGTTCACATGGTCTTCAATTTTGTCCATCCTTTCATTGGCCATCGCTTGAGCGCGAGTTTCTACCATACACCAACCTGATGAAAAATTGGGACCGCCTAAATTTTTTTTTCTAAGAAATTGAATGGTACCACCTTGCTCAGCTCGTCGTCCTGATTCTGATGGGCTAGATCACCAATAAGCGCCCCGGAAGATCTCAGACTCGTTTTTTTTTTTTTTTGGAAAACTCCTAACAGAGTTTTACTCCTTCTTGATCAATACTGCAGTCGCCAAATCCTCAAAATGTCAATGCCGCCAAAAGTCCTGCGAAAAGTATATCCAGGTATAGGAACCCTTCCGATCTGGTGCTGCTGCTGATCTGATGGAGCTGCCAGACTAATGTCTGCTGCTACTGCACTTCTTTGCACCCGCTGATCTGGAATAGATGATGTGTGATCTCCCCGATAGAAAGGGAACTATGGTCTTGAGGAGTGTCAGGTGCTACAGATCGCAATATACATAAGGGTCTGACAGTAGTACTGGGCCCAATATTTCAGGGCTCTAACTAAGGAGGATCGACCGTACCCTTAGTCGTACAACCCGACTACCCTATCGTACGGGCGAGTAATCTCTCCGAGTGCTGTTCTCGGTGTACTGTAGCCACAAGACGGCCGAAGGTTTATCTATGGCGAGGTTTCAAGGGAGCCTAGGGGGCTTCCTATATACCCAGAGGGTACGTGGAAGACAGTCCATGTGCGGTTCTGTCTAATGCGCTACTACTCGAAGGGGTACCCACAGGGGTTACAAGGGAGTCCAACAGACGTGACCACCTCTTGTATTTCCTGCATGCATGCCTCCCCAAATCCACAGGTTTATGCGCTTAACGACAGATCCCGTGGTTTAAAGACGCCGGAACACGTCTCTAGCCAAAAAAAAAAAATTGCTAAAAATTGGAGATCCCACCGAGCCCTGGAAAGTGCTCTGATACCACTTGTTATGCTCTTAACCTGCAAAGTAATACCCAAACACAGAATATCCGAAGAAAAGATACCCAGAACACAGAATATGCGAAGAAAAGATACCCAGAACACAGAATAGCAATGATTTTATTATTCAAAGAGAAATGTTCAAATGCCTCTTCGAGGGGGCAACCTCCAATAGAGCAGAGCTCGATTACAAAATAAGACATGATACTCCTCGCAGGGAGTCTCTATCCTTTATATATGACTCATACATGCAATACCACGGGCCAATACCGTGGGTTTTATTAATACCATCTATCTAATACTACTGCCCATTTGCAACTAACTGTGGTCCCGTCATTAATTGCGGGTTAACCTCTTACAAATATTAATATGGGCTTTATTGACTCTTGACTATGACGTGATCCCATGACATAAATAAGGGGGTTAGGGTGGGACCCTAACATTCTCTGTGTAAACAGAGAAGCGATTTTTCGGGATTTTCACCCATGTTGGTCCTTTCCGTTTGAAAACAGGTGGCCACCATACCTTAAGCATTTTACAATGATTGTTTAACACTCTAAAGGGAGATGAACGGACAAGGGTCGGGAACCAAAAAGCCCAAGGAGGTAAGGCGAACAGATAGGGCCGATAGACTTAAAAGCCATCCAATGGCAGAACAAAAGAGGGGAGGACAGAGAAGAGAGCAAGAGAAAGTAGAAGATGGAGAGCAAGAGGGAGAGTCTGTGCGCTCTTTTAGACTCGAGGATTTCGAGTAAATCTCTATTGTTTTGTCACTATTGTTTTGAGACTCTATTCGAGCTCACACTTGTAATATTCTGCTCTTTAAGGCATAATTTAGAGGTTGACACTGAAAGTTGGACCAAGAGACGTAGCCAGGAAGTCTAGTGAACTCCTTGATTATTTTGTTGTGTTGATGTGTGTGCTTATTATGTTTTATAACTATTCATTGTCTAGATTATTCACAATCTTTTCGATCTGTTGCACTAAATAATATAGGAATTCCTGCACATGAGTCCGTAATACCTTAATTTTGATTTAATATCTCATTTTCAGATCACTAAAAATGACTATCGAAGCTCTACAATTGGACTTCAGCTGATCTAAGCTTGACCTCATCTCCTAGTGGCCCTAGGCTTCCTTAAACTTCAACATAGCAAAATCACGTACAAAAATGTCTTTCTACCTCTGGAACCTATTCCATTGTGTTTAGAGCATCTAAATCATCTAGGAATGACTCTTCTGAGCCAAAAATGGTCGAAATATGCAAAATTTATGGTCTCTTAAGTTTTCCCTAGGAAAACTCCACCAAATCTGGAGAAACTCCAGTTAACACTGCCAAATTTGGAGCAGGGCCAGATTTTTTGGACCTACTAAAATCACTACCAACTTAATCTGCAATTAATTAATGGATAAACATTGTTTGATTAGCACTGATCCCCACTTAGCGTATTAAACTCATGCTTAATGTTGGAGTGTTCACATGCTGGCGGTACCCTGACGGTTAGGCTCCCCTGAAGATTATGGTAACTATTAGCACTTGAGTTTGGCATGTTCACATGCTGGTGGTTAAGGTTAGCACCCACCTCCAAAACTCTGTGACATTAACATTTAAATATAACCACAAGCCCATAGTTCTTAAGTGAAACGGTTGTGACATAGCATTACGGCGTGGGGCTTGTGTGGGAAAGGTCATGGGTTCAACTCTGTCACCCTCCAAAATAACATTTCACCCAACCTTTGAGAGGGCACATGGCGGCACACAGTCTCCAAACTCATGGAAATGGAAGAACTTATCTTACTTAGATCCTTCTTCTTTCCCTTATGACTAGATTTGACCACTCCTTAGCCCTGCTTGCCCTTGGCCTTACTACTCATGCCTACCAGGGAAAAATTATCCTCTCCCTTTTTCTGCATTAATATACCATCTATGGTCCCTCTCTAGACCTCTTCCTAAATGCAATCAATCAATAGCCTTTCCCAACTTGGAAAATTTTCTTTGCCACTTACTACATCTTGGAAACCATACCAAGACTTGTGAAGTCCTAGAAGAGAAAAACTCATAAGGTCATGCTCTGGTACAGTCACGCCCACACCACCTAGCTCATCTCATACCTGAGTGAAATTTGACAAATATGTGATGATGGGCTCATCCTTTCTCATCTGGATACTCCTTAGCTTCTCCTTAAGAGAAAGCTTCCTAGTATCACTAGTACTATGATATAATTATAAGATGGCTTTAAACATCTCATATGTTAACTCCTACTCATTGATATGAGGAACTATATGATCTTTAAGCCCTTTTATAATAATCTTCTCGGCCTTGATATCATTTTTATTATGATGGGCCAACTTCTAGGGATATTATGGTGGTGGAATTTCATTTTTGGTAAACTCTCCCACCCCATTATCCTCTAATACTATTGTGATTCTACCTTTCCAAGAGATGAAGTTAGAGGCTTCCTATAAATAGTGATCTTCTCTCAATCCTTGATAGGCCATAATTCTTGTCGAGAGAGCTCTCCGACACCTACCCACTAACAAACTTGTAGTCCTTCACAATAAGTTAAACTTAGGGCTTAATAAGGAAACTTCTAACAACACTCCTATACTATAGAACTTCATGCCACCAAAACTACACCAACCTAGAAATCTCAACACAGAAGGATAACAAAAAAATACCTCTTTAGCATACTTCTTTTTCCCTTCATAGGTCATGGTTCTAGGTTGTTCCTCTCATATTCCTCGACCTCTTCTTAGGGAACTTGAACACAATGCACTGGTACTCCAACTTGGCCTCTAAACCTCCATAAATACTGCACTGATCCTCTACTATAGGTCCTTCACTCTTGTGTAGATCTACAAGGTATATCAACTCTTCTTCTGGTCCCTTCTAGGCATTTTGGTCGTTTAAGATAGAGAATTTGCCTAACTATTGTGCAAAAATATGGCAACGACCTATAATAGAGAATGGACCCTTCAAAACATAAAAAATTTACCCATAACTCCTCCTTGTGCATATGGAAGTTTGACTTGTCTCAATGTTCATGGATACCATGGATGTCTGACTTGCATCTTTAAGGGTTTTGTAAGGCACTCAAGTAGTTTACACAAGTGTATTTATTGTGAACATCATGCTTACCTCCAAATGGAGCATCCATATCATTGATAAAAGTCATGTCAAAGCCTTTACTTCGGGTGTTGTTACAGAAAAGGAACCCACACTGTACCAACAACAACACTATAAAATGCAGGAAGACATCATTGGCAGGGATTTTGCATTAATGGACTATGGTGTATTTTCTTCTTTGTTGCAAGAATGTACTAGCTTCAAGTCAGTGACACGGTTCCATGCCTACATTTTAACAAACAGGCTTGAGCAGGACATATCTTTAGTTGTTAAACCCCTGAACCTCTATAGTATATACTATGAGTGGCCATATGGAGAACGCACACTTGATTTTTAACCAAATACGCAAACCCAATTTGTTTCTATGGAATGTACTGATTAGAGGATATTCCAAGAATGCTCCATGTGAGGAAGCTCTAAAAAGTTACTATCGAATGCAGTAGGCGGACGTACAACTAGACAATTTCACGTTCCCTTTTTGCTCAAAGCGTGTGCTAGTTTTTTAGCTATGCAAGAGGGCAAGAAGATTCATGAAGGTATTGCCAGAGGTGGTTTTGAGTTGGATGTTTTCATGGGATTGACACATACATATGTATACTAAATGTAGGAGTCTTGACATTGCGCGCCAAGTGTTTGAAAAAATGTGTATTAGAGATGTTGTCTCATGGAATGCCATGGTTGTTGGGTATACTCAGAATGGACATCCTGAAACAGTTCTGGGACTGTTTGATGAAATGTGAAAGGAATATGTGGTTCTTGGTTGGTTTATGATGGTGACTATCATCCAGGCTTGCACCCATCTAGGAGCTATGCAACAAGGTATGTGGAGCCATGATTACATAACTAGAAGTGGGTTTGAATTAGATGTTTTTGTTGGAACTGCACTCATCGATATGTATGCAAAGTGTAGGAGTATAGATATTGTGTTTTTTGTGTTTGAAAAAATGCTTAAAAGGGATGTGGTCTCTTGGAATTCCATGATTACTAGATATGTGGTCAATGGGAATGCAAATGAATCTTTGATGTTGCTTAGATGAATGCAACTGGTAGGCATTAAACCTGACTCTGTCACCATGGTTATGCCCAATTAGCAGTTGTGTAATGGGGTAAGTGGATCCATGGTTATATTATTAGAACAAGATTTGTGTTTGATATTGTAGTGGGGATTACTCTCATAGATATGTATGCCAAATGTGGAAAAATATAACTGGCACGCCAATTTTTTTATGAGATGTCTAAACGAGACATAGTTTCATGGCATTCAATAGTTGCTATTTATTGACATTTATCTCGGTTCTATTTTCTTTCTAACAATGTTTCAATTGACAACATTTCTTGTAAAAATACAATACTCGTGAAGGTATTCTTCATGTATTTCCAATTTTTGAGTATAAAAATTGTCTGTTCATTTCATTGA
The DNA here is from genome assembly GCA_031772625.1 of Pinus tabuliformis. Taxonomy (NCBI): domain Eukaryota; kingdom Viridiplantae; phylum Streptophyta; class Pinopsida; order Pinales; family Pinaceae; genus Pinus; species Pinus tabuliformis. Next base: position 1,733,947,197 of record CM062820.1, on the reverse strand, counting down.
ATCAAATATTGAATTGTAATCATGCTTTTCCTTGTAGGTTGACAGTGCCAATAAGCATGGCATTCTTCTGGAAGTGGTACAAGTGCTGACAAATTTGCATCTTGATTCTTACCATTTCTAAGGCTTAGATATCTTCTGATGGAGGATGGTTTATGATTGGTAAATTTGTAGTCTCGGCCATAATTTGTTTTAGTGATTCAGTTGTAAAACTATGAATCAAATTGAGAGAAGGAAACTGGTATTGCTAAATCCAATGTAACCTACTTTTTTGCTATGGAAACATTCCATGTAATAGAAAAAGATGGAAACAAAGTTAGAGATGAAAAGGTTATTGAGTATATACAATAGGTATTTCTAGATCTCTTTCTTGCCACAAACAGTTTCAGAGAGTGCCCATTTCCATTCAGGAAGCCCTTTCTAATTCTACCTACTCTGATTGTAGTCCCTGGGAACTAATGCTTTCTTCTTGCCTTCAATGAGGAGATATGTTGGAGTAAAGGATGTTGTTGAATAAAAAAAAATTGAATTAATGAGAGACATGTGAAGCTTGATTTCTAAAGTATTTTTGGTTCTCACAGACCTTAACTGTAATGTTGTTACGGATGAGGTTCGGACTCACAACACAAGGGTTGCAGTTATGGTGTATGTTACTTTGAAAGGATTCAACTCTGAAGTGGTTTGAAGCAGGATAATGACAAGTGGGTTGCCAATATTGTTGTTTCTATGGTTATTATTCATACAAAGAGGCATCTGCATCAAATGATGTTCACCAATCATGACTATGAAAGAGCACATAATGGTAGTGTAGGGTCCAGGAGTGATCAAGGCAAGTCTGTTATGAATCTGTAGAACCGGGTCAAGAAAGAATATTATGTTATTAATGTCAAGTGAAAATACCAGCCAAAGCTTCTGTTTGACACTGTATGCACTCTAACCAACATGAAATATGTAATTTTTCATGGAATTATTGATGCTGAAGGACCTGATGCTTATCAGGTATATATTTTGACACACCACTTTGAGAGAGTACATTTTTATCAAGTATTTAACTATTTTACTCACATTTCTCTTTTAGTGTACTCATTGGAATTGATGCCTCTATTTTTTTAATGTGAAGGAATATTACATCAGACATATAGATGGAGGTAGCAATAAACAGAAGGGTCCCTATGGTATGTCACCTTATTCATATAATAATTTTGAAATAATAGGGATATATTCTAATATTTTAGTGATATAGGCTCATAGACAGATAGACATATGGATAGATAGATAGGTATACACACATAGATAGATAGGGATATACACAAACCCATAAATTATAGATATTCAGATACATAAATTGTGGTCATTTTACGTGAGTTCCCTTGAATTGTTTGACAAACTGAGCATATGGTTGGTTGGTGATGTGTAGAGTCTATTTTGATCCAATATGCAGGGGCTGAGACTTGAATTATGCAGTGCTAATCATGTGGGTCTTCTCTTTAATGTCACATAAGTATTTTGTGAAAATGGACTTCAATTTGTAAGCGTCTCCTATGGTTAGGTTCCCTTTTTGTTTTTCTAATTGTCTTTTTCACTACGGGCTTGAGGAATTGATTAACTTTGTCAAGATTTGGAAACCATGCCTTAAACATTTTAGATGGAAAATATGTCCAATATCTTACCTTAATATTTTTTCTTACAAATTTCATTTCCTCATGACATATAGGAATATTTTCTCGAGAAATAATGAATTCTATTAGTTTTGATTATTCTTGTGATGCCTTATAGGCATATTTAAATCAAGAAATTTCAATTGTTTCATGTTATGCTTCATCATCTAAGCCAGCTCAGGTACAGGGTAAAATTGTCTACCTTCAATACTCCAATAGACAAGAACTTGTCAACAACAAGAACACTGGGGATGTTGCCAACAATGTTCTGTTGGTGACTATTGAGGGTGTAGAGGCTGGTGATGTTAGCATTGATGTTCTGCATTTGGTAAGTATTTAAAACTATACAATGAAAAGATCAAGACTTCGAACAAGAAAGGTATTTTAGCCTCTAGAAGTCAATGTTAATTCTATTTTTTTGTAGAAAAAATTTTATTCTATTGATCTGTTTACTGAGTGGCATAATCAAGAAAATACTTACTTAAGATTGTTTCTATCTTTCATGGGCAGAACAAAGTAGGATTTCGTAAAACCCAGTATTTTTAGATTGATATTAGGAAATTTGTTAGCTGTGATGCTACTTTTAGTTTAATTTTTGTAATAGGTTGATTTCTTCCTCATTTCTGTCCAAGTCACTGGGATTTCATTTGTCAGCTTTTTCAAACATTTTTTATGTTACAAACCTACACATTTACTCTTGCAGAAGCTCTATGCCATGCAACTTGACATGTAGATTGTGACATGGAGCAAAGAGTGGAATGGGAATATGCAACCCATGTATTTCTTTCTCATTTTTTTCTTATTTATTTATTCTAATCATTATGCATTTTCTTGGTAATTTTTTGACCTTTTGATGGTAGAGTAGCCCTTACACAAGGCTTGAACTTTAAATAGATTTGTAAGAGTTTATAGTTCAAGAAATGAAATGGAATTTGGTGAAGAAGTTCAATATGTGATAAGAAGTGTACGCTCTCCAAGGATTAGAGATGGATATGGTGAGTTATGCAATCATTGGAGAGATGCAGAGCTCAGAAGTTGCTTTGTAAATTTGTGTAATGTGTCTAAGATGGAAACTACATCAGGAACAACATTGAACAAGGATTTTGATCATGGAAAGGATGTTTCTAATTCTATGGGTAATTCCTTGACAATGTAGGATCCTCCCAGGGTTATCAAAAATTTCTAGCTAAAGGCAGTGACTGGAAGTAGATAGGTGAATTCAAAAAATTTCCAGCGACTCAAAATGTAGTTGGTCATGATAAGAATTCGAGGAAAAAAGTGGTTCTCAATGATGGGGTTCTACTCTGTGACATTTGGAAGTATGGATTATTTGATCCATGGAAATAATCTCCTTATGAAACATAACTTAGGTAGCTAGAACTTCCTACTTTGGATTATGAGTGGAAAGAAGAAATAAGTGATGCCACACGTAGGATAGACAATTCTCTCGATTTCCACATGTAGATAGGTCAAGAATCAAGTGCAACACCAAAAGCACATGCCTTTACACCAAAGTCACAAGTTTCTACTCCAATTACTCAGATTTCAACACCAAAGGGATCTGTTGTCACTATTTGTGGCTATGATGGGTTGAAAAAAAAAACCAAACAATGGTGATTTGAGTAAGAGTATCATAGGAAACAAATCAAATTCATATATGTCTGCAGCAGCCAAAGTCTCGAATGTCTGCAAAGCTACATTGTCATCTCAGTTTGAAATTAAATTTGTACTGAAGAACAATTCAATAGTTTTTAAAGAATCTAGCCCTTCAGCTTGGGAGCTATGCACTAACAACCAATATACGGGACACTATTGTGAAGTTTGAACAGGTTGCAGATCATCCATTACATCAACATGAAATTGGCAATACATGTGAGCATCTTGTGGAGGAAATTAATGTGTCACCTTCTAAGGTTCATAAGCTAGGCATGCCTCCTATGCCTAAAGCTGAAGCAGCTAAGTCAAATCAAGGAATTTCTTCAGGACACTTGAGAACTGTAAATGATCTCAAACTACATATGGGAGAGTGGTATTATCACGACGGTGATGGCCATGAAAAGAGTCCATTAACATTCATAGAGATTCAAATGCTTGTTTCTAAATGCATCCTACATAAAGGTAGTAGTGTATATAGGAAGACTGATAATACTTGGGTTCTAGTTTCACATGACATATTTGTAACTCTTCATTCAAAGGAAATTTCACATGTTTATTCTTTGTTCCAACCTCTTGGGACCACTAATCCTGTTTGTAGGATTTCAGAGTAGTCTAAGCTTGAGGATTGTTCAACAATCTAGGTTGATAATTGTTTCCATACATTTTATCCTCTGTTTATGGCACATGTGGGGTGTGATTTTTGGAAACCAATAAATGTGGGATCAAGACACAATCTAACTATGATGCCTAAACTAGTACAAACTTTTCAAGGATTATCGAGCTTACTGAGTGATAATACTTAAAGATCCAGTATCGTTAGTATCATTTCAATCAATGAAGCCAAAAGGTTGATCAAAGCCAAGAACAATTTGTCTTGTTAGTCCTACAACCAAAGAAAGAGAGTGTGACACTCTCCAATCAACACCAAAACACTAAAGCCTTATTATGTGTCAATTCAACACAACAACAAAAGACAAAAAAGAAAAAAAATTGTCAGATAACTTGTTGCAATGCTATTCTAAATTTTTTCAAGAACCACGCAAAATGCCTCCAAATTGCACAATCAAGCACACCATTGACCTTTGACAACAAGTTATTATGCTAAATGAAGCAAAGCATAGGACCTCATTGTTTGAAAATGAGGAGATTGAAAGGCAAGTTAGAGAGTTGTTATATAAGGGCCACATTGTACCCATCTCATCACACCTTATGGGTCCACCTGTTGTGGTTTCAAAGGAGGGCACAAAAGAATGTGCAAGGATGATCAACTCTTGAACAAAATTACAACCAAGAACCGATATCTATTGTCACATGTAGACAACATGTTAGATCAAATTTAGGGAAAAAAATACTTCAATAATATGAACCTAAAGTATGGTTGTCATCATATCTAAAAAAAGCCAAAGGATATGTGGGAGATAGCCTTCAAGATGTGAGAAGAATTGTTTGAATGGTTGGTATTGTCATTAGAACTTACTAATGCCCTATTCAACGAGAGAGACAAAAGATATATGAAATAGATGTGAAATATATGAAATAATTATTTTTATAATAAGTTATTATTCGATTATCTTAATGTGGCCCTATGTATATTCCATGTAACAAGTTACCCTTGTAACTACCTTATAGATAATGTGAGCTATTAAAAAACGTTAACACTTAATAATATTGGCAATGTAGTAGACCTAGTAGTGGTCACTCTTTGGTAGTAAGATTGGTTCAGTACAGAGGCTATGGGATTGGAATCTTGAGATGAAAAGAAATCATGATGCCTTTGTAAGGATGGAGTGGGGCTCTGTCAAACTTAGAATTGAGAAAAAACCTTGGCATGGAACAAAACCTCATCTTCATGTAAGTTCACAACAAGTATACTATACAATGCATGTAAGAAGTAGATGCAACAGAAGCAACGTGGTGGCACTGGAGGGTCTAAAGTGTAAAATCCCAAATGAGATATAGAATATTCATGTGGTTAACGTTGTTAAATAAATCCTTGACCTAGGAGGCCTTTTGAAAAAGGGCCCAACAAGGACCAAATAAGTGTACCATTTGTATGTGTGAAGTGGAACAATTGCCCATATTTTGGTACAATTTACTTTCTCAAAATAGGTTTGGAAGTTTATTCTTCCATTAATGGGTGGATATGGTTATTTTGGCAAGGATAATCCTTGTTATATTGTATGAGGTCTCGAATTGAAGAAAGATCTCTCAAAGCACATAGATCATTGCCTCTAAATGCCACAAGATCCATTTGGTTAGAAATAAATGCTAACATATTTGGGAAGGAAATACCTCCATTTCATATCCAAGAAAAAATCAAATTCCTCTATCATGGAAATAGGTGTAAGGCCAAGACAAACCAAAGACAAGTCTGGAATTTGGAGATTGATAAATCTCACCAATGAGCCCTTTTCAGTGGAACCTATAGAGGAATTCCTGGCAACTGTGGGGCTGGAAGGGATATATACATAAATGAAATTCATAACATCGCATTCCAACAAGGCCTTTGGTTAGGTACAAATGATGCGACAGTGAAGGCTTTGGGTTAGGTACAAACAATGTGGCAAAGTGGAAGGATTTGGAAATTTTATTAAAGCTGGCAATGGCGAAAGACATTTGTAAACTTTAGATCCTAGATAAAACCAAATTGGTTATAGACTAGGTTAATGGATTGACTGGCATACAAAAATTAAAGTTTGGGACCTTTGTTTGATCAAGTCAATCTGATAGAACATATCTTCAATGGCATTTGTTACTCCTGTATCTTGAGGGAGAACAATATGGAAGCAGACACTTGATCAAAACAAGTTGTAAATGTAGAAGGGATATGGGAGATACTGGAAGAACAGGTTAGTGTACTATTGTCAGTCACAAGAAGACCCCTACATCCCGTTCAACTCTGGTTCTATTTTTTATTTCTTAGACATAATTCAAGAATGTTGATGAGTTCTTTATTTAAGAGGCTGAAATTGTTTGTAAAGATTGTTATTGTTATTTCATGTACATATTTGTTTTTCTTTTAATCATTTGTAATATTGGGTCCAAGCTTGCTTTTATTTTTTGAAGGTTTTAAGACATTTTTTTAAATGCCTCTCTCTGATTTTGATAAATAGAGAATAATATCAGGGTATTCAATGCCCCTATAGTATGTATTTTTTTTTTCTACTGAAATGAAAGTTTCATAGCCAATAAAAAACCTCAAGAGTATATTCAAATGATCAAAGGGATAAGCAAAGTTCCATCCTATAGTTCACCAAATCCATAAGAAGTGGGGTGGGTAGATTTATCTAAAATTGAAAGGAAGCCAACGTTTCATTGATCAAAGGCATAGGGACCCAACACAACCCTTGCACAATTAAAAAATAATGAGGTTCTAAGTATTTGCACACATTTTTTTTATTTCAGAATTCCAAGAACAATTGGACTTATCAAAACCATCAGCTAACCACACTTTCCATAAAATCAATTTAACACTGGAATTACAAAATGCCAACGCATTCATATAAATATTTTTCAATGGATCACAATCCATTCAACACATTTTCAACATCAATATCCTTCCTACCATTAAATTATATACAAGGTAATTTTCCCTCCAATGCAGATCTATTGGATGATAAATTTTTTCTTATCCATTGCTATGATCAATAAACATCACAAGAAAAAACTCTTCAATGCTCTAACCACAACTTCTCCAACAAAAACCACAAGGACATTATACTTAATGACATCCAAGTTCTATACTTAAAACTTTATCGCAAAGATTAGAAATCAACTACCCTCTCTGAGTCCATCTCACATTCCAATACTCATATGTCCACCTATAACACTAGCCATCCTTTGAAGGTTTTCCTCTCGGCCTTCTGTTAGGCCCCATACTACTAATGTAACCCCTTATTGTTCTTAGTACAACCCACTTATTATATTGATGTACCCATGTAGTGCCCATATTGTTAGTATTGTGCCCCATAGAAACCCACTATTGTTATTATTGTGCCCTTACATTATTATTGTTATGTCGGCTCTGATTATATTATGACCCCTTAGACTCCTCTATATAGAAAGGACGTCTTTTCATTTGTATCATCCAAGAATTATTCATTTATGTAATGTAAAGGAGGTTGCCCCCTCGAAGAGGCTGAATTCTAAGGCGTTGATCTATCTTTTCTATCTTTTTCTTGAGCTAGTGTCATAACACCTTCTAATATAGATGTTTCTCTTTCTGTATGCTAGTATTTTATCTCATAATTCCTAGCTATGAAATCATTCCCTTCTCCACATTAAGTCTTCACTTTAGGCTCTTGTGCTCATTTCATGTATGAGATTCACCTAATCCCTTTCATTACCTTTTTCTCTACGATACCAACACTAACAATTTATGAGTTCTACTCTCATTATACCAGTGTAATTCTATACAGAAAACACCCTTTTTGAATTCCCAAATGAATACGTCTGTTATGTTTGTTTCTATAATGTCCCTAATTTTGAGTGGAAAAGTTTCCAAGGAATTTTCCCAATTTTGAAAAAAGAGGGAAAATATTATTTTCTAAGAAAATGGTGAAAGAAACATTATTTTATTTGGAAAAGGTGACAAATATTATTCTATTAATATGGTGGGAAAAGTCACTTAGTGGAGAATGGCCCCCACCAATAAAATAATATTAAAAAGGGCAAAATATAGAAGCTTGGGAGGCTCAAATGGAAATTATAAAAGGAGAGTGGGGCTCAATGGCTAGGGATTCTATTATATCATTTCTATTTGACATTGTGAAGAAGCTCAAGTGAGTTTCAAGAGTTTCAAGCAAAACTCGGTAGCTAATTTTGGTGAACTTCGAGTGTCACCCTAGTTATCTTGTTGGGATTCAGATATTCCATTGTGCTTATTGTAGAGAGTATTCATCATTGAATGAATTGTTTATAGGAGGCTTCTAATTGGGTTTATTTCATGGACTTACCATGACCAAGAGGTTGAGTTTATCTACATCATTTGGGATGAATAGCAAGGGTTTTAAATATCGATTCCTGAAGCATCCTCAAGTACGAATTTGCATCCAATTGATATAAGATCTATGGGCCTCATAGATGTGGATAATACCATATTATTTACCACATTAGTAGAAGGATCATGTTTCTCAAACAAAGGAAATAATCTTCTTACCAAATCAGATTTGATTTAGATTTGTATGACTCAGTTATTGGAGCTGAAGTGTGTCCTTTTTTTTCTCGTCGTTGTTAACCTTTAGCCAGAAGTATTCCTAAGAGAAACTGAGGTCATTTTCCAATAATATCAAGTACCTGGAAGTGAAGTATTAATGTTCATACAACTATTGGAAATTACACTAAAGTAGTGTTATAAATTGAAGTATGCAAACGTCACCTTCAACCATAACTTCAGCCATTCCGGAATTAATTAAAGTGTTGTAGTAGATGGTGTAATTGATAACGTGTATGAAGAAGAAATATTTCTCAGCAATATATTGTTAGTGGTTGCGATGATCTACTTTACATCTTTGTGCACTACACTCTTGTCCAAATGACCATGAAAGTTTTCTACATTGCTAATATAAAGTTTTGAGTTTTCTATGTTGGGGAAATAATGATTCTAATGGTTGTAACTTTCATATTTTAGTGAAAAATATTATGTTGAGCTATTAACTTGAATTGGGTTGTTTACATAAGCTTTGACCATAGTTTGACAAACAAGAAAATAGACATACAACAATGGTATGCAAACTATTTGTCAAAATTTCTTAATAAGCCAAATTACATAAACTCAGAAATAATGCCATTCATATCAGTACTTTGTGATATTGTGGTGATATTATAGTGTTGGTTTATAATCTAGTTATCCATAAGTGTATAAATTGTACCTTTGCTCACATTTTCTCAAACATCAAATTAAAACTACACCAACAATAACAATATCATAAGCTGATTTGACAAATCCTCACGCTGAAGATTACAATAGAAACTTAGAAATTTGATGAAAGTTTAAGGACCTTTGTGTTATGAAACTAGCTCCCAAAAGATAGAGAATATAGATCAACGCCTTAGAATTCAGCCTCTTCGAGGGGGCAACCTCCTTTACATTACATAAATGAACAATTCTTGGATGATATAAATGACAAAACCTCCTTTCTATATATAGGACTCCAAGGGGTCACAATATAACCAAGCTGACCTAACAATAATAATATAAAGGCATAACAATAACAATAGTGGGATTCTGTGGGGCACAATAATAACAATAAGGGATAGAATGACAATAGTAATGGGGGAATCACTAGTATTATAGGGACCTAACATGCCCCTCTCCTTCAAAAAAGTGTTGTCCTCAACGCTTGCGTAGTTCTAGATGCTTCTCTATAAAATTCTCATCCTCCTATGTGGAATCATCAAGGGGTAAGTTCTTCCACTTGATGAGATACTTTGAAATTGATCGATTTCGTAGATGTCGAGTTCTTGTTTCTTTGATTGCTTCAGGTTCCAATATGATTTTTCCTTCCTCATCAAGTTTTGGAAATATTGTTTGAACTGGAATCTTGTCACCTATAACCTTCTTTAAGCATGAAACATGGAAAACTGGGTGCACTTGGGAAGCTGCATGAAGCTCCAATTTGTATGCCATAGTACCTATCTTTTGCAACACCTTGTACAGACCATAATACTTTGGTGATAATTTATTATCCTTCTTAGCTTGCTTGAGGGACATTTTTTTGTATGGTTGTAGCCATAGGAATACCCAATCACCTACATCAAAACTTCTTTCGCTGCGATGTTGATCTGCCTACTGTTTCATTCTATTTTGTGCCAAGGTGAGGTTATCCTTTAAGAGTTGGAGAACTTGTTGCTGATTCTCGATGTGATCTTCCACTGCTTGAACCTTAGAATTGTCTCTTAAATATGATGTGATGGATGGTGGATGATATCCATGAAGTGCCATAAATGGGGTCATGTTTGTTGCAGTATGGAAGGAAGTGTTATACCACCATCTAGCCAGAGGCAACCATTTGACCCATTGTGTCTGTTTATCATATACAAAGCAACGAAGATATCCTTCCAAACATTTGTTTACTATCTCAGTTTGCCCATTAGATTGAGGATGATAAGATGATATATGAGTTAACTGAGTACCAAGACAAGAAAACAATTCTGTCCAAAAATTTCCAGTGAAAATGGGATCTCTGTCACTTACAATAATATTTGGGTTTCCATGTAGCTTTTGAATTGTTTCCATAAATGCAGTAGAAAATGTACTCGCTTTAAATGGATGAGATAATGCACAAAAGTGTGCATACTTGGTAATTCTGTCAACTACCACCATGATAACACTCTTTCCTTTGGACTTGGGTAAACCTGTGATAAAATCCATTGAAACCTCCTCCCAACATTGGCTTGGAATTGATAAAGGTTGTAATAGTCTTGGGGTCTTAATTGTTTCAACTTTATTTTGTTGGCAAACCAAACAGGGAAAATTTTAAGAACCCCCCCTAAATTTATAAATATAATAAATGGGCGAATCTCCATGGTATATAGGAAAAATGGAAGGCGATTTTATGAATAATATAATATGTATATATAATTTTTTGGCGAATCTCTCACCAGGCATGGCGAATATTTTACTCAATTATAAAATCTTGTAATATCTTGGTGAGTCTTTCACTAAATAATAAAACTTTGTAAAGTCCTAGTGAATCTTAGCATAGGCTACATGCTGGTTTAATTCCCCCATTTAAATAGGCTACATTCCACGTGAATACCATGGGTCAATACCATGTGCCATTTTTATTTTTATTAATTCTAATATTAGGGTTAATAATGGTTTTTTGCATGGTATTAATAACAATCTAGTCCATGGTATTTGTCCCATAGTATTTTGGCCATAGGTTTCACCTAAATATAACCCATTTTTTGAGTGTTCTTAAATATAAGGTGACTTATGGAGTAAATATAAAAAAATGTTTTATTTGTTTACCATACCTCTCATTTATTTATATTTTTATTAATTTACCATACCTCTTTTACAAATATGGTATTTGGCCCATAGGATTCAATTAAATAAAACCTCTTTCTTGAGCCTTCATAAATAGAACGAGGGTTATGGACTAAATATAAAAAGAGGTTTTATTTATTTACGATACGTCTAGTTTATTTATATTTTTATTTATTTACCATACCTTTTGAGTAAGTATAAAAAGAGGTTTTATTTATTTACCATACCTCCACTTTACTTATATTTTTATTTGTTTACACCCTTACATGTATATAAGGTGACTTATGGAGTAAATATAAAAAATGTTTTATTTATTTACCATACCTCTCATTTATTTATATTTTTATTAACTTACCATACCTCTTTTATAAATATGGTATTTGGCCCATAGGATTCACTTAAGTAAAACCTATTCTTGAAAATGGGCAAATGGATTCACTTAAATAAAACTTATTCTTGAAAATGGGCGAATGGAAGGTTGTAAGTCCTAATTTCAAGGGCTAAATTTACCTTTTTTACCCTCTCCCTTAAAATAAGGTGGGCTATTTGAGGTGATTTGTAAAAATGTACTATGATACAAAATATTCGCCCACTAAAAATTTAAAACCCCTTAATTTCGCCAAAGGGCGAACATTCGCCCCTAAAATTATCCTTGAAACCAAACATTCCACCACAAACTTTTGAATATCTGATTTAAGGCCATCCCAAAAAAAATACTTCTTAACCCTGTGGTAGGTTTTTAGAAATCCTAAGTTCCCTCCTAAGGGAGAGGTGCGAAATTCCCTAAGAATCTTTTGTTTGAGTTGGGAATTCTTACATAGGTATAACCGATCCTTGTACCATAACGAATCATTTTTCCAGCTAAATGTATCAGATGTACTGGGATCTTGTTGTATCTTTTGAATGAGTGCCCACACTTCCTCGTCATTCTTCCATTCATCCATTGCTTCAATTATCCAATCTGGTTGGATAATAGAAATGGTGCAAAGAATGCTTCCACATCCTCATCCTTTCTTGAGAGTGCGTCTACCACAACATTTTTCTTCCATTTTTTGTAGATGATTTCAAAGTCATAGCCCAACATATTTGTGATGCATTTTTGCTGCTCTTCTGAAGATAATCTTTGTTCTAAAAAGTATTTAAGACTATCATGATATGTTTTTACCTTCAAGTGTCTTTCCATTAGGTAGGGTCACCATTTCTTAAGTGCATGTAGTATTGCTAGCATTTCCTTCTCATAAATAGATTTGTGTAAATACTTTCCTTTGATTGGACGACTTTTGAAAGCAATGGGTCTTTCTTCTTGCATTAAAACAACACCAATTCCATTTCCTGAGGCATCACATTCCACAATAAAGGTTTTTGTGAAGTCTGGTGTAGCTAAGACTGGTGCTTGCCACATTGCCTCTTTAAGATGTTCAAAGGCCTTTGTTTCTTTTGGAGTCCATGAGAATGCATCTTTCTCCAATAATGTTGTTAGAGGTGCTGCTATTCTCCCATAATTCTTAACAAACTTGCGGTAATACCCTGTCAACCCAAGAAATCCTCGTAGATTCTTTATGGATGTGGGGATTTTCCATTCCTTAATGGTTTTAGTTTTGCTAGGGTCTACCTTAACACCTTCATGAGATACAATATGACCCAGATATTCCACCTCTTGCACTCCAAAGAAACATTTGGAGATTTTTTCTTATAATTGTTTCTCCTCCAATAGTTTGAGCACCATGTCAACATGTTGGACATGATCCTTCCAAGACTTGTTGTAGATTAGTATATCATCAAAAAATACTAACACAATTTTTATAAGGAAGGGTTTGAAAATGGAATTCATCAAACTTTTAAATGTAGAAGGTGCATTAGTAAGGCCAAAAGGCATGACCAAAAATTCATAATGACCCTCATGAGTTCTAAATGTTGTTTTTGGAATGTCTTCAGTCGTCATTCTGATTTGATGATATCCTGAGTGAAGATCCAACTTGGTGAAGTAAATTGATCCATGAAATTCATCCAATAATTCATGAATGACAGGAATGGGAAATTTATATTTAATAGTGAGCTTGTTGAGCTCCCTATAATCTAGACACATGCACCATGATCCATCCTTCTTGTGAACCAATACTACTGGAGCAGAGAAAGAACTTTGACTAGGTTGAATTATACCAGCCTCTAGCATTTCTGCAACCATATGTTCAATTTCACTCTTTTGGACATAGGGATATCTGTAAGGCCTGATGTTTGGAGGAACACTTCTTGGAATCAAATTGATAGCATGATCATGATCATGAATAGGTGGGAGGCCTTTGGGAGTCTCAAATACCTTGGAATGATTGTCCAAGACTTTTTGGAGATCTGGAGAAATGGATGATTTCGATGTGGGAACCTCTAGTGAACATAATTTTGAAATTATGCCTCATTGTTCTTTCTTTAGAAGCTTTGTCATTCCGTTAGAGCTGATTATCTTTCCCGGTTTCCCTACGATACCCCTTAATTCAACTTCCTTTCCTTCTGCAGAGAATTTCATGAAAAGTTATTGAAAATTAAAAGCTATTGTACCCAAGGATTGTAGCCATTAGACTCCTAGTACAACATCAGCACCACCCATTGGAATGGAAAGCATTGGGCTATTCAATACATATTCTCCCATGGATAGCTTGATATTATGGCATTTTCCTAATCAATTTATGGTTCCTCCACTTGTAACCATCACTTGACACTCTGGTGCTAGATATAGGAAGAAATTCAATTCCTTCGCTATCTTATATTGAATAAAATTATGGGTACTTCCCGAATCAATCAACACTATTACCTTTTTCTTCTTGATATGCCCTTCTATCTTGATAGTTTGAGGAGTGGTAATTCTAGCCAATGCATTACAAGATATGGTCGGATTCATTTCTTATTTTTCTATGGTTTGTTCTTAGTGTATGTCCTCTTCTTTTGACATTTCTTGTTCCTTTTCTTCCTCCTCTTCACAATCTATGTAAAATAATTTCTTCTCGGCACACTTATGACCTTTAGTGTATTTTCTATCACAACTGTAACAAATCCCTTTTTCTCTTTTCTCTTCCAATTGTTTTGGTGTCAACCTTGTAGGTTGTGGATGGCTAGGGGTAGCAACACTTCCATCTTTATGATTGTGAGTGGTAGGCTTCCTTGTTGCCATAATTTTGCTTTCCATTTTTCTTGCCAACTTGAATGCCTTCTCCAATGAATCTGGTTCCCAAAGGTGAACCTCATGTTGGATGTTATATTTTAAAGTCCCTATGAAAACATCAACCCTATGTTCCTCTGGAATATCTTTTACCCTTAAATTCAATTTTTGAAAGTCCTCAATGTGCTTCATCATTGAACCCTTTTGTTTGAGATTTATCAATTGGCTAAAAAAAGTGTTGCTTTTTGTATCTTCATAATGTGCTGTCATTTCATCCGTAAAAATAGCCCAAGTGAAAATTTGTTTATGAGAGCAAAGCCATCAATACCATACAAACTGATTTGGTTCCAAATATAAAGTTGCAATGCGTACCTTTTGTGTGTTTTTCACATTATGGAGATCGAAAAATTGCTCCATCTGTAATATCCATGTTCCTGGATCCTTGCCATCAAACTTCCTCATATCAATCTTTGGAACATGGTGGTTCTTCGATCCAACATTAGAGTCTATGAAATCATGATTAACATTTATTTTGTTCTCATCATGAGTATCCTTTACTGCCCTTTCCCCATTAGTAAGCATTTCTTGTAGAAACTTTGTCAAATCTGTCTTCAAATTTGTCTTCAATCTTCCATGCTTGTCTTCAAATCTATCTTCAAATCTCTCTTAAAATTGTCCATCTTAGCTTCCACGTCGTCCATCTTAGCTTCCACGCCATTCATCTTAGCTTCCACATCATTCATCTTAGCTCCTACGACTTTCTTTAAACCATCCATATTAGCTTCCATGCCTTTCTTTAAACCATCCATCTTAGCTTCTACGTCTTCTTTAAACCATCCATCTTGTTTTCTGTTACTTTTTGTGCGAGTGAAATTTGTTGCACTTGGTTTTGTAATTTTAATATATCATGTTGCATTTCTTCCTCTTCTTCATGAGTCATGCTAGAGCTTTCAGGTTGTTGAGTAAGTGTTTCCATTTTCTTTATTCATGGCATCAATTATCCATAATAATGTTTCACTATGCCCTTTGAATTCCTTCAAACTAATTTTGCAAACCAAGCTTATGCAAAAATTTAAAAAAAACTACACACCTTTTTTCACTTTGTAGGAGCTTGATATTGAATCTGATATATCTCTGTAATTTTCGATCTCCCAGGTCTAAAATTTTTTTCTGCAGTAAAACTTTGAGTAATATTTATAACCCCGCAAGTTTGATCAATATTGGATTCTCCAATGAAGCGTTATGCCAAATCTCCCATGATGACCTGAGTATAGACTTGTTCAGTAGAGAAAACTTGCACGACATGCCACAGGTCACTATTTCAGCCTTAGGTTCTGAAAATGGTACCCAAAACACTACAATCCGTCTTGTTTCTGCAACTTCTTATGAAAATTCAATCTGATGCTCCAAGAGAAAG
Organism: Pinus tabuliformis; assembly: GCA_031772625.1. Classification (NCBI taxonomy): domain Eukaryota; kingdom Viridiplantae; phylum Streptophyta; class Pinopsida; order Pinales; family Pinaceae; genus Pinus; species Pinus tabuliformis. The sequence goes on along the minus strand of CM062820.1, from coordinate 1,733,931,325 downwards.
TTATGACGATTTTCCCAAGGTGACCTGTTTGAAATGTAATTCAAGGGTCTGCAAAAACCCTATCTTCCTCAAATTATATCTCTGAAAATATAGTGAGACAGGATTTGAAATTCAGAGCCGAGGTTCAACACGATTTCTTCTCAAATGGGTTTTTTTTTTTTCTCTTCTGAAACGTCGTAGAAAAAAGGTTTAGTGAAACTTCGACGATGACCTGTTTGGAGCAGCAAAACCCTAGAACCCAAAGCTCTGATTCCAAATGTTATGAAACCAACTCCCAAAAGATAGAAAAGATAGATCAACTCCTTAGAATTCAACCTCTTCGAGGGGCCAACCTGATTTACATTACACAAATGAACAATTCTTGGTTGATACAAATGAAGAAACCTCCTTTCTATATATAGGAGTCTAAGGGGTCACAATATAACCAAGCCAACCTAACAATAATAAATATAAAGGCACAACAATAACAATATTGGGATTCAATGGGGCACAATAATAACAATAAGGGATACAATGAAAATAGTAATGGGGGAATCACTAGTATTATAGGGACCTGACACTTTGGAAAAGGAACATTACATTGGTATAAGAGATAAATATCTTGGCTATATGTGGGTCTCAAACCAAGAAGTATCAAGAAAGGGGAGGGAATTCCAAAATGTTTTCAAATCAAGAAAAAATCTCGTAGAAATTCGATGAATATAGTGATGCTTTCCTAAAGATGATAGAACTTATGGAAGCATGGGTATCATCAAAGGCAACAAGGAGGAAAAATGATTTCAGAACTAAAGACTTAGCACACACAATCGAAGGCATAGATAAAAAGGAGACAATAGTGGAGGATCGAGAGGCAGATGAAGCTTTGAAAAACGAATTTGAAGGGAGAAAAGGAATAGTGAATGGTGATTTTGCATAAAGCTATGCTTAGAAAACATTTCACTTGAATGGCAAAGTGTGTGGTCAAGTGACAAGACATGATTTTTATCCTGATATTAAGGTTTTCACTACTAGTTCTACCAAAGGGGAAACTTCTAAACTACCACAACTGACTAAGAAAGTCACAAATTCGAGCCTACAAATATTTAATTGGAGCTAACTTTCTATCTGTGGATCATTAAGGAAGAATCCTTATCATCTCAACCACTATGATTTTCATAGGGAGAAACAAGCTCAGCAGAAGAGAAACTATAAACTTGCACTATCCCTAAGCTATGGATCTAATATAGGGGAAAGATATTCAAAACTATTTGAGAGCACAACCACAATTTTTGATAGGGGAAGAATGCAATTGAGGGTAAAGTGAAACATAAGGGAAGCCAGAGTCACAAGTTGAATGGACCATCTCAAGAAGGGAGTCACTATGGCCACAAAAACGGGAGATCTCTCCAAAGGCAACAACAATCCATGTCAAGGTGTCGAGGATTTGTTTCCGATAAGGAGTAATTATATGAAGAGGTTCTTGCATCCATCTCATGTAGATTAGGATGGGCAATAAAAGACAATGATCTTGCCATTGTTCTTCAAGAGTCATATATGTGTAGATATCCAAATAATTTGATCAATGATGATGATGAAGGTGTTTCTTGTACAAGCCTCGGTGGTGAGAATCCCTTGACTTGAAGAAATTCAGATTCCTAGGTAGGACAAGGTCCAGAGCTCAAACCATTGACATCTTTCAGACAAACTCTAGCTCGTGAACTCTATCAAATCGCACCATAGTGGGTGTTTGAATAAAAAATACTTGTGTAGGATAGCAATAGGCAAGTTGGGCAGGCAACACATGACACTATGACTAATCTTTCTTTTACTATTGGGAGAGGCTTTGCTCCACATTTGAGGTATATAATGGGTGCATGCTAGGTAGGTCAGTTTGAACCCTTCACATAATTATCTGAAGCCACAAAACGGTCCTTCCAAGTGGCCTTTCCAGTCCAAGAAAAAAATTAGAAGCTATGATTTTCTGTGGTAATGAGATTTTTCACTACTTGGATGAGAACTTGAAGCTTATGCCACAAAAAATATATGACAAAATAGATCTAATAGAAGAATTGAAAGAAATGCATGAGCTTTTTGTGTCATCCTCTTTTCTTGCATTAACATATCTTCTTGAAGTTTTTATTGGCACATATATACAAAGGTCAACATCTGAAAATGGAAGTTTTGGTGGTCTTTGTCTAAGGAATTCTATAAAGGAAAGATCCTAAGCTATCACAACAACAAAGAGGATTTGTTTTACTCAAAAATTCTTTTAGGGAATTTTGAAGTCTCGAAGTTGTAGAGTTTGCAGTGATGTCTACCAAGTGTTGTTGAGTTTTGTGACGTATGTTACCCATGTTTTTAGCAAGGGAGACATGAAGATTCCAACAACTACTATCCTTGGATCATTTCAAGAAAATCATCCAACTTGTCATTCTTCTATGTGGAATATGTTGTTGTTCTTTATAGGAGAGTTTCTGGAAGCTTGAAGGGTTGCTCCTCTTCAAAAAGTCATATGACCCCGGGTACAGTGTTTTCCTAGACCTGGTTGCTATGGGTCACAACAAGTATCATATACTTGTTTGTTTCCTATGTTAGGGTCTATGCCTCCTAGTACAATTTCGGTAGAACAATTCTTTATTGATTTCTTTCAATGCCTTTGGGAAGGGAATTCTTTAAGTCTTAATCCATTGACTGATCGAGTTTGTCTTTTTAGAGCCATGAAAGAATGATTTATGTGGATTGTAAACAATGCATCAAGGTATGTCAAAGATGGGTTACGCTCTATTGAAGTTTTTCATGTTAGACTTATTGAATGCATTATTTTTAATCTTTTATGGTATGGCTACATCACAAAGGAAAATTATATATCAATAACGAAGCACTAGTGGGTAAAGATGATGCTTTAGTCATGAAGAGTAGCCATACTGAAACACAAAACTTGTAGGTTAAGTCTCTTCCAAATTCTCCTAGGAGTTACATGCAGGAGTTGGGAAACTATGTTATTGAAATTCTATCTAGCATCTCTTCTTTAGATCCTAGCTTGCTTCATGCCTTCAGTTATTAATTCCAAATAGAATCAATGAAAATCATTCAACTATTTGGGGATGGTGCATCACCTGCAATTAGTGCATGGATCAACTTTCATAATTTTTCCTTTTATTGGTAACATGCTCGATTAACAAGGTTTTGGCCAATAGAGGAAAAGTCATTGAAATACTGCAAGCCATGGTTGTGGGTATTACTCACAATGGCCATATAAGTATGCTTCCTTGTGGCTACACATCAAATTTGGGGCCATGTCTATCAATGATACTTCATGCAACGTCTAAATTACCAGAACTAAGACAGAAGACACATATATTTGCTCCAAGGGGATGAAGCTTGATGGGGTGCCTTGATGATAGTAAAGCATTGAAGCAAAGAGAGATGTTCATTCAAGTTTCTTGCACACTAGGAAATAATAGATTCCATGATTCAGGGTATTTTTCTTTTACTCAAAACCACCAGAGCTCTCGAATTAACAAATCTCAAGGAAAAATAGTTGTGGCCAAACATTTTTTCCTTCACCCAGGTGATGTACGAAACCTGTCTGCTATGAACTTTCTCAAACTTCATCATATGGTCGATTACATAATTTTCCTACAATAAGGTGAAAGGTCTCATACAGATAAGCATTCAAGAAGTGATTTGGATTTTTGTTTATATTATATAAGGCTAGACAAGGTCCTAATTCCACCTCAACAAAATTGGCCCAAGGACTATAACACTCATCCTGTGGGCTTATTAGATCACGGTGTTACAATTTAGGAATTTCAAAAATATTTTGCAAAATTTATGTTGAATGAAACATTGGGAGTTGTGGCTAATAGGCATACTTTGTTTTTCTATTATAGTAAATAAGTATGGAATCTATGGATAAAAACTTGCAGGAAGGATGTGTCAACATTGTATTAGTTCCTCCGTGATGGTATGATTCCTAATGGAAAAGGAATTAAAAGGAGATGTAGATAAAAAAGGATTGTCAGAGAAATGGACTTGTAGTATTTCTCATAATGTTAGCAAGGATGTTGCCAATAATATAGTAACATTGAATCACTTTGTAAGACGTCTCAACCAATTTCAAGACATCTCAAAAATCGTTTGGAAGCTTGGGACACCTCTTCTAAAAATGAAGGTGCGGGATATAAAAATATCAAGTTCAAGTGATAAAAGTGAAGTTGGGCCCAAGAGGGTACATAAAATATATGACAAAACCTTTTTCATGCCTATTTGGGACCCAGGAATACAAGGATGGATTGCTTAAGGACAAGAAATGTTTTGCAGGGAGGACTGTAATGTCCCTAATTTTAAGTGGAAACATTACCCAGGAATTTTCCCAATTTAGATAAAAGAGGGAAAATATTATTTTATGAGAAAGTGGAGGAAAAACATTATTTTATTTGGGAAAGGCGAAAAATATTATTTTATTAAAATGGTGGCAAAAGTCACTTAGTGAAGAATGTCCGCCACCAATAAAATAATAATAAAAAGGGGAAAATCTAGAAGCTTGGGAGGCTCAAATGGAAATTATAAAAGGAGGGTGGGGCTCAATGGGTAGGTATTCTATTCTATCATTTGTATTTGACATTGTGAAGAAGCTCAAGTGAGTTTCTTGTGTTTCAAGCGAAGAAAAATATCTAATTTTGGTGGAATTCGAGTGCCGCCCTGGTTAACTTGTTGGGAAGATTATTTCAGATCTTCCATTGTGCTTAATGCATAGAGTATTCATCATTGAATGAATTGTTTGTAGGAGGCTTCTAATTGGGTTTATTTAATGGAATTACAATTTCCAAGAGGTCGAGTTTATCTACATCATTTGGGATGAATAGCAAGGGTTTTAAAGATCGATTCCTAAAGCATCCTCAAGGATGAATTTGCATCCAATTCATATTAGATCCGTGGATGTCATAGATCTAGTTAATACCATATTATTTAGCACATTAGTAGAAGGATCGTGTTTCTCAAAACAAATGAAATAATATTCTTACCATTTCAGATTTGATTCATGTTCAAATCAAATTTGATTCAGATTTGTATGACTCAGTTATTGGGGCTGAAGTGTCTGTTTTTTTGTTGTTCGTCGTGTTAAATTTCAAGAAGAAGTATTCCTAAGAGAAATTGAGGTTATTTTGAGAGTATATCTTGTACTTGGAAGTGAAGTATTGATGTTCATACAATTGTTGGAAATTACACTAAACTAGTGTTATAAATTGAAGCAAGCAAATGTCACGTTCAGTCATACGTTCAACCATTCTAGAATTAATTAAAGTGTTGTAGAATATGGCATAATTGATCAAGTGTATGAAGAAGAAAGCTTTCCCAGTAATATATTATCAATGGTTGTGATTATCAAGTTCTAGTTTATCTCTTTGTGCACTACACTCTTGTCCACATGATCATGAAAGTTTGTTATGTTGCTGATATAAATTTCTAAATTTTCTATATTGGAGAAATAATGATTCTAATGGCTGTAACGTTCATATTTTAGTGAAAAATATTATGTTGGGATATTATCTTGAATTGGGTTGTTTACATAAGATTTGACCAGAGTTTGAAAAACAAGAAAATATACCCACAACAATGGTATGCAAACTATTTGTCAAAATTTCTCAATGAACGAGATTACATAAACTTAGAAATAATGCCATTCATATCAATGCTTTGTGAGATTTTGGTGATAATAGAGTGTTGATTGTAGTCTAGTTATTCGTAAGTGTATAAATTGTACTTCTGCTCACATGTCCTCAAACATCAAATTGAAACTACACTAACATTAGCAATATCATAGGCTGATTTGAAAAATACTCACGCTGAAGATTACAACAGAAACTTAGAAATTTGACGAAATTTTAATAACCTTTGGAAGAGGAACATTACTATTTGTAATAGAGATTCCTCATGCCTACAAATTACTATGTTTCTTATTGTAGTTCTTATTGTGAACTACAAGATGAGAATCATAAACCATTTCTACTTGACTATATTCTTGTAGATGAAGATATAGACAAACTGAAGGTAGAGCCTTATACAAAATTCCAACATTTTCTAATATATAAAACAACATAGATGTCAGAAATGAATGGCTTATTTCTTTGTCTAATGATTAGCAATCACAATTTCTTGGTTGGTGGATTTTGCATATGCTACTCACTTTTCTCTCTCTATTTTGTGGTTGGTTATCATTGTTACACAAAATTTTGTCATTGTCCCTGTACTCCCTATCTACGATCTTGGAGGACCTATACAGTGTACTCGACATGCTTTCCTATCATGAAGAAACTCCCATTGTGTCCCTCTTCACGAGCAGAACAATTCCCTTTTGCATCATTTCCCAAAAATATTTTGTTTACCCTAGTTTACAAGACCGACGCTAATGACCTGTGTCATCCTTGCACTGATATGCAGGAGTTACAATTGTCCCTAGCACCGATCGGATTGACTGATCCCTTTCTTAGTCATGTCGATCCCCTTTTGGAAACTTTTTTAAATATGGAGCCGAAACTTCCAACTCTAGAAGCTTCGTAATTGAAGTCTGGTAAATTTTTAGGTCAGATGGAGTCAAGGAGGTTAGTTTGGGCTCCTTTCCCCCATTAGGATGGAACTAATCCAAGAGATAAGGCCTTCTCCCATGAGAAGAGGAACCATCTCCGATCCATCCAAACTATAAAAAACTCTTCTTTTTCCCAAGAAAAAGCTATTTTTTAGTTTGGAGTTAGAATAAATAGCAAGACATCTATAGTATAAAGTTTTTCTAGTGTATGTTTGAGGGAGAATAGTGTGCTTGGGTGTGATTTGAGACTAGAGAGAAAGAGGCCTTAGAATCTCTATTGTTGGGGTTGTCCATGAAGTGCTAGTAGAAGTTTGGGAACTCGGATATGTCAGAGGAGACCAACAACTTCAAGGCACTGATTGTAATCTCTTTTTGATTTATATAAATGCAACTATCGATTGATTTACTACATGAAGTGTCATATTACATCTTTATGGCTTAATGTTCCTTGACCTATTAAGTAGGCTGAATACAATATTGTATGTTATTACATTTGTTGTTTGTTGTTGTCTGCTTGTTTCAGGTGTGCGAAGGAAGGAAAGGAAAGATAGTTGGAGCGAGGGAGAAGGATCATCACCAAGTGGAATAGATTTCTAAGAGGTAGGCCCTCTTAATTGATTCTAACCTAAGGAAATCTTCCATAGATTTTCTATTTGTGACTAGACCCACTCTCTCAGGCTAGATTAATTGTTTGTGTGCACACTTAGAATTCACTTGCATTACAAATTGGTGACTTCGCTAGGGAACCAATCCTTCTGTTTGATTGATTGTAATTTCATGGTTTTGTGTGAACTTTTCTAGTATCACCATTTCCCTCTAGCGTTATTTGCTTTGCTTAGTTTACTACACTGAGCCTGAAATTTATAGTAGCAATTCTGGTTTTTACCAAAGGAAATTTTTATTTTTTCCTTTGAATCCTCGGCCAGTGCGGTTTTTCTAAAGCGGTTGCGTCAATTAGATTGAGTTTCAAAAAAATAGTCACGTCGACCCCTTTCTGGCACTTGTTGTCAATTATGCAGCGACGCCGATGCCTGTGGATGGAGATTATGGTTTACCCCAGATCTCAACCAGTGTGTCTTTCTCTCTTGATTTCTGCCTCTTAGCTTGTTTTAGGCTATTTCTCCCTGACTAGAAAGCTTGATTTGGCTTGGTTTATGTGCTTGTTGGTTTTCCTTCTTTTGCTTGATTTCTTGAGTCTTTGGATGGTTAGTGGCTCTAGGACATCTAGGTTGTCATCCATCCCACTGATTGTGAACTCAGTGAGTCAAGTTGTTGGTGAATTTACTCCTTGCATTTCATTTGTAGTCCTCTTATTGCTTTGATCTCCATCATTCAAGTTTGAAAAGTTTCGTTTGATTGTTTAAACGTCTCTTTTCTGGCATAGATCACGTTGCTTGTCTTGTTTTTGGTAGAGTCATTGCATCATTAGTTTGGAAGAAGTTCTTTTTCTGTCTTTTCATCTGTTTCAGGATTGATTGTCTCGAAAATGTTTTCATTGAAGTGTTTTACGAAAAATTCCTTTTTTTCATTTCATGAAGAGTACACAATTCTAGTTTGCTGCATCAATATGTTACGTTAGTTAGCATCATTGAAGACTAGAGTTGAATTTTCATTTGAAAATAAAAATAATTCTCTTTACCTTTGAAAGGACTGCTTGAAGTGCACTTGTTAGGAAAATAAGAATTGGGAAGAGTTTTCTCATTATTTTGTTTTCAAGAATTAAAGTAGTGAAAAAATCATTTTTTCTTTCAGTTTCTTGGTTGTTTGCATTTGATTGTGCTTCCTATCCTCTCTAGTGTAAACAATTCATCGAATTGAAAGAGTCTTGTCTCATTTAGCTACATACAAGATTTTTTGAGTCACATTGTGAAGGCTCGAAAACCAAGACATAATTCAAGATAAACTTTAAAATAAACTTAATTAACCTAACATGCATTTGAAACATAACGATAACATCTAGAAGGTCTAAGCTAGAGATGTGTTCCGGCGTCTTTAAACCTAGCAGCTGTCATTCGCTTCAGCACTAGATAGTGCTAGTATGGACTTGTGCTCCTTATACCATCGAGTATATAAAGGGAGACCCCACTAGGCTGCAATCCTTTATCCATAGGAAGCCAAGTCTGCTACCTTGTAAATGTGATACACCAAACACAACATTCGGGGAGATCGCCTGCCCGTACTTCTTGGTTCGTCGGGAGGTATTCTACAGTTCATTGTTACCTGGTAATCCTTTTTACCTAGATCATCCTGAGTAGTCATTTGATCTTTTTGAATCTTTAAGCTTAAAATATCATCTGAGCACTTCTCCTTTCGAGCTCATTTCAAATCAAAAGTGATAGAGTCACCTTTGCTTCTTTCTCAACTCTTAATACCTGAAAGATAACCAGTTTGTTTATGTGTCTTAAAAAATTGTTGCCTGCGATATCATAACATCCTTGTTAGTCTTTTCTAGACCAAATCGTGAGTATTCCTTTTAAAGCATATTTAAAGCCTTGGAATTTATCTCTCTGTTCCTATTATTTGAGGCAAAGCCATCGTGGCTGAACTATCTGGTTCACCTAGTTCCTCTTCCTCTCCTCTATCTGAAATATTATTTGAGGAGCCGTTTCCTAAATTACCACAGTCACTTGAGGACCAAGGTGTTGAACTTGGAATTGTTCTGAGCATTCAACCTTTTTCATCTCGTCCTCCACCTCCCTCAGATGCTGGGTCACTTTTTTATATTGGCCTGAAATCTCTGGATAACCCTATCCAAACTCCCAAGCTTCAACTAACTTCTGACAATCAGCTTGGACTACTTGTATATCCTCTAAATCCTTTGTTTGACCCTGTTGTGATATCACCGTAGCATCCGTACAATCCATACAATCAGCTAGGTATTCCTTTGTAATTTTCCCCTCAAACATCTTCAGTCGTTCGTTGTCACTTGTTTCCACCCATGGAACCTGAAGGCGAATTTCTAGTCTCCTGTCCAGGTCACTCAGAGGTTTCCACTCAACACACTGTCGAGGAGGAAGAAGATCAGTTTCCTCAGGAAGGTTTCCCACACATGGGAAGCATTTCCATAAAATTTTATTGAAACTTACCTCCTAATTATGTGACTTTAGCACAACTGGTCTCATGTACGCCCAGTTCCTCTTCACTTAATCATAACCCTGTTTGGGCATATGGCATGATGCCTACTACGAGTCTGTTCATTCATAATTCGACCCCCCAACAGATGCTAATTTCTGCAGTTACTTCAGTCCTGGTGCAACCCACCGTTCTGAACCCTCTTGTCTCGTCAGTCCAAGTCACTTGTCTGGTGCAACCAATGGTCTTAAGTCCTGCCTCTGTTAGTCCTTTGACCCCTCTAGTAATTGCACAAGTTGTGCCACCACCTGGGGGGAATAATATGAATGTCTCCATGGTGTCAGGCACAACTAATGTGAGTAGATCGCATACTCACACAGTGTTCTTCAAAACCCTGCTAGTCCTACTAGATCAAGAAATGTCCAGTACCAACAGGTCCAAAATCTCGTTGGTCTGTGTGGGTCAAGGAATTTCCAGTATCAACAGCCTTATGAGGCTCAGGTTTAGTACAAAAATCCTTATGTTACATATGGTTCCTGAGGAATGGTAAATCCACCTTATGTCCTTCAGCCTAGACAATATGTGCAGCCTAGCCCAACCACCATTCCCGGTGGCTATGGCTAGATACAGTTCAGAAATTTTCAAGGTTTCAATCCAAGAACTATTCAAGTACCATTGCAGTAGTAATGACAACCTCCACAGCAATAAGGGAAACCTTCATTACAACAAGGACCATCCATGTAGAAGTAGGGTTCGATGATACAGCAGCAGGGACCACTACAACAGCGTAGGGGCAACCCTCGCAGTAGTTGCAACAAACCATGTAGTCACAAATGCAGTATGTTCAGTAAACCTCCAAACCTATGTCTTCATAAGGCCAACCACTACAGCCACAGGGACAACTCTTGCAGCTGCAAGGTCATCCGTTGTAGCAGCAAGGCCAACCTAGGCATCAGCAACCCTTATATACATATCAACAGGGTCAACCTTTGCAAGGACAAGGTCAGGGTCAAGTCCTGCAGCAGCAGGCCCCAAATCCTCATGTCCAAGGGCAACAGGTTCAAAATCCTCTTGTCCAAGGACAACAGGTCCAAAATCTTTATGTCTAGGGCCAACAAGTTCAAAACCCATATGCCCATGGACAACAGGTGCAAAACCCATATGTCCAAGGTCAGTAGGCTCATCAGCCTTTTAACTTGTATGTTGCTTAAGTATCAATGCCTCATTTGTGAAGATGACCACTATACTAAGGATTGTCCTAGATGATCTGAAGTTAGACGTTTCCTCAAAGGGACCCTAGCTGTCATAAAAGAACCATTTCTGTCCCAGCAAACCCAAATGGTAGACTAGCCTCAATCGTCTACTTCCTCAGGTTCACAAGTGTTCATGATGAGTACACCCATCAATGTGGCTACTAGATCAAAATATTATCAAAATCCTACCCTGACAGCAGGGAAAGAAAAAGAAGATGCTCCTTCTTCTTCTGCCTTGTCAAGTTCTGGTCCTCTTCATATAGAGCGACCCAACCTTGATTCCGTCATTCAACAACCTTCCCGAGGTGTGCTATGAAAATCCTCATACAATCCCAATGCTCGAGCCGCTCAACACTATAATATTGTTGAGGATTTGGCTCAGGAACCATCGACTATGTCTGTCTCAATGGAAATCATTACTATCAGCTATTGGGGGTATTGATCCTACTGATTCTAGTCTTATATGTTTTGATCTAGAAAACCACATTCCGTGTCTTCCTCATCAGATTGCCTTTCTCATTCAGGTCATCATCAATGAGAAAAGCATTCACAGAACCATCACTGATGAAGGTTCTTCCACCTGCATCATGTTTGTTGCTTGTTGGAAGGAAATTGGTTCTCCTACTTTGAACTAGTTCCCTAACACTTTGGAAGCTTTTGACGAGCACGATTCATGACCATTCAGTGTCTTACCTAACCTTGCCATTACTTTGGAGGTCAAGAAAGTGCACGTCGAGGTAGATATCATTGACGCTAATCTCAATTATAATATTCTACTTAGCCAGATTTGGACCCGTTCCATGCATGTTGTAGCCTCCTCAATGTTCTGCGTGATTCGTTTTCCCCATCAAGCGAAAATAGTCACAGTTGACCAACTGTCCTTCTTTGCCTCTTCCTCCTTAGATGACAATGTTCCATATGTCAAGCACATCGGTGTTCCTTATGAGAGTGTGGGGGAAGGACTCTTTAAACATCCTTCTTTGATGGGTATCTTTCTACTCCCACCTCCTCATGTTGCCTCTGTTAACATGATTTTTGTCAAGTCTGATTCTTGGATCATTCCCTCTCTGGATCTTGTTGACACATGGGGTGAGGTAATGCCGTTAAGTCTCACCGAAATTAATTACGTGGAAATTGTTTCGGCTTCACCTCCAACATCCTCTGATTATCTTGTTTTGAAAACCTCTCTTGATGCATATTCCAATCCCCATGGGTTGGTGCTTCGGAGTCTTCCGATCCCTTAGCCAAGACTTTTCTTCTTGATGAGATTATCATGGAAGTAATGTCTCTAGAAGAAGTACCTTGGAACCATACTCATCATTGTTCCTCATTCTTTCCATGGATGGTGGTCTTGTCTACTTGTCTCGAGGAGTTCTCTTCTCAGTTCCCTTCCCTACCACTTCAAACACCGATCACGACTCATGAAGTTCGGTTGGAAGGGAACATGGGTAACATTACCCCAACGATGCAAATTGATATTTCTATCAAGCCTGGTGTCATTGAAAATATCCATATCAAGGTAACTTGTTCTCCAGAAGAGATCAAGCTCTATACTTGTCTATTCCAAGAGTTCCAAGATGTTTTTGCATGGTCATATGAAGAAATCCCTGGCATTGACCCAAGTATTGTTGTGTATTAAATACCAACTTATCCTCATGTGAAGCCCATTCGCCAACAACTCCGCCCAGTGCACCCTAGAAAAACGGTCGCCATCAAGGGTGAAGTTGAAAAGCTTCTCAAAGCTAGATTCATTTATCCAATCCCTCTTATAGATTGGGTGTCGAATATTGTACTAGTGATAAAGAAGCAAGTCACGATCCACGTTTGCATTGATTATCGTGATCTTAACCGTGCTTGTCTAAAGGATAACTACCCCACTCCATTCATCAATCAAATCATTTAAGAATGTGCTGGGAGTGAATTCTTTTCTTTCATGGATGGTTTTTCTAGCTACAACCAGATCAATGATGTGTCAGCTGATCAAGATAAGATAGCCTTCATCTGCCTGTGGGGTACTTTCGTGTACAAAAATCTTCCCTTTGACCTTAAAAATGTTGGAGCCACATTTCATAGAGCGATGTCTTATGTGTTCCAAGAAGTCTGCAACATCATTCAACCTTACTTGGTTGACCTTCCCGCTCATTCTCGTAAGCACCGCAATCACCCTGATCATCTCCTGAAAATTTTTCTTCACTGTCGACACTACAACATTTGGCTCAATCCGCATAAGTGTGTCTTGTGTGTCGAATCTGGAAAACTCCTTAGCTTTATTGTCTCTAAGGTAGGTGTTATAGTCGGTCTCGTTATCCCTTCGTCAGAGATCAAAACTCTTTTTTGCATTTCATGTTTAGGTGTCCCATCAGTTTCGATCAGTTGCATTTCGTCAGGAGCATGCCATAAATCTGGTGGAAAGGTTTGTGTCACTCATTCCCCTCGTGCTTGGCATTGCTGGCTCAGGTCTATTCATAAAAATCAAGTCTTGAAAAGCCATTTGCAGTCCTGTTTCAGTTTCTAGGTCATAACAATTTTTTCGGTCATTAGGTCTAGGGCTAAGTCAATTGGGTCTTTGACAAAGTTTAATAAAGCCAGCAGGCCAGAGGGAGGTCCTTGATAGGTTGTAATCTCAAAGATTTTTATCGTTATACAGATAGATTATGACTTCTCTTCAAAAACTTCTCTTTAAAACTCTGTTTTGAAGATAAGTCGACATTTCATTTTTGTAATAAATTTTCAAAAATTTCAGTTCTTGAATTGTCTAGGTGCAGCCCTGGTCTCCTTTTCCAGATCATATCACAGCTATCCCTGCAAAAAATTGTCAAAGAAAATCATTATTTCAACCAAATTTAAGGAGGAAACAAAAAGGTCAAAATTCTATTAATCCTGAAAAAGTGTCAATTGCAAAACATAACAAAGTGGGTTATGGAAGAGGCAAAAATCAAATTGGTGTCTATATAAAGGTTTTTCAATGAAGTTTCAAGTCATTGTGCATGCCAAAGGTGGAGAAAGTCATTGCAAGTCGAGTTTGTGCGTTTTGGAGAGGATTGGTCCCCATTTCACCTGCACGACGCATATAACAGTCTGCGCGGCACATATAACAGTATGCACGGTGCATATAACTTGCGCGGCGCACACAGGACTTCAGGCCAGTGCAAAATATAACTAGCGCAGTGCATATACCTTGCGCGGCGCACTGGGTAATGAGTGCGGCGCTTACAGTTTGGAGCCCGTAAATGGTTTGAAAACTCATCAAATCGCCCCATCTTCACATCAATTTGCCAGGTAGGCTCGCCTCCATTGCTTTTGCTTTGTTTTTAATGGTGAATGTGATGGGTTCATGGATGATTGCCATTGAGACAAGATTTTGAAAGCCTCCCTTTGCCAATATAAAAAAGTGTTGTAGGTTTTGAAAACAATTTTGTTACCAAGGTTGTTTCCTTTCCCCATTTCCCTTTGTTCCTCATTCCCAAATCCACTCATCAAACTTCCTCATTAATCCTACACTACAATCCCTAAAATCCTAATCCCTCACCCCTATAAAAACTCCTTAACCCTATTTAATATCCCAAACCCTAAAACCCTAATCCCATATCTACATTTCCCTTCCCTTCCCTAATTACATTTTATTTCAAAATTCCCTAATTCCCTGATATTTTCCCCTTCCTAATATTCCCTTGTACATTTGTTTCCCCTTGGTCACAACATTGTTTAGATCAAAAGAATAGTCCATATTCAGTTGCACACAACAGTTTCACATATCAACATTCATTCGAGGCAGTTTGTATATCAGTAGTGATGTCATCTGGTCACTCATCTGAATATGAGGCAGAAACCCAAAGTGATTCTCCCTTGGGTGAACAGGAACCTCGGAGGCCTCGTAAAAGTGGCAAACATGTCAGGGAAGAACCAATCAACCTTAGAGAATTGCATGCTTGTCCTCTTGCTATGCAGTGTTTTGAGCATCAGTCATGCTATGAGTTTTGTCAAAAGGTGGCTGAGGTCCAGTTTCATTATGAGTTGGCTCGTCTTTTTGTCTTGCATTTGCACGGAGATCAAGCTACCTTAGTTGGGGTCACCTTTACACTTACACCAGAAACTGTTTCGCTAGCAACAGGTATACCAAATATTGGTGAATTATGGCATAAAAAACAATAGATTGATAAGCAGCATTATGAGCCATATATCAAACCCAATTGCTTGAGGCAGCTCAAAAGAGTGTTCCCATTCAGGTACCTGAAAGATGAACATGCTCCACTCATGAGATTGATCATGAAATATTTCATCTGTGAGGGACGATTCTCTCGTCTTTATGCTTATCACATCAGGTTACTCATGCATTTCACCAGGGTGCGGATGATGAACATTTCGTATTTCATCTGCTGGAATATAGAGAGGATGACTACCTTTATACAGCATAGAACCCCTCAGCAGAAACTCAACAGTGTCTATCATTTTGCGCTTATAAAGATTTTTGTGGTTCATCAGCTTGGTTTGCAGGGCATCACTTGGGATGACTTCATCTCACATGATTTCTTCAGAGCTTCACGAAGAGTATCAGAGGTGAAACATGAGGGTGAAACTTCTCAGCAGTATGAACGTCATGAGACCAGGCCTATTTTCATTACATATCAGAGAGGCTATCCGAAAGGCACCAGACCTTTGTTTGCAGCAGCAAAGCGAGTGTTACCTCCACCTGGTGTGGAAGGGGCCTCTCTTCTGACATCAGCACCACAGGCACAGGTACAGGACAAGGGCAAGAAGCCCATGCATGAGAAAGGGCCTTCAAGTGAGCCATCAGGTTTCGTTCTCATTCCCGATGTTGAGACAGCTACAGATTTAGAGAAGTCTAGATATAGAAGGATTATCGAGGAGAAAGAAACAGACATTCAAGCCTTGGAAATCCAGTTGGAGATGGCCAAATGGAACATCAGGTATCTAGAACAGAGAAATAAGCAGCTTGAAGACCAGCATGCGATCATGGAGCTACAGAACATCCGTGAGAATCGCCAAGCTTCCCGACATAGGAGGATTCAGTTCACTTCTCTAGAGCGACAGGTCAATGAGGATCGAGAGTCTAATCTCGAGAGGGTCAACATTTACTTGGAGAAGCGGCTGAACAAGGCCAATAGAGATAATGCATTGTTGAGACACATGGCTGTTCACTACAGGGCACGGAACCAAGTTTGCAAGGCTCGGATAAGAAATCTAAAGGCAAAATTAAAGAAGGCAATCAGCAAGCAAAAGAATCAAAGGGAGCTCAATCATCTTCAGATTTTGGCTGAGGCCTCTTTAGCTCATCATCACACTTGATAAGGAAACTCCAGCCCAAATTTCAAGAGATTTGGGGCATTTTTGGTCATTTTGGAATTTTTGCACTTAAAAAACAGGCTTTTTCCCTATATGCACCGCGCACCTTGCGCGACGCATAGGATTGGGCGCTCAAAATTACAAATGGCTTGCAGTTCTAGATTTTTCATGAAAAATCATGAATTTTGGTACTTGGAAAAGAAATTTGGGCAAGTTTTGGGTCCCCAAAAGGTCAAAAAACATGCAAAAAATGACCTCAGTGCCCCTATTTTGACACACAGGAAGCAGTCTTGGGCGAATGCACGTTTGGAGGGGCAAATGGACACCAATTTTGAAAATTCCACTTGGGTTGGATAGTAGACAGGTAGGGCTTTCCAACAAGCCAACCTGAGCTCAATTTGGACTCCTGCAGGTACCTCAAAATCAGCAGCAAAGTAGCGTGGCGCATATAGATTTTTTGCCCTATTTTTCATCTTTCAGCTCAGAAACTCGGCTAGTTTGACCAGTTTTGATTTGTGATGTAATTTTTGACTTTTCTTGATGTAATCGATTGAAACATCATGTAATTTTGAAACTTAGTTACTTGTTCTAGAAGATTCATTCACCAAAGAGTGAAAATTTAATGAATGAATCAGTTTCCTACCTTATAGAGGCAAGTTGTTTTGACTACCTAGATTGTAGTGCTTTGTTTAGAATTGGTTGAAACAACTCCTAGAATGATGAGCTCGAACCCTAGAGGCAAGGGAAGAGGTTGGCTTGCCTATATGATGTAATTTCTAAGTCATTTTCAGGGTTGGACTCTTGGGAAACGCTTTTGCTTTGCATCAGCGCAAGTAGATAAACGCTACTTCAGTCAATCTCCGGTCTAGCTTGTAATTATGTCACTTGAAACACCCCAGTACATCTACAAATTCTAAGCTTCTGGATGATAAGTTTAGGGTTTGACAAGCTGAAAAAGTTGTTTATGTTCCTTTGATTTCTTGAAAATAACACGCTGGCTTCAAAGAGACATACCAGAGCTAATCCAGATCCTAATCCTCCTCCTGTTTACGAAAATCCCAATTTGATTCCAAGACTCCTTCGTTAAGAGAGCTCTGTGACTCCCGTGTTTAAATCTCATTCATCTCCTGCAATTTTTAAATATCTTGAAGAACTTGATTTTGACGAAAAGTTTGAATTGTCGTTGTTCAAAACCAAATCTGAAAGTGCACTTGATTCTCTAGTTCCAAATCATGACTTTGGTGCAGCCCTTGAAGTTAAAAGAAACAATAAGTTGATTGAAAATTTTATCTTGCGGCACCTTCAGAGAGACATTCAGTTTTCAAGTCTTGCTGATTTCCTAGAAGCTGCATCTGCAAAAATTGGATCTTCTATCACGGCTTCCGCCTCAAAAGTTCCCACTGAACCCCCTTTCATTCCCACTATTCCCCTGCAACCTATAATCACTTATCAAAAGTCTACAACAAATTCCCCTTCTTCATCCCACGTGGCTTCTCCTCTGCATACACCTCCTCATACTCCTCATACTTCAGCTACATCCACTCCTCCAACAACTCCCAGACCAAATCCTCCAAGAGCAATGGCTGCTCGGTTTGCACCTCTCGCTCTTCCTCAAGTTTTGAATGACATGCCCGCAGACTATCAAAGTAAAATTCCTTTGTTCGATGGCACACCTCAGAATATCACAGCTCAACAACATGTCGACAAAATGGTGGACTTCTTTGATCTCCATGAGATTTATGAAGAGAATGTGACTATGAGGCTATTCGTGCAAACTTATGGTGGAGAGGTAAGGAAATGGTTTAGAGCTTTGCCGGTTAGAAGTGTTCCTACATTAGAAGATCTTAAGAGACAGTTTTTAGAACGTTGGGAAGTAAAGAAAGATCCGCTGCAAATCAAATCTGAATATACTAAGATCAAACGAAATGCTGGAGAGTCTGTTCAAGACTATTTCATTAGATTCAATGTAGTATATAATGCAATTCCAGATGATTTAAAACCAACTAGAAAATCAGTGTTGCTTAAGTTCCCAGATGGTTTTGATCCAGACATGGCTTATCAGCTAAGGGAGAGAGATCCGGCTACCTTAGAGGAAATGCAGAAAATTGCTGTTGGTGCTGAGGAAAATTTGAATGATAAGAGAGCTAGAATGAAAGCCGAGAAGAAAGTCTCAATAAAAGAAGAAGCCTCTACATCAAATCAAGTTCTCCGCAAGGTAGAAAATATGATTGAAAGGCTAGCTCTTGATAAGCCTGAACCGTAGATTCGGAATCCTAATTTTCATGGTCAACAAAAGCCACAATTTAGGATCAAACAGCGTGAGCACCGAGCACAAGACACGGCATCACAGTAGTAGGAGGTAAAGACACCTCTTCAACAGAATTTTGTTGGTCCTAAGTTAGATGATGAAGATAATGTAGTTGGAGAAGAAAATCACTTCTTTACTCCCGATGATATGCCCACATTTATCACGGAAGATGATGAAAAGGCAACAAGTTCAGCAGTACAACATGATGCAGATTTTATCTTGGCAAATGATATAGCTTTGGAGGAAGAGTTGGATGAGTATCAGAGAGGTTACATGCATGCTTTGTCCACCCAACGACGTCAGTATTCACTTAGAAGTAGAAATGTAGACCATCAATCCGGTTCAGAAAAGAAAAGAAGTTCCAACATCTAAAGATGAAGCACCGGCTGCATCAAATAAAGGAAAAGAGAGTGCTGACCCTATGACTAGCAAGCCTCCACCAACAAATGAAAAGGTAAATCAACCCATTGTATCAAAGGATAAACCTAAAAAGAAAGATGTTCCAGCCAAAGAAGTGGACAAGACTTCTACTTTTAGTTTAGAAAATGAAATTTCTAAATTGAAGGTATCTATTCCTTTGACTGAGCTCATGAAGAACAGCAGCTATAGAGGTCAAGTCTCCAAAATTCTGAATTTTGACCCAATGTCTGATATGGTGAGTGTGGAGGATGATCAACCGGAATTGATATTTGGACTAGCATTGAGTGGTGAGTCTGAAGTACCTCCTTTTTATATCAGTTTGAGAGTGCATGAGTTTGTGTTGCATAATGCTATGTTTGATACCGGTGCTTCCCACAATCTTATGCCGAAGGCTATCATGGAGAAGTTGGGTTTGGACATCACCAGGAAATATCATGATCTTTATTCCTTTGATTCCAGCAGGGTGAGATGTATTGGGCTAATTAAAGACTTGGTTGTAAGTTTGGATCAGATCCCTGCAAAGAATGTCTTGATGGATGTTGTCGTGGCTGACATTCCTCCCCGCTTTGGTATGCTCCTTTCCAGATCTTGGGGCGCAAAATTACAAGGAACAATACAGCTTGATTTCTCCTATGCAACGATTCCCGTGTTTGGCCAAATGAGAAAGTTGTACCGGGAACAGAAAATGAAATACATGATCACCAACAAGGAGAAACCAATTAATCATCCCATCAGTTATGTACATACATATCTAGAGTCTTTTGTTTTGTATTCAGATAGTTTCAATGATATTTATATTCAGTTAGTTGTAGTAGATGATATTCCAGAAATAGCAGAGAATTTTAGAGAAGTTTTGAAGAAAGAACGACAAGAACAACAAAACATCATTGAGCAATCAGCTGGAGGTAATGGACAACAAGCAGAAAAATCACAGCAAACAACTTTTCAGCACTTGGTAGAAGAGGAAGATGGTTTGTGGACCATGGATTTTGATGGAGCAGTGGGCAATGATGGTGCTGGGATTGGTATTTGGGTACGTAGTCCTTTTTCTGCTTCAGACAAAGTGCCTAGTAATGTGTGGGTATGTTCTTACAAGCTTGCTTTTGATTGTTCGAACAATGAAGCTGAATATGAAGCTTTGATCGCTGGTCTGAAAATTCTAAGAAAGCTAAATGCTAAGAGGATTGCAGTATATGGTGATTCTGAATTGGTGATCAAGCAAGTTAAAGGTGAATATCAAACGAAACACCCATGGATGCGGGCATACCGGAATGCTATTTTAGATATCTTGAAAGTGTTTTCAGATTATACATTGACATGTGTGCCTCGTATTCAAAATAGCATTGCAGATGCACTTGCTAAGGCAGCCAGCAATTTGAAGATTCCTATGAACTCAAGCAATAAATTTGAAATCCATGTGAAGCATCATCCGACTGTTCTGGACAATCAAAGACATTGGCAAGTTTTCCAAGATGATGAGGAGATCAATGATTTTCTACAAAGCAAAGGTAAGTTCAAGGATACTTCAATGGATGTAGAACATGATGATGGTAGTGATGATGTGCAAATAAATCAAACGGAAGTGTTGCAGCTCAAGGATAATGTGATTCCTAAAGGCTTGATACCTTTAGAGGAGCTCTTTGATCATGATGACGTAGCCTGCAAACCAACATTGCAGCCAACAGAAAAGGGAGTTGAAGATGTGAATCTTGGAACAGCTGAGCATCCGAAGATGGTAAAGATCTCCAAAACATTGCCACCGGAGGTAAAAGCCAAATATATCAACTTGTTGTCATCTTTTCTCAATGTGTTTGCTTGGGACTATTCTGATTTGAAGACATATGATACAAATATAATTCAGCATACCATTCCTATTAAGCCTAATCAAAAACCTTTCAGACAGAAGTTAAGAAGGCTTAATCCAAAATTGCTCCAATCAATTGAGAAAGAGATAAATAGGTTGTACAAATTAGGAATCATTGTTCCCATCCGCTTTTCTGATTGGATATCAAATTTGGTTCCTATGCGCAAGAAAACCGGTGAGATTCGTTTGTGCATTGATTTCCGAAATCTCAACAAAGTTTCATTGAAGGATAATTATCCGCTGCCCAAAATGGATCACATACTATAGTGAGTAGTTGGAGCACCCCACATGTCCCTACTCGATGGTTATTCCGGATATAACCAAATTTTAGTCCATGAAGATGACAGAGACAAAACAACCTTCACCACTCCGTGGGGAACCTTTCATTATGAGAAAATGCGTTTCGGTTTGAAGAATGCAGGTGCTACTTTTCAGCGGGAAATGGACTTGGCTTTCGCTAATGAGAAAGATGTCTTCTTAGTGGTGTACCTTGATGATCTGACCGTGTTTTCCAAATCAGATGATGAACACTTGCATCATTTGAAAATTGTCTTTGAAAAGTGCAGAAAATATGGTGTGTCGCTGAATCCCAAGAAGAGTTTATTTGCCATGGATGAAGGTAAACTCCTTGGGCACATTATCTCAAAGGATGGCATTCGTATTGATCCACGACGTGTGGAAGCAATTCAGCAAATTGACTTGCCCAGGAATAAAAAGGAGATTCAATCGTTCAATGGTAAGATGAATTTTTTGCGCCGTTTTGTTCCTAATCTTGTTGAGCACCTTAGAGAAATTACAAACATGCTTAAGAAGGACATCCAAGTGTCATGGACGGAAGAGTCTGTGAAATCTTTCAATATAGTTAAATTGATTCTTTCTTCAGCTCCGGTTCTAATCAGCCCAGATTATACTCAGGATTTTATATTGTTTTCTTTTGCTTCGGAGCATACTATGGCAGCTGTGTTAATGCAGAAAAAAGAAGAGCATGAAAGACCCATTGCTTTCTTCAGCCGGACCATAAGAGATGCTACTTTGAAATACAACATTATCGAGAAACAAGCCCTTGCACTTGTAAAAGCACTGAAAGATTTCCGTGTGTACATTCTGCATTCTCATATTTTAGCTTATGTTCCTAATGCTGCTGTCAAAGATGTTTTGGTTCAGACTGACCTGGAAGGAAGACGTGGCAAATGGATAGCGGCCTTGCTGGAGTATGATGTGGAGATAAGGCCTACAAAGCTTGTTAAAGGTCAGGGATTGGCAAAATTGATGGCTGAATCAAATCTGCGCGTCTTAGACATCAATTTGATCGCTGCCTTGTCCGATGAAAATGATGAAAGCTCTTCACTTCAGGTATCAGAAATGTTTGTTCTTTCTCCATGGTATTCGGATATCATATATGTTCTTCAAAATTTGTCTGCACCGCCTGGTATGGCTAGAAACAAAGCAAGAACTCTTAAGTTGAAGGCTGCTAAGTTTTGTGTTTTAAATTCTGCACTTTATTGGAAAGATCCCGGTGGTGTTTTGTTAAATTGTTTGGTGGAAGAAGAAGCGAAACAGGTCATAGAAGATTTCCATAAAGGCGATTGTGGCGGTCACCTTTTTTGGAAAACAACGGAAAATAAAATTTTGAGGGTTGGATACTATTGGCCGACATTATTTGCTGATGTGTTTAAGGCTTTCAAGGGTTGTCATAATTGCCAGATTTTTGAAGGGAAACAAAGATTACAGCCTTTGCCACTTAAGCCCATTGAGGTGAGTGCCCCTTTTTAGTGGTGGGGGTTGGATTTTATTGGTGAAATTCATCCTTCTTCTTCAGGTCAACATAGATGGATCCTCATGGGAATGGATTACTTCACAAAATGGATCGAAGCAATTCCCAGCAGGTAAGCTCCCGGTGGCGTTTTGTTAAATTGTTTGGTGGAAGAAGAAGCGAAACAGGTCATAGAAGATTTCCCTAAAGGCGATTGCGGCGGTCACCTTTTTTGGAAAACAACGGAAAATAAAATTTTGAGGGCTGGATACTATTGGCCGAAATTATTTGCTAATGTGTTTAAGGCTGTCAAGAGCTGTCATAATTGCCAGATTTTTAAAGGGAAACAAAGATTACAGCCTTTGCCGCTTAAGCCCATTGAGGTGAGTGCCCCTTTTCAGCAGTGGGGGTTGGATTTTATTGGTGAAATTCATCCTTCTTCTTCAGGTCAGCATAGATGGATCCTCACGGGAAAGGATTACTTCACAAAATGGATCGAAGCAATTCCCAGCAGGCAAGCTACGGATGCGGTAATAGTTTCATTTCTTGAGAATAATATTTTGTCTCGTTTTGGTTGCCCGAGTAAGTTAATCACTGATAATGCAGCAAATTTCAAGTCAAAAAGGATGGTTGAGTTTTGTAATAAATATCATATTACTTTGGGACACTCAACTGCCTATCATCCACAAGGAAATGGATTGGCGGAGTCTTCCAATAAATCTTTGGTTAATATCATTAAGAAAATGCTGGAAATGAACAAGAAAAGTTGGCATAAGAAGATGGTCCATGCACTTTGGGTAGATCGAGTGAGTCAAAAGAAATCCATTGGCATGTCCCCCTTTGAGTTAGTTTATGGAGTCGATACAGTGTTCCCTACCTCTCTTGCAGCTCCGGTAGTCAAACTTCTTCAAGAGGCTGGTAGTGAAGAGGATCCAATGCAGCGAAGGCTAAATCAAATGATCCACTTGCAGCAGACACGGGAAGATGTTTTTCAGAACACATGTAAGTTGCAGGAGCGAATTAAAAGGATTTTTGACAGAAAATCAAAGGCGGATACATTTCTGTTGGATGATGTGGTGTTAAAGTGGGATGCAACAAATGAAGAAAAGGGCAAGCACGGCAAGTTTTAAAATCTATGGAGAGGTCCTTTTAAGATTGCAGCATTTTGGGGTCAGAACGCTTTTCTTCTTAAGGAGATGAACGGGGAAGATTGTCCAGGAGGGCCAGTCAATGGTCGGCTGCTCAAGCGGTACATTTTCTGAATTTTTCTGCTGTCCTATTAGCATTGTAAATACCATTTCATTTCAATTTCGATGCAAGTGTGTGCTGTGATAATTTCTTTAGTCTGGGGCCCGAAGTGAAGGCTATAATTCTGAGGAAAGATTTCAGTTTGAGTTCAGTTTGTTGAGTCAGTTTGTTAGTCATATTATCGAGTCGTTTTCAAGTTAATTTTCAGTCAAATAAATTGAGTCAACATCTTGAATTGTTTGTCGAAATAATGACTCCATAGCCCAATGGATGAAGGCACTGTCTAGCTCTTACAGAGATCTGTTGTTCTTGGCACCTCCGAGGAGCTACCATCCCCATTGGAGCCAATGTTAGATTCAGTCTGGTTATCCCTCCGTCAGAGATCAAAACTCTTTTTTGCATTTCATGTTTAGGTGTCCCATCAGTTTCGATCAGTTGCATTTCGTTAGGAGCATGCCATAAATCTGAGGGAAAGGTTTGTGTCACTCATTCCCCTCGTGCTTGGCACTGATGGCTCAGGTCTATTCATAAAAATGAAGTCTTGAAAAGTCATTTGCAGTCCTGTTTCGGTTTCTAGGTCATAACAATTTTTTCGGTCATTAGGTCTAGGGCTAAGTCAATTGGGTCTTTGACAAAGTTTAATAAAGCCAGCAGGCCAGAGGGAGGTCCTTGATAGGTTTTTATCTCAAAGATTTTTATCATTATATGGATAGATTATGACTTCTCCTCAAAACTGAGTTTTGAAGATAAGTCGACATTTCATTTTTGTAATAAATTTTCAAAAATTTCAGTTCTTGAATTTTCCAGGCGCAGCCCTGGTCTCCTTTGCCAGATCATATCACAACTATCCCTGCAAAAAATTATTAAATAAAATCATTATTTCAACCAAATTCAAGGAGGAAACAAAAAGGTCAAAATTCTATTAATCCTGAAAAAGTGTCAATTGCAAAACATAATAAAGTGGGTTATGGAAGAGGCAAAAATCAAATTGGTGTCTATATAAAGGTTTTTCAATGAAGTTTCAAGTCATTGTACATGCCAAAGGTGGAGAAAGTCATTGTAAGTCGAGTTGTGCGTTTTGGAGAGGATTGGTCCCCATTTCATCTGCGCAACGCATATAACAGTCTGTGCGGCGCATATAACTTGCGTGGCGCACACAGGACTTCAGGCCAGTGCAAAGTATAACTAGCACGACGCATATACCTTGCGCGGCACTTACAGTTTGGAGCCCGTAAATGGTTTGAAAACTCATCAAATCGCCCCATCTTCACATCAATTTGCCAGGTAGGCTCGCCTCCATTGCTTTTGCTTTGTTTTTAATGGTGAATGTGATGGGTTCATGGATGATTGCCGTTGAGACAAGATTTTGAAAGCCTCCCTTTGCCAATATAAAAAAAGTGTTGTAGGTTTTGAAAACAATTTTGTTACCAAGGTTGTTTCCTTTCCCCATTTCCCTTTGTTCCTCATTCCCAAATCCACTCATCAAACTTCCTCATTAATCCCCTCATTAATCCTACACTACAATCCCTAAAATCCTAATCCCTCACCCCTATAAAAACTCCTTAACCCTATTTAATATCCCAAACCCTAAAACCCTAATCCCATATCTACATTTCCCCTCCCTTCCCTAATTACATTTTATTTCAAAATTCCCTAATTCCCTGATATTTTCCCCTTCCTAATATTCCCTTGTACATTTGTTTCCCCTTGGTCACAGCATTGTTTAGATCAAAAGAACAATCCATATTTAGTTGCACACAACATTTTCACATATCAGCATTCATTCGAGGCAATTTTTATATCAGCAATGATGTCATCTGGTCACTCATCTGAATACGAGGCAGAAACCCAAAGTGATTCTCCCTTGGGTGAAAATGAACCCCGGAGGCCTCGTAAAATTGACAAACATGTCAGGGAAGAACGAATCAACCTTAGAGAATTGCATGCTTGTCCTCTTGCTATGCAGTGTTTTGAGCATCAGTCATGCTATGAGTTTTGTCAAAAGGTGGCTGAGGTCCAGTTTCATTATGAGTTGGCTCATATTTTTGTCTTGCATTTGCACGGAGATCAAGCTACCTTGGCTGGGGTCACCTTTACACTTACACGAGAAGCTATTTCGCTCGCAACAGGTATACCAAATATTAGTGAATTATGGCATAAAAAACAATAGATTGATAAGCAGCATTATGAGCCATATATCAAACCCAATTGCTTGAGGCTGCTCAAAAGAGTGTTCCCGTTCAAGTACCTGAAAGATGAATATGCTCCACTCATGAGATTGATCATGAAATATTTCAGCTGTGAGGGATGATTCTCTCGTCTTTATGCTTATCACATTAGGTTACTCATTCATTTCACGAGGGTGCGGATGATGAACTGTCATGCGGAAAGAGTCAATTTTGCGGACAAAACCGACCTCCCTAGAAAACAAGGCTTTTCTAGTGACAAACAAAACAATCAAGCACTATCTTTCCCTAAATATGCATTTAAAATAAAAGCAACCAGGTGTTTAAGGCTTACCTTTAGTCCAACGTTGTTTGTAGCAACCAGGCCTCTTCGATCCAGATGAGCTCCTTCTCCTTGAAGCCTGCATTCACTAACAAGCAAACAATTACATAGCACCTGAATAACTCATATAATAAAACATATTTATCATAAAGACCAAGGAGTTTATGAAACAAATTATATATAAAAACTTGTTGAGAAAAATGAACTTAATTGTATTAATTGGAAACAAAAGAAACCTTACAACCAATGCCTTGGTGTTGTGCAGGTCCCTCCCAGGGTCCAGCAAGAGTTCTCCTCTACTTTGATCAGCTCACCCACTTCCAAATGAAGCTAAGAAAGGAATGGAATCTCTCCTCTCAAGCTCTATAAGGGAGTCCTAATTTCAGCAGCATCTACCCTTAGGAATGTTCAGCTTTCAACCTCCTTTGCCTCTGGCCCAATGCCTGTATTTATAATGCTTTGGAGGAAGTTAAATAGGTCCACCATCAATGGGATAAGCCCCTCTTTCAAAGGGACAGCTCCCCTCTTCATGGGATAAGTTCCTCTTTCATTGGGATGCATGAACCATCTGGAGGCGCTCAATACACGTAAAACCATCTTCTAGAATGCTCTAGAATCGACCGCAAGTAAGTTTTTTGAAGTAAAACTTGCGCCTTTTGACTTTTACAGGGGTACGCACCCACCCCTTTATAGACAAAGCATACAAGTACGCAGGTATTATTTACTTGAGGTGCGTGCACGCAGGTAAGAGTAAGAGAAAGTGCGGAACCAGAGTTATATTGATTTTCAAAGGCTTTCTCTCTTTTTTGGAGTTTGACATGAGGAGCAGAGGTATAAGACTTGCCAAGGAGGACAATATGGTTGTTGATGGAGCCATACTGACTGCAATAGGCATGGTGACAAATTTTAGTGTAACAGATTGCCCCCTAAAGTGCGAGGTCTGTAGTAGATTAGGGTTTCATATCATCTAGGAAGGGTGAAGCACTTTATCATTTCGAGGATTATCTTGTGGAGAGCCCAGTAGAAACCTGCAAATATTCAACACAAAATACATATATGAGATCATTTCATCGCTGAGGTAGGCATTCCCATACTCAGATCAAAAAATTAACTAACAAACTAACTACTGCTCTAACATAGGAATGATTTCGCAATACATCATAATCATAGACACGTGTAGACACAGTATGGACGCAGCCATCTGTTTATGATTAGTCTGCTGTATAATGAATACAAAACTCCTCGCAGCCTGGATGGAGGAAACTAGATCCAGGGTCTTCATTTCTACTTCCCGAAATAGTACGATTCTATCCATGCGAATAAATTAGTTGATGTCGAACATGGTAGAAATCACTTGATTACTAGTCAATGATGTAAACTGTTAACAAGTGTGAGAGAGACCACCAGTGATGTCAAATGTTCTCAAAATACCCAGTACAATCCATGAGATGTGAATGAATGTGTTGATGTTGAACATGTCACAGAATCCCTTGATCGAAGGTCATTGATGTAACCTGTCGTCAAAGGCGAGAAACCTGCCATTGAGGCATGCAGATTTCAAGGTACTGATGATTCCTAGATCATCTTTCTAGATAATGTGTTGATGTCAATAGAAAGCGACCCGTTGCAGGCAAGCCCACAACACGAAATCATAGATCAAGTTGAAGAAATGTAGCTGTAAGGACTGACTCAGGGATGGTCAAGATGGATGACAGATATTTTGCAGATGAATGGTTTATTTGCAATGACCTCTTGAACACATAACGACACAACAGATGGCTTGGTGACAATTGACCCAAAGTTAATACCCAGAAACCAGCTGAAGACTTTCAATGAGGTTTGATCAACTGTTAGGCAAAGGATTTCCCAACCCAGGTGAATGAAAAGTGTCGTGTTCAAGAGTGGTGATAAGGTTTTTCCGAGACAAAGTGTAACAAATAGGCTCATTTTCCTCTCTTTTCCCCCACCATTTCTGGCAAGTAACTCTTTATTTTTTACAAGCTTGAGGAGGATAACATTTGCTTGATTATAAGCTCATCCTTCGGATGAGTCCAACTTAGTTTAGATTCGAACCCTAAGAAGGAGTGGTCCGTTCTTGTTTGTAATTGAACAGGTCCTTTACTGTGAAATTTTAACGAGTCCAGTATAGGAGAAACTCAGCGTTTTTCAATTTTAGAGAGTCTGAAAAACTTAAGAAGACTCCAAGGTTGACCTTTTTCATAAATTTGTGTCTCCCAAGCCCGAAAAAGTATAAAATAATACTTGAGAGAACCGCTTGATCTTTACGACCAAGGAGTACTTTCATGATTAGTGTCTCTGATCTGAAAAGTAAAAAGCAATCAAGGACACGTCGTTTTATTTCCAATATCGAATTTGAAACGACAAAAATCCGGCAATCTTTTCATGTTTTTACGGTCAGAAAAGGGCTGTATGAGGACCGTCTTTTAATTCTGTTTTAACGAGTGTAAAAGAAATGCTCGGCAATCTTTTCATGTTTTAGGAGTCAGAAAAGGGCTTAAAGATGACTCTGATGTTTTTGTTTGTAAAAAATGACAATTTTCCCTGAAAATCCTTTATCCTGCACAAAAACCAACACATTACTCATACCTGTTAGAGATAGATAACAATACTTTGAAAAATACCTTTTCATGGTGAAAAATAAACAAATTTACCATTTATTTACCCAAAAAACCTATAAAAAGGGCTTTTACCAATTCATTTTTACCATTTTACTGTTGAGGAGAGAAAAAGGGCTTTTGGCAAGAAACTTCCCGTGGACATTGCGGAGAATCCGACCGTCGAAACCGAACGCCGTCTCTTCCAGGTAATTTTCAACATCCTCCTCTTTAATTTCATCCGTTTAGAATTCTTTTTAAGGCCCCAGATTTCATTTTTGGGAGGTTTTGGGGTTTCAAAGACCGCCTCTCGGCGTACGCAGGCACCACACTAGGGACCCGCGTACCCCGACATTTTCTCAGTTGGAAAAATGTCGGGGGTACGCACCTTGCCTTCAGGGACCCTGCGTACCCACGCTCTGTTCCTAAAGGCGGGGTGCGTACTCCGCGCAACAAGTTTTTAAACCCTAAATTCTCCAAAATGGACCAAATTTTTTTGATTTCATGGAATCTAATGGATGTTTCATGGCTTGTAGATTGTTCACCATGCTTGATTGGCATGAGAGAGAGCACGAAGATGTTGATTTGGCCACCATTAATCATCAACCGTCAATTGATGCTTTGAAGGCATGCGGCCTTTATAAATACTGGGCCATACCTGGCATGAGGGCCCAAGTGAGCTTTCTAGAGTGGCTGGTAGAAAGATGGAATGTTCAGGACCCGTTTTTTTTATATTGGAGGGCACCAGCTTGAGATGGAGCCCGCAGATATCTACTTTCTCACTGGTTTGCCCAAGAGAGGCGAACACTTGACTCTGTTCAGGACTAGGCCAGGTGGCCAGTCTATCGCTAGTCTCTGACTAGAGTGGTGTAACACTCAGTCTCAGGAGAAGGGGATAGAGATCAAAACTATATCCCCTCCTGAACTTATGGTGATTTCCTTTACAGTAACCAGACTTTGCGGGGCTGCCGCTTTACACATTGCCACTGGATCCCAGATGCGGATGGCAATTGATTGCTATCGAGGTACCATTTTCAACTGGTGTGATGCTGTGTTGGCCAATGTAAAAGGCCAACTGACTAGAGCCAAAAACGGACAGCTAAAGACCTTTGATTATGGGGCTTTAGTTGTGAGTTTTGGCTTAGAGAGGGTTCCGATTCTGATCACACAGCAGCTCACTATTGAGGTTGGGCTTCCTTTAGAGCCCAAATTGATCCGATGGGTTGCAGTTATGGCCCGTCATCCTGATGAGGGGACGGAGGTTGTCCGATTTACTCCGGAGTACTTTCGCTGGTTAGAAGACCAGGTCTTTTCTATACAGGATTTTCCTTATGCCGGAGTTGATTTTCGTGGAGATCCGGACATGGTTCTTCCACCGGGAGAACAATGGGATGATACAGGTAATTCATTTTTCACAAGTTTTTTAAACTATCTATTTTTTTGTTTGTTTTATATCGTCTCAAAATTGATAGTAATAATTTTGAAAATGCAGATGTAGGCCCACGATGTCCAGCCAATCTCCGGCCTTATGAGAGGAGACTACCAGTTGCAGCGGCACCGGCCCCACAGGACGAGGCCACAGAGACTTTGGCTGAGTTGGAAAGTGACCTGGAGCGTCTTACAGCAGATATACCGGAGACTACTATAGATGACATTCCAATCAAGCTTCAGCGCTATGTAGTCGAGGTCTCAGGACCTTTTAGGAGGTTCTTGTGTAGGGTGGCCCGTGCAGTGGTGTCATATAGAGATCATCACCAGTGATTGGATGGTCGTTTTGCAGACACATGTGACATTTTGGTTTTTTGTACTTATCATTTTTGCCGATCATAAGGTGTTTTTCAACCTATGATCGAAGACGATGTATATTTTGACACACTCCTATATATATATATCATTATTACCGGCTTATCTTGTTAAACATGTGTGATGAAATGTTTTTAAATTTACATGTATGATTATTGCAAATGTCTATTTAACATTCAAGAAGCGATTGCATTTGCTAATGTATTTAAAGACCTTGGAATATGCTGATATTCAATGTAATCAAATTCACGTTCCAAGAGACGCACTCTCAAAAATAACCTTAATAACACTGGATTTCTAATGGCATACACTCTATTAAGCTGTAATACAATGAGTTCAGAATCTAACCTCACTATCAAACTCCGAATCCCAAATGAAATAGATTCAGACAATAACTCAATCACTGCACTGTATTCGGCAATGTTGTTTGTTGTTTGATCGAGGCTCACCCCATGCATAGAAGCTAACTCGTCAGAGGGCGAATAGATAACCCAAGCTGCGGAAGAGATATTTCGTGTACTACGACAAGCACCATCAGCAAATCCAATTTATGTTTGGAGAGGCATCGACATCTGCAATATCAAGAGTAAAACCAAGATAAGCCAGAATAACGACGAAAACACACTCTCTAAGCTAACACACTGTCTAAACTAACAAACACACCAGCTAGAAAGAAAAACTAACCTAACTAAAAATCTCCATACCCATTCTTCTAAGCATAATACCTCTTCAAGTAAAGACCATTTCTGGGTTTACCTAAAGAGTCCCCATCAAATTCTACCAACTCATAGGCCCCTTTTGCTAGCTTTTTCTTGACAATATAGATTTCTCAAACTCCAAGTCGAACTCCTGCAGGATAACAATCCATTTAGAGTACTTGCCCCCTAGCAATTGTTTGGTCAAAATGTAGATCATAGGGTTGCAATCCGAAATGATTGTAGTTTTACGTAGTAAAATGTAGTGAAGAGAACGTTAGTATGCTTTTTACGTTACTATGGCTTAGAGAGGGTTCCGATTCTGATCCCACAGTAGCTCATTGTTGAGGTTGGGCTTCCTTGAGAGCCCAAATTGATCCGATGGGTTGCAGTTATGGCCTGTCATCCTGATGAGGGGACGGAGGTTGTCCGATTTACTCCGGAGTACTTTCGCTGGTTAGAAGACCAGGTCTTTTCTATACAGGATTTTCCTTATGCCGGAGTTGATTTTCGTGGAGATCCGGACATGGTTCTTCCACCGGGAGAACAATCGGATGATACAGGTAATTCATTTTTCACAAGTTTTTTAAACTATCTATTTTTTTGTTTGTTTTATATCGTCTCAAAATTGATAGTAATAATTTTGAAAATGCAGATGTAGGCCCACGACGTCCAGCCAATCTCCGGCCTTATGAGAGGAGACTACCAGTTGCAGCGGCACCGGCCCCACAGGACGAGGCCACAGAGACTTTGGCTGAGTTGGAAAGTGACCTGGAGCGTCTTACAGCAGATATACCGGAGACTACTATAGATGACATTCCAATCAAGCTTCAGCGCTATGTAGTCGGGGTCCCAGGACCTTTTAGGAGGTTCTTGTGTAGGGTGGCCCGTGCAGTGGTGTCATATAGAGATCATCACCAGTGATTGGATGGTCGTTTTGTAGACACATGTGACATTTTGGTTTTTTGTACTTATCATTTTTGCCGATCATAAGGTGTTTTTCAACCTATGATAGAAGACGATGTATTTTTTGACACACTCCTATATATATATCATTATTACCGGCTTATCTTGTTAAACATGTGTGATGAAATGTTTTTAAATTTACATGTATGATTATTGCAAATGTCTATTTAACATTCGAGAAGCGATTGCATCTGCTAATGTATTTAAAGACCTTGGAATATGCTGATATTCAATGTAATCAAATTCACGTTCCAAGAGATGCACTCTCAAAAATAACCTTAATAACACTGGATTTCTAATGGCATACACTCTATTAAGTTGTAATACAACGAGTTCAGAATCTAACCTCACTATCAAACTCCAAATCCCAAATGAAATAGATTCAGACAATAGCTCAATCACTGCACTGTATTCGGCAATGTTGTTTGTTGTTTGACCGAGGCTCACCCCATGCATAGAAACTAACTCGTCAGAGGGTGAATAGATAACCCAAGCTGCGGAAGAGATATTCTGTGTACTACGACAAGCACCATCAGCAAATCCAATGTATGTTTGGAGAGGCATCGACATCTGCAATATCAAGAGTAAAACCAAGATAAGCCAGAATAACGACGAAAACACACTCTCTAAGCTAACACACTGTCTAAACTAACAAACACACCAGCTAGAAAGAAAAACTAACCTAACTAAAAATCTCCATACCCATTCTTCTAAGCATAATACCTCTTCAAGTAAAGACCATTTCTGGGTTTACCTAAAGAGTCCCCGTCAAAGTCTACCAACTCATAGGCCCCTTTTTCTAGCTTTCGCTTGACAATATAGGGCCCATGCCACATAGGAACGAATTTTCCAGCACCTAATTTATCATTAGCTTGATCATACAATAACACTAGGTCTCCTTCCAAAAAATTTCGAGGGGTCACATTTCGATCATACTGAGCTTTCATACGTTTTGCATGAGTCTCGATCGCCAATGCATCATCATGTCGATTCTCATCTAATTGAGCTAAGTATAATAAACGCTTTTCCTCTTCGGAAGTAGCTGGAAGTAACTCGATGGCCATTTGCAGTGACGGGATTTCGCATTCAATGGGTAGCACAGCTTCCAAACCATAAACTAGTTGGAAAGGAGTGAACCCTGTTGATATTTTCACTGAGGTTCGGTACGCCCAAAGCGCCGAAAATAACATGTTGTGCCAATTCGATCGATGAATACCAATGATTCGTCGGATCATGATAACTAAAACTTTGTTGATGGACTCAACCAGACCATTTGCTTGTGGATAATAAGGAGTTGAGCTATCGTGATGCAAACCAGGCTGGCCTGTAAGTTCTGTCATCATAACGTTTTGAAAATGGCGTCCATGGTCAGTGATTATCGCTTGTGGGACACCAAACCTAGAAATTATATGATTGAACACAAAAATTGCAGCTGTCTTGCCGTCTGCCTCGAATGTAGGCATCGCCTCGGCCCACTTAGTAAAATAATCTACCGCAAGGATGATATACGCATGCCCCCGGCCGAGTGAGGGTTACATGTAATAAAATCGATACCCCATTTGGCAAAAGGACCAACGGCAATTATAGGGTGGAGAGGAGCAGGTGGAGCACGCATCTTTCGATCAAACACTTGACAGTTGTGGCATTTTCGGACCGCAGTAATGCAATCTTTAAACAAGGACGGCCAGAAGTAGCCAGCGCGCAATATCTTTTGGGCTGTGGCATACCCAGACATATGACTGCCACACGCTCAAGAGTGACAATCATTTAGAACCCTTTCAGCCTCCTCATGTGTTAAGCAACGTTGAAAAACCAAGTCCGCCCCACGGCGATAAAGAGTATCTACAATAATTTTGTATTTTTGGGACTGGAATTGAATTTTCCGACGTTCCGACTTTGAAATTTCGGGCCGAAAGGATTGGGTCTAGAGATAGACAATGATATCCCCATACCATGGATCTAAAGTGCTGATTAGAAACAAAGATTCGTCCGCAATGGGCTCCTCTGCCACAGTTTCCATGTCAGCACGCGGGAAGTCACACATTAACTCCGCAAAAACTAAAGATTTCTTAGACTTAGATTTCTCAAACTCCAAGTCGAACTCTTGCAGGATAACAATCCATTTAGAGTACTTGCTCCCTAGCAATTGTTTGGTCAAAATGTAAATCATAGGGTTGCAATCCGAAATGACTGTAGTTTTACGTAGTAAAATGTAGTGACGAAAACGTTGGACAGCTTGAACGGCTGCCAATGCCAATTTCTCCACATGTGAGTACTTTAGCTCAGTTGGATTTAACGTCCGACTAAGGTAATATATCACATGTTCCGTTCTGAATTCATCTTCCTGAACTAAGACCATTCCAATGGTGGAATGGGAGGCGGCGAGATACAAAAAGTAATCATGGTTGTAGTTGGGAGGATGCAGCAACGGTGCATGGGTCAACGCGTGCTTGAGTGCATCAAAAGATTTCTGAGCTATCTCATCCCAAGAAAATTGAGTATTTTGTTTTAACAACCGTGTAAAACCCTTTGTAACCTCGGCGTAGTTAGGAATGAATCGTCGTAAAAGGTTTGTTTTCCCCTGCAAACTTTGGAGTTGGCGAAGACTCGAAGGAGGAGGCAATATGATGATAGCTTCGACCTTCGAGGGATCAACGCGAATGCCGGCTTTTGAAACTACAAACCCCAGCAATCGACCCATTTCTATACAGAAGACACATTTGTGTGGGTTCAACCGAATTCGATAATGCCTACACCTCATAAAGATTGCTCGTAAATGGACGAGGTGATCAGCTCGATGTAATGAATGAGCAGGCAAATCATCGAGATACGGTTGCACAATGTGTTTGATGTCATGAAACACATGATACATCGCCCTCTGAAAATTTGCTCTGGCATTCTTGAGCCCAAAAGGTAATTTGCAATAAGCAAATGTCCCCCATGGACAAATGAAATCCGTTTTCGGTTGATCGACAGGTAGAATATTGATTTGATTGTAACCGGAAAAACCGTCCATAAAGGAAAATATTTCACTGCCGGCACAATCATCAATGATTTGATCGATGTAGTTGTCCTTTGGACAAGCTCGATTAATGTCCCTATAATCGATGCATATTCTTATTGTTCCCTGTTTTTTGTTAACCGGAACAATATTCGATACCCAATCCGTTAACGGGATCGGATAAATGAAACCTGCTTTCAACAGTTTTTCAACTTCTGCTTTAATTGCAGCAGCTTTTCTTGGGTGAATCTGACACAAACATTGCCGGATGGGTTTAGCGTCCGGGTAAGTCTTGATCTCATGAACAACAATCGCGAGATCAATTCCTAGCATTTCCCCATAGGACCAGGTGGTGGGCCCCAGTATTGTAGCAATAATGCTGCAACTCCTGAGACTCCCTTCTTTAATTTTATCAACCCGGTAGTTCGTAACAAACTTGGAAGCGACGGTGCTGTATGCACAAGTACTAGCTCTTGCCGCAGCTGTCACTTGGTCATCTGGCACAAGTCCGCTAGGAGCTTAAGCCAACTTCTATGAGCTCTTAGAATAAGATTTTTAATTGATGGATGAAAGCTAACTCAAAGGAAGTTAATCTACTTGCGGAAAGAAACCGAAAGCCAAAAAGACACGCAAACCCTAGCAAACCCTAATTCTACCAACTAGTCCTATTGACACAAAGGAGAGCATGCGAACTACTGAAAGAGATGCCATTACTTATATGGAGGTAAAATACATGTTTCTAGACTACCTCTATCTGAAGAAAACATCTTTTTGTATTTTTGTTCAAGTTGTTGGAATTATCATGCATGTGCTTCTAACTGGATTTTTACTGTGCAGGGGTAGATCAAGGGGAGAAATGCTTGGGAAAGGTTGGGAAGGTTCAGAGAGGGTCTAAGGGGTCCCTAACACCCTTCCAGAGAGTTTCACAAAGTTTGGCTGCCAAGAAACCGCGTTTATGAGCTTCTACAGGAAGTCTGCAGGGGTTCTACAAGATGTTCTGGGATTTCTACAGGATCTTCTGTAATTTTTCTACGGGATGTTTAGTAATGGAATTTTGGAGCATGGGTGAGTGAGGTAAGGTGCATAAATGGATAGGGAGGCAGGGTAGGGGCCTGAAATGACCCAAGGACTGATGGATAGAGTTGAGGAGAAGCTGTAGATGGCTGGACTTATTCCAAGAAGACTGAAGTAATGTTGCACAAAATGTAGGGTTATGAGGGCAGTATGGCAATGTGAGGCAAGAAACCAAGTTAGGAGATGGAGAAGATGGGTTTGAGGGAGCCTGGGTAGACAGAGAAGTGGTACAGGTGCTCTGCAATTTGTGTTTCCAACTGAACCAACAAAGACATGCAAGAAAACAAAGATCTAGTTATGCTACCCTAATATGATCTAGCTAACAGTAACAAGAATGGACAGCAGATTTATTTGCAAGGAAACCATGTATATTAACTATGCAATGAAGCATTCAAAGATCTAAACATGTAACCAACTTATGCAAATGAAAACCAAACACTAATGATTGCATGGCAAAGCAAAGTCAGTGTTTTTGTGGGCAGCAAAGTCATCCTAGTCACAGCTCCTGATCCCACTGAGGGAGAGGTGAAACCACAGATGTTTGTTGGCCCTTTTCTTGAAGCTTTTTCTGTTAACAACCTATCAACTAAATCTGAGCATGAAAAACTATTTTACTCATCAAAAAACAAACTAAATAACAAAACAAGATTTAGATCTAAATAGCAGATTTTATTCTAAGAATGCAGCAAAAACACATAAAGATAATCAAAGGAGGTATTGGGCGCTTGAGATGGGCCCAAACCCAAGAGCTATAGCCTCCTAAGAGAGATTTATAGCTGGTGCAAAGCTGGATTCATCTTTATTGAGCAAGAAAATAAGAGTTACATCAAAACTGTCCACAAGGAGAACTTAAAAATGAGCTGAAAGCAAAGCTAATCTATTGCCTAAAAATCGAAATACAAACTAGCTAACTTCTGCCTACAAAATGACTAACCATTGGCTACAAAATGAATAACCACTAGCTAACCCAAAATGAGGCCCTAAGCCTTCTTATTTATACAAATTGAGGACCCCAACAGTCCTCCTAAACTTTAGGGACTCGGCTGCCCAAAACTTGTAGTTAACAGCAGTCCTACTTGACTTGCTTGGCTGCCCTTGTGTTAATTGATTTGGTGGCCCTTGAACTCCGAGCTGATGGTGGAGAATTCGAGGTAAGGGCCCATAAATGAAGGGGACACCTTCCTAAAAATCCTCTCCTTTGTTCTCCCACGAATTTGGCTGCCAAGTGCTCATTAAAACCTTCAATTTTGTCTCCAAATTGACCAAAAAGGCTACACAAAGCACCCATTAGACTTGTTGGCATAATGACTAACCCAATTCACTCTATTAGCATAAATATAATCAAAAAAATGCAATAAACTAATGAGAATGGTGGATTAAGTCGAATTAGGAGGTTGAATGAGCCCAAATAATTATACATTTTTGGGGCTCATCACCAGGCAAACACGTCGCGCAATTCTTGAAATAGGGCCTTGTATGTCTGAATTTCGTCATCTGTACACGAGGCACCTATATGAATGTTCTCAAAAATTTTAGGCTTAACCGAAATGTCAATGGGAATAGTTCGAGAGATATTTCCCAAATTCAGCTCTGAATCAGGATGTTTCATGGGATTCTGAGCTTCCTTGACATATTCAGCTGTAAAGATTGATGAGAAATCATTTTCAAAACGATCATCCTCAGGTAAAAACGAAGATCTGTGATGGAGATCTTCCCATGGTAAATCATCTACACATAGGATTTCACGAAGTTGCTCGTCAGATGAAACAACTTCGGGAAACGCTATTAACTCCGAGGTTGATGTGAAAAGTGATTCCTCACAGACCACATTCATTAAGTTTTTTTCGGTTGAACGCGGGCCGGTAAAAGACTGCACGGCTTCATAGGCAATTTGATATGGACTCAAAGGCATAGCATCACCAAGTGAATCTATCTCAGATTCAGAAGGAACGATCCAAGGATCGTCATAAACAATGGTGTCTGATGTAATCATATGAATGGATGCAAACGAAGACAATGTGTTGATTAGAGGAAAAGGAAAAGTTCCCAGTAAACTGGCATCTTTAACTAATCCTACTCCAACATCCTTATATGGGATAGTCGTTTTACCGACATGCTGAATACTCTCTGAAGAGGCTGGGTCGGATGAAAAGTAAGCCAACTGGTCTATTGTCACGATCTTTCCATTATATGGAAACTTTATTACTCGGAAGACCGATGAAACGACCGCTGTCATAGCGTAAGACCAACTTCGACCCAAGAGAAGGTTGTAGTCTAGAGGGGCATCAACCACCTCCACATCTAGACTAACGGTTTTTCCTTCAACCCCTATAGGCAAATCCTGTAGAATGCCAAAAGGATAAAACCCACGGCCATCAAAGGCCTTAAGAATTGTCGGGGATTGATTTAGTGAAGGAGAACCAAGCAATCTCCAACACTGTATCGACATAATACACGTTGAAACTCCCTCATCAATTACAGTCCAATGAATAGGCCTGTTTTTTACTATCACTGGGATCTGGAAAGGCATTTGATGAGGCAAACACGGTGTACTATTTTCTAGATCAAAGATTATTAGGTTTGGGTCCTGAACATCAACAGCTCCTATATCCGACAAAAGTAATTTACGCTGTGCTGGGCATGATTGCAACACTTCCAAAGCCGACATTGCTGAGGGTGAAACAGCTAAGTCCTCAACAATGTTATAATTCTGGGCTGCTCTCACATGTGGATTGAAAGCAGACTTTCGAAGTATACCCTTGGCGGGCGGTTTGATTACTAAGTCCGGGTTAGGTTTCTCGATCTGTAGTGGATCGGAACCAGGAGCTGAGGTTGATGGATTAGAATGAGAAGATTCTGCTTCTTTGCCATCAACAGGACTTTTACTACCATAATCTTGCGATCGAGTCGCAATCCTTACATGGGACATCATCAATATGGGTTCTTCATTGGCATTCGAGGAAGAACCTATCATCTTGCTATCTTGATTTGGAAATGGATCCCTCAAAACAACAGGAGTTTGGGAACCTTTGACAATCTTCTCAACCTCTGCTCGATGAGGGCAGTCTCTTGTAAAGTGTTCCTCTTCACAAATAAGACAAGGATATCGAGGTTTGCGTTTTTCGTCATTGGTTTCTAATTTTTCAGTTTTCTCCTTTGGAGTTTTGTCTGCTTTATTCTTCTTCTTTCTTTCTTCTTTCCACCGGATTTTGATTTAGCTGTAGATGACTCTACAACGTGAACATCGGCGGAAACCTCTGCAAAAGAATCTCCTATCGGGGAATCAGGTAAGGTTATGATAGGAGAAGAATTCTTGGAGGATTTCTTCTTGCTTTTAGTGTTCACCGTACCAATCATGCCATCATCAGCATGAGACCCTGACGGAGCAGCAGCTATTTGATTTGACTTGGGAAGATCGGGGATCTTTTCGTGTAATGTACCTGACTAAGTATAAACTAAGTCAAGGTACTGTGCTTGAGCAATCACTTGCTCCTCAGTAACTACTCCGGCCTTAGCTACGTCTTCAATAATCTTCGGTAACAATGATTTAACAAACCATTCAGCTAAGATCTGGTCCGGGATAAAAACTTTCACTAACTGCCTTCGACATCTCCATTCATGAATATTATCGGAAATATAAGTGGACGTCGATTGCTTTAATGAAGTTAGTAACTCCGTGCCATTATCATATCTGACCGACAACTGAAAATGAGTTAAAAACGAGGTAGCTAACTGGCTAAAATTATAAAAAGAGGCCCATGGTAACTCAATATACCAC
The DNA here is from genome assembly GCA_031772625.1 of Pinus tabuliformis. Lineage (NCBI taxonomy): Eukaryota > Viridiplantae > Streptophyta > Pinopsida > Pinales > Pinaceae > Pinus > Pinus tabuliformis. The sequence continues at coordinate 1,733,891,095 of CM062820.1, read as the reverse complement.
TTGGGCGCAAGACCAATGAGAGTGCGCTGGAAAAGACGTAAGCGGATCGAATCATCCGAGATGGAATTGGAGGCACACCAGAGGTGGTAAGTCATCACATGATTCGACGGGTCCTCTCCAAATTTACCTTCGAACTTGGGAATGTCACTGGGCAACTTATTCGGCATTGGCGGCCAAAACGGAAGATAATTAATTGGATCGTTCGTTAGGTGCGACAAATCAGGCAAGTCCAAAGTTGCAATAAACGGTAACTGCCGATTAGGATCCCTAAAACTCTAGGTCACGAGACCAGCCCCAGGAGGAGGATATCCGGGATAACTTGGAATTGGAATCGCTTTCGGGATATTGTATCCTCCCCGAAAACCAGGATTAACTGGACCGTATTGGGGTTGTTGATAAGTGTACCCAGGATACGGTTGATACTGATAAACTGGCTGCTGGACAGCAAGACCGAATTGGTACTGTCCCTGGTACAGTTGATAAGTGAATTGTGGTTGACTTGTGACAACCGTACTTAAACTAGGTTGTCCTACAGGCATCTGAACCGTAGTTTGAATCGTGGATCCAGACGAGGGTAAAGATGTCTGAGGAGTAGATACAGAGACAGTAGAAACCGGAGCTGTCGATACTCCAGAAGTAAGTGGGGTAGATTGAACAGATGTTGCGGTAGTTGTAGCAGTCGTTTGAGATGGAGTACTAGGTGCAATAGGCCCAGACTGAGAAACTACCGAAGGTACAGGAGTTTGAATATTAGACTGGACTGGTTGCTGGGGTGAACCAGAAACTACGGGTTGTCCAGTTTGAGATGACAACTGTACATTTGGCTGCAACACCTGTTGAATTTGCAATGGATCCCACACTATGTTCATTCTGGGGTACTGACCCATAACAGGTTGGGAATATTGAGATCCATAACCAGGTTGAGGGTAAGATTGATAATTGAAAGGTACATTTCCCGTTCCTTGAACATAAGATTGACCTTGGGGTGGTTGGAAACCTTGGTTCAAGTACTGACCTTGGGGTAGATACCCTTGAGGTATGTACTGATACTGGGGTTGACCTTGAGGTATAAATTGATACTGGGGTTGACCTTGGGGTACATATTGAGGCTGGGGTTGACCTTGAGGAATGTAGTATACCATGGGTACATACTGTCCTTGAGGTTGCCCCCCAAACACAATTTGTGTACCTTGAGGTTGCCCCCCAGGCATTAATTGAGGCTGCCCTCCAGGCGGTAACTGGCCACCTTGAGGTTGAGAATTGGGAATAGAACCTGACATCATAAGAATGTTTTCTACGCTCAACAGTTTATTACCATTGTTTCCAGTGAATATCCTTTGTTCAATGGGTTGAGGAGATGCTCCCGAAAAAGTACCAGAAAGTGACTGATACCCAGAGGGAACAGAAGGACCGCCGTACAAAAAAGATTCAGGCGATTGAGTAAACATGGACGACTGACCTGACATATTTATGGGAGTATAAATACCGCTAGGTGGATAAGGAGCACGAGGTGGTGAAAAACTTAACCCTGAGTTGTCCAAATAATTAGTTAGAGAAAGATACCAAGTAGTACTTCTAGGTGGACTGTAAAAAATTGATTCACGCTCCCTTAGATCAATAACAGGTTGATTTTCAGGGATAGGGATGCCTATTTCTTCTTCTGGAGCAAGTTCTTCAATAGCTATCAAACCAGAAGGAAGATTTTCGGTGATGACTCTTTCTACCCTAGGTGAATTAGGAGCACTAGAAGTTGGAGAGATAAACCCCGATGTTGGAGTAACAGGTTCAGATATCTCAGGTTCTTTGCCTATATCACTAGTAGATGAAAAACTACCAGCAAGTTCGGAAACCGAAATAGCTTTGGGATTATAACCTGTTTCTAGAGTTTGGTAATCAAGATGAACAACCAACGAAGACTCTCCTTCTTCAGGTGACCCTACGTTACTACCACTAGGAGTTACGAGGACTTTCAAACCTTCGTAATGACCCGGGACTTCTTCAAGAGGTTGGCCCCGAAGTCTACGGGACTTTCTCAACAAATCGGCCACGGTTACAACCTCAGGAGACTGGCCCCGAAGTCTATGGGACTGTCTCGGTAATTCAGCCACAGTTAAAACTTTTAACTACTGCACATGCAAACAAAGTAAAATCTCAAAGCAAACCGCCTAAAGTCTCTAAAGAACCAAACAAATTCGAATCACACGCCTAAAGAATATAGGGCGTCAAACCACACACAAATAGTAACCTTCCGGACCGAAAACACTAGTTGGTGATGAAATCCAACATCGCAGAATTCAGTACAGAAGTGGCGGGTGGAACAGTTACCCCAGCAACCTGCTTAATGAATAGACTGGACCAAGTTCCTCCACTTTAACCATCTCGAGTGAAGTGAATCCCCCAGAAAATCCAAGTGAGTCTAGCCGACATCTGCTCCAGGTACAGTGGGATCTTCCCTCCACCGTCACCTTAGGAAGAATCCTAAAGATAATAGTCACTAAGGTCACCAACAGCAACAAATATACCTGGGGGAACAGTCTACGATCCGATACACACGCAAGGGCAGAGTAACAAGCTCAATCCCCTTGCCGGCTCCTTGACAATAATCCAAGGTTTACCGACAAGTGACCCCAGGCTCCTCGACAATGGTTAATCCGAGGTTTACCATTTGTAGTATGTGCATATCTGGCGTCGTTCCCAATGAAGGAGGATTGATTCTCTCACTGGTTCGGACACGATCTCGTGCTTCTCCTTTAAGAGGAGCTTTCCCAGAGCATAAATGTAACAGTTGGATTTATCCTACCGCAAGATAAGCTACTTGTTTGTTTTTACTGTCTTGGAGAGTTAATTACTCTCCTACTCCAAGACACTAGCCTGTTCTATGTTGGTGTATCAGAGCCCTAGTAAATAAAATGTTACTAAGTTAATTTTACTTTAAGCGTTAATTTTTTATGGCTTTTCTTTAGGACAAAAGGTAGTGGAGATGAAACTTATAATGTGTGGGCTCGACTCAAATCCACTAAAAAGATGCACCTAGGATGAAAAAACAATCTTTCCTTTTCAGTGAATTCCCTAGCTAAGAGAGTTGGAGAATGCAAAATTTATAAAGACAACTTTCGTAACAATGAAAATCAAAGAAAAAAACTCTTTATCTTTTCCAAAGCACACAACACAAGACCACTAATTATTTCACGAAAACTTCCTTTCTCTTTTCAAAGACTTCAAACGCTACTAAAACAAACTTTCTTCAAAAGAGATTTTGTATTTTTCCTATTTTAACAAAGCATGTAAAACTACTTAACAAAAATCAATTTTAAGATCTATGAAAATCTAAGAGAAATTTACCTAAAAGCAAATCTAAGAGAAATTTACCTAAAAGCAAATCTAATGAGGTAAAAGCCTACAAAATATAATTCCAGGTTGTTTTACTCAGTTACAATTCAACCAAGGACTAATTCATGCAGAATCATAAATCAGTCAAAAACAAAAATAAAAAACTCTTGTTCTTTTTCTTAAGAATGAAATTCACAGCTTAACAAACAAGCCTTCTCGAAATTCCGCAAAGAGACAACACAATGGTAGGTTTCTCACAAAGGTGGATTTTACGAATGGTCTGACTCCTAAGAAGACTGAAAAGACCAGGGATATCCAAGGTTTCTACAACTTCTAAATCCAGAGTCACTACAAGACCAATACAAAAATCAAACCTAGGGCTAGAATTTCTATGAACTTCACTAAAACCCTTGATGCTAATGAAACAATCTTAGATGAGAACTTCTGACAGGTAACCAGTGGATCTGGGCAGCAATAAGTAAACTATAAACAAAATCTAATAGGGAAAAAGGAAAAAATCGAAATTTTCTAAAGTTTTGACAGGGTACGCAGGCAGCCTGTTTGCACAGGTGCGGCCACGCTCTGTGTACAAAGAAGAAGTGCATACAGCTACGCACTGTGCTTAACGCAGAGGGTGCGTACTACTCTCAAAAACAAGAAAAATAAAAAACTAACTCAATCCTAAGATATTCCACCCAAATTCATAGTCAAGCAGTCAAAAACTAGAAAGAAATCGACTTTTCTCAAATCAAAGTATCAATCAAAAGAGAAACCAATCAAATCCATGGATTCCCCAGTATGGTCGCCATTTTGTCATGCGGAAAGAGTCAATTTTGCGGACAAAATCGACCTCCCTAGAAAACAAGGCTTTTCTAGTGACAAACAAACCAATCAAGCACTATCTTTCCCTAAATATGCATTTAAAATAAAAGCAAATAGGTGTTTAAGGCTTACCTTTAGTCCAACGTTGTTTGTAGCAGCCAAGCCTCTTCGATCCAGATGAGCTCCTTCTCCTTGAAGCCTGCATTCACTAACAAGAAAACGATTACATAGCACCTGAATAAATCATATAATAAAACATATTCATCATAAAGACCAAGGAGTTTATCAAACAAATTATATATAACAACTTGTTGAGAAAAATGAACTTAATTGTATTAATTGGAAACAAAAGAAACCTTACAACCAGTGCCTTGGTGTTGTGTAGGTCCCTCCCAGGGTCCAGCAAGAGTTCTCCTCTACTTTGATCAGCTCATCCACTTCCAAATGAAGCTAAGAAAGGAATGGAATCTCTCCTCTCAAGCTCTATAAGGGAGACCTAATTTCAGCAGCATCTACCCTTAGGAATGTTCAGCTTTCAACCTCCTTTTCCTCTGGCCCAATGCCTGTATTTATAATGCTTTGGAGGAAGTTAAACAAGGTCCACCATCAATGGGATAAGCCCCTCTTTCAAAGGGACAACTCCCCTCTTCATGGGATAAGTTCCTCTTTCATTGGGATGCATGAACCATCTGGAGGCGCTCAATACACGTCAAACATCTTCTAGAATGCTCTAGAATCGACCGCAAGTAAGTTTTTTGAAGTAAAACTTGCGACTTTTGACTTTTACAGGGGTACGCACCCACCCCTTTATAGACAGAGCGTACAAGTACACAGGTAGTATGTACTTGAGGTGCGTACACGCAGGTAAGAGTAAGAGAAAGTGTGGAACCGGAGTTATATTGATTTTCAAAGGCTTTCTCTCCTTTTTGGAGTTTGACATGAGGAGCAGAGGTATAAGACTTGCCAAGGAGGACAGTATGGTTGTTGATGGAGCCATACTGACTGCAATAGTCATGGTGATAAATTTTAGTGTAACATGAACATTCCGTTCTTCATCTGCCAGAATATAGAGAGAATGACTACCTTTATACATCATAGAACCCCTCAGCAGCAAATCAACAATGTCTATAATTTTGCGCTTATAAAGATTTTGGTGGTTCATCAGCTTCGTTTGCAGGGCATCACTTGGGATGACTTTATCTCACGTGATTTCTTCAGAGCTTCACGAAGAGTATCAGAGGTGAAACACGAGGGTCAAACTTCTCAGCAGCACGAACGTCATGAGACCAGGCCTATTTTCATTACATATCAGAGAGGCTATCTGAAAGGCACCAGACCTTTGTTTGTAGCAGCAAAGCGAGTGTTATCTCCACCTGGCATGGAAGGGGCCTCGCTTCCGACATCAGCACCACAGGCACAGGTACAGGACAAGGGCAAGAAGCCCATGCATGAGAAAGGGCCTTCAGGTGAGCCATCAGGTTTTGTTCTCATTCCCGATGTTGAGACAACTATGGATTTAGAGAAGTCTAGATATAGAAGGATTATCGAGGAAAAAGAAACAGACATTCAAGACTTCGAAATCCAGTTGGAGATGGTAAAATGGAACTTCAAGTATCTAGAACAGAGAAATAAGCAGCTTGAAAACCAGCATGCAATCATGGAGCTACAGAACATTCGTGAGAATCGCCAAGCTGCCCGACATAGGAGGATTCAGTTCACTTCTTTAGAGCGACAGGTCAATGAGTATCGAGAGTCTAATCTCGAGAGGGTCAACATTTACTTGGAGAAGCGGCTGAAAAAGGCCAATAGAGATAATGCATTATTGAGACACATGTCTGTTCACTACAGGGCACGGAACCAAGTTTGCAAGGCTCGGATAAGAAATCTAAAGGCAAAATTAAAGAAGGAAATCAACAAGCAAAAGAAGCAAAGGGAGCTCGATCGTCTTCAGTTTTTGGCCGAGGCCTCTTTAGCTCATCATCACACTTGATAAGGAAACTCCAGCCCAAATTTCAAGAGATTTGGGGCATTTTTGGTCGTTTTGGAATTTTTGCACTTAAAAAACAGGCTTTTTCCCTATATGCGCCGCGCACCTTGTGCGACACATAGGATTGGGAGCTCCAAATTACAAATGGCTTGTAGTTTTGGATTTTTCATGAAAAATCATGAATTTTGGTACTTGGACAAGAAATTTGGGCAAGTTTTGGGTCCCCAAAAGGTCAAAAAACATGCAAAAAATGACCTCACTACCCCTATTTTGACACACAGGAAGCAGTCTTGGGAGAATGCACGTTTGGAGGGGAAAATGGACACCAATTTTGAAAATTCCACTTGGGTTGGATAGTAAACAGGCAGGGCTCTCCAACAAGCCAACCTGAGCTCAATTTGGACTCCTGTAAGTACCTCAAAATCAGCAGCAAAGTAGCATGGCGCATATAGAAATCAGCGTGGCGCATATAGATTTTTTGCCCTATTTTTCATCTTTCAGCTCAGAAACTCGGCTAGTTTGACCAGTTTTGATTTGTGATGTAATTTTTGACTTTTCTTGATGTAATTGATTGAAACATGATGTAATTTTGACACTTAGTTACTTGTTCTAGAAGATTCATTCACCAAAGAGTGAAAATTTAATGAATGAATCAGTTTCCTACCTTATAGAGGCAAGTTGTTTTGACTGCCTAGATTGTAGTGCTTTGTTTAGAATTGGTTGAAATAGCCCCTAGAATGATGAGCTCGACCCCTAGAGGCAAGGGAAGAGGTTGGCTTGCCTATATGATGTAATTTCTAAGTCATTTTCAGAGTTGGACTCTTGGGAAAAGCTTGATACTCTATTGTACATTCACTTCTGCATTTTTGGCAAAGGAAAGACCAGGGTTTTGCAGCACTGTTTGGGATCCTTGTGGCTTTATGTGTTGATGGTGTGCTTCTTTCAGTATTTTTAAGTTTTTATGTGTATCATTTTCCTTCTCTCATCTTCTGCAATTGAACAAATGAAGTGTTAAGGTAGAATCCATAGTTTGTTATGCTTTGACTTTAAATTTGTTTGATTTTTCATGTTTTCATCTGTTTAAGGAGAATCCTTGAAAGCTTCTTGCTCTCCTTAGCTTCTCACCAGTCAGATCTAGCCATTCATTCTCTTTAAAAGCATCAAGACAATTGCCTACCTTGCCCCAAGTAGACCTCTGCAAAAACTGTGTCTCATCCCCGCACCCAAAATTGCCTTTTCCTTTGATTCAACAAAAACCTCAAAAATCAACCTCAAACTCTTTGTACTTCATACCTAGCCTAAGATAAATTGAAAATTTAGTCATCTCGAGCCTCATTGATCACCTTTTGCCGAGATTGACTCGGAGAGAGCCCTCTCCTGTCCTCGTAGGGCTAGCTACGGGGTTGAGCGTGGTTTGATGTGGACCTAGAACCTTGTCTTTTCAGCTTGAGACAAATCTAGGCTCTAACAGTATGCAGTCACCTTAATCCTCTTAAAGTTGAGGCCATAGTTAATTTACCACCTCCGTCTTCGTTGCACCAACTGTAGAGTCTGTAGGGAAAAGCAAATTTCCTTCGTCGTTTTGTACCAAATTATGTTGAGCTGGCTTTAGGGTTCACCCGGTTGCTCAAGCAAGGAACACCCTTTGTTTGGGATGAAATTGCCCAAAAGTATTTTGATGACCTTTGGGCTATTCTCATAAATGCTCCTTTGTTGCATCCCCTGAATTATCATTGAGATTACTTCCCTTATCTCGCTGCAACCTCTAGCACAATTGCCATAGTGTTGGTACAAGAGGATGGCGAAGGCAATGAACATATCATTTACTACCTCAGTCGCAATATCCTCGACACTAAGACGCATTATACTCATGTTGAGAAGTTGGCTTTGGCTGCCATCTAGGCTATTCAACGCTTTCGACACTATGTTCTCCTATGCACTAACACTGTGATTTCTAAATGCAATGCCATGACCTACATCCTGACTCATGAGTTGTTGGTGGGCAATTATTGTAAATGGATTGTTATCCTGCAAGATTTCAATTTGGTATTCATGACTACCAAATCTAAGTAATCACTGGTTTTTGTTGAATTGATTTTCTCCCTTCCTTCTGCATCTCTTCCTGCTGGCATGATTGAGCCGCTTCCAGACGAGACTCTTTTTCTAATTAGCACCCTCAACCCATGGTACGATGATATCATCGTGTATATCCATATGTCCACCTTCTGGTCTGCGTTGAAAAAGGATGATCGTCGATGCATTCGATGTCACTCCCAACCCTACCATATTATTTAAGATACTTTATACTGTGTTGATGTTGATTCAGTTCTTCGCCGATGTCTTACTCTTGAGGAGGCTGAGAGAGTTTTAAATGATTGCTATTCCAGGGCATGTGGTGGTGATATGTCTGGATATGCTACTTGTTATAGATCCATTTTGGTACATCACTCCCATCATTTAGATCAATACTTTTAGGGCTCATCAAACCCTAATTTAATTGCTACATGCCCTAGACAAGTCATCACTTTGAATTCCTCCTTCCCTAAGAGTTTCCTAGCCTGAAACCCTCCATAATTGCCTCCTTGAGGGGCGCAGCGTTGGTCAGGGGTAAGTGCGCTTCAATATAGGTAGGCCCATGTGAGGGTGCTTTCCAAAACACTTAGGCCCACTTTGACCTGTGCTGGGCAAGATTGAGAGAAATCATCATAGGGTTATGGGAATATTCTCATCTTCTAGATCCATCTAGAAGATTTCCACACTTATCATATCCTATGAGCTCGAAATTGGATAGGGAATGAGTTAGGTAACCTCCTATCATCTCAGCCCTTCCTCCATGAAAACTAACTCTAAGTTTTGAAGACCATTCAATACCCTCATTTATAACTAAAGCTCCTCCATTTTTCTATTAATTAGCACTCATCTAAGTGATCAGGGGCTAGACTTTGAGAATTTGTAAGGAGATACTGTTGGTGTGGGGATTGAGATTGAAAGCAAGTATTGTTATGTTGCTGGAGTGTTGTGCTTTCGATGTGATGTTGGTTGGAAGCCAAGCTAGAAGAGTGACAATGGATTGGACTTCATGGTTGTAATTCTTCCTTCTACATAATAATGTTGTTTACACCTTTTCACATATTCTTTTCCTTTTGTATGATGATTATATGTGTAAATTCTTTCGATCCCATTTGCTTATTGTAGATAGATCTCTTGCTTTGATTGGTTTTTGTCCTCTGTTTGTGATTGCAGGTACTTGTCGAGCAGGTTAAGTTCGAGAAGGAGCGATGAGAGCCAAACAAAGGAGACAAATGGAAAGAAAAAGATAACAAGTAGGTTACCTTTCTTATATATCTTCTATAGAAAAAGGTTAAGTGCTTCAAATCTATTGTTCTAGGTGTAACTACCCATCTAGGGAAATTGTGTTTGTCCCTAGATGCAAAATTCCACATAACAAATTGGAGACTCCGCTGGGGAATGATCATTGTTCCGGGCAATTTACCTTCATCCTAGTACACCCTAGTAGACTTTACTTGCTTCCATTGATCTTGTTTCATCCTTTTTGGAGAGTTCTTTGGTAAAAATTGTGCTTGGAAGCCCCTAGGATGGCCTCTCTGGCACCAACGCAGGTTTGGTCTAGAGACAGAGCATTGTAGAGCACTCTTGGATTGAGGATAGTGCTCTGAAGTGCACTATCTCCCATTCAAGGCTACGTTGATCCTTCTTAGGATAAAAATCCCCCCTTTGACTTGATTTTTCCCAAATTTCCTTCTATTTCTGCTTGCTGAAAGATCAATGATGCTTGTGTCTCTGAAATCAATTTGTGCTTCCTTTGCTAGCCCTACTTTGGCCTTGATTGTTGTTGAAATATGGAAACAAGAATATTCCAATTTAAATTGTCCTTGAATTAAATTGTGAATTAAAATCGAATTTAGTCATAACAACTACTTGGAAATAATTAATTAATTTGTTTCAAATTAATTAGTTGGAGAAATTCAAGTTAGAAGTCTTTCGGAAGTCATGCAAGAGTTATCCCTTAAACTAAGGACACAAGATTGAGTTATATTTGAGTTGTAATTAGTTAACTCAGTTTACTGAGTTAAGTCCAGTTAAATTATTTCCAAACTATTTGAGGAACTAATAGAGAGTTAACAGTCAGTTGATGCATGCATGCACTCAACTAGTGCTACTCCAGTTAACTGAATATTCCCTCATCAAAAACTCATGCATGTCTATTCTAAGAAAGACCCAGTTGAGATTAAAGTCAAGGACAGTGTACTATTAGTTGCATGTGTTTTCTGATAAATAAAACTCACGCATGCAGTCAAAGAATCAGTCCTTGAGGATTGTGCAGTTCTGAAAGTGTGTGAGAGAGTGTTCCACTTGGTTGAAGGAGAATCATCCCAGAGGAATAGCACAAGGAAATAGGAGCTTGGAGGGTAGAGAGGAAGGCTAGAGACAAGCCAATATTGGTTGTGAACATCTGTGAGGATTGTAATGAGAGCTGGCTAGCTGTGAGAGCTAGGGCTTTGTATAATTCATATGTGTTTCCACCTTGTATGATAATACAGATAGTGGGGTTTTTAGCTGAGGCTTTCCCCAAAGTATTCTTATGTGTATTTTGCATTGATTCTTCTTCTTCTTCTAGTTATATTGTTCACCTTGATATGTAAGCTTCCACAAATTGATAGTAGAATTAGGTTATAGTATTATGATTTGATTTATATTGCATTATCAGGTTAACCTACATCAGATTTTCTACATGGTATCAGAGCTGGATTTGTAGATATTTTCTACATGGTATCAGAGTTGGATTTGTAGAAATTTTCTACATGGTATCAAAATGGTATTTGTAGAAATTATCTACATGGTATCAAAGCGATATTTGTAGATAATTTTCTACATGGTATCGGAGCTGTGAACAGTATACTAAGAAGAGAATTTGAAGTTTGAAGTTCGGGGTTGTAGGTGCAAATCAAATTCATATCATACTTCAAGGTTGGCCAATGGCATTCTATGGATTGAGACTCGAGTATGCCTTGGAAGTTAGCTCAAATTACATAGCATGGAAATATAGAATGGAGGCTGTATTAGAAGACAATGGCTTGAAGGAATTTATTGATCAAGAAATCCCAAATCCAGCTTCAACTAATGCACAAGAGTTGGCTGGGTCGAAGAAGCGTGTGGGGAAGGTGAGACGGATCATCCTTGAGAGAGTTCGAGACCATATTGTCTCAAGTCTACATGGGAAGGATACTCCATTTTCAATGTGGAAGACATTGAAGGACCTCTACCAGAACAGTAGCAACCAGAGGAAATTGGCGCTCAAGGATAAGCTTCGAAGAATCAAGATGGAGAAGGGTGATACTATTTCCACATATATGAACAAGCTCACCACCTATAGAGATGAGCTTGGTAGTGTGGGAATAAATACTACCGATGATGATATGGTGAGCTTCGCTCTCCTTGGCCTTCCAAAGAGTTGGAATAGCTACCAAAACTTTGCGAATGGAAGGGAGAAACTGCCAGATTGGGAATGAATATGGTCAAATATTATGCAAGAGGAGATTCGCAGGAACACACAAGATAATTCTTCATCCAAGGATGATGATGAATAAAATCTAGCCTTAGTAAGTAAGGCAAGGAAAGGGAAGGGGAAGGCTTCCCATTCCAAATCGAATTATTCTCATGGAGGGAGGAAGGGTGACAAGCCTAAAGTGAGATGCTTTAATTGTCATGAGATGGGACATTATGCGACTAATTTCCCATTGAAGAATTCCAAGAAGGGATCCTCAGAAGGATTAGAAGGTGAGGCATTAGCCTCTCAATTCAAAATGGACTTTACCCTCATCGCATGCATGGTGTCATCAATGATGGGTTGTGTCTGGTATCTTGAAAGTGAAGCCTCATTCCACATGACCTGTGATAAACGTTTATTTAGTACCTTGGAGGATAAATACCTCAAGATGCGCATAGAGATGGGTGACAATGGAAGGTATAGCATTTCAAGAGTGGGCACGGTTGCTTTTCGGAGGGAGCATGGAGCTCCTCTCACCTTGATAGATGTGATGTATGTGCCTAGACTGAAGAAGAACTTGGTATCGGTGATGATGTTGGAGGAAAAAGGATATGATGTTGTCTTCAGTAAAGGAAAGGCGTTCCTAAGACACATAGCCATGGGTCAGACCAAGAGGATAGGGATTCGGGTGAAGAGCCTCTATAAACTAGAGGTAGATGATTGTGCAGCATTGAGTACGAAAGTAGAATTGGTGCAAAGCCAAGACATTGGTGAGTTGTGGCACAGGCGGTTGGGCCATTTGTATCATGGGGCTTTGAAGATAATGCAACAGATATCTACAGGACTTCCCAAAGGTAAACTTGAGCAATTTGACACATGAAAAGGTTGTATCTTGGGAAAGTACACCAAGTCTTCCTTTCATGATCGAGACAGTCGAGTAGAGGCTATCTTAGAGCGATTCATATTGATGTTTATGTACCATTCTCGACGGCATCCATAATGAAGAAAAGGTATTATGTGATTTCATTAATGACTATTCTCGTAAATGCTAGATTTATTTCATGCAGAAGAAGGACCAAAATTTCACAAAGTTTTGCGAGTTCAAAGATTTGGTCGAGAAAGAGTCAGGTAAGAAGATCAAGGCCTTGAGAAGCGACAACGGTGGAGAATATGTCTCTCAAGAGTTTAAGGACTTCTGTGCAGCGAAAGGAATTAAATGAGAGTTGATGCCACCTCATAACCCACAACAGAATAGGGTGGCCGAGAGGAAGAACAAAATTATTGTAGGGACAGCACGGGCAATGTTGCATGACCAAGGCCTAGAACTTCACTTGTGAGCTGAGGCATGAAGCACAATGGTCTATTTGTAGAATAGAAGCCCGCATCGCATACTTGGGATGAAGACACCAGAGGAAGCTTTCTCCAGTAAGAGACCAGATGTGGGTCACTTTAGGATATTTGGCTCATCGGTATATTGCTTTGGGACAAAGAATGCACGGAAGAAGCTTGAGCCGACAACAGAGTTAGAGATAATTTTGGGGTACACTGATACACCTCACAACTATCGAGTGCACTTTCCTACCAGTCGGAGGATAGTATTTCGCAGATATCTCAAGTTTGATGAGCAGAAGGCCATGTGAGTTTCCCTTGAGAGGGAGCTCCAACTACAGGCTGTGGAGGAACTGTTGGTTCCTAAGAAGGAGGAGCCTCAGACTGATGCAAAGCAGCCACATGCAGAGGTTCCAGGAGTGGAGACATCCACTCAAGTAGAGTCTTCCAAAGATGGATGGAAGCGCACAAGAGAAGCTGACAGATTGTTCCAGGATGTGGGAGAGAATGTGGGAGAACCATCTTCTCAGTGCAGACATAGGAGGTCACCTGAGAGGTACACTAGATACATGGCCCTTGCTGGGGAATGTGTTGAGACTGACCATCTTCCTTTGAGGAAGCAGTGCAGCAGACTATTTGGGTTGATGATATGGTAGAGGAGTATGACTCGATAGTTCGTAACAGTGTTTGGGACGTGGTTCCAAGACCGGAGAAAAAGTCAGTTGTGAGTTCCCATTGGCTTTACAAGGTAAAGCAAGATTTCGATGGTAGTGTGGAGAAGCATAAGGCAATATTTGTTGCCCGTGGATTTTCACAGATCATGTTGCTGCAGTATATTTCGACGAAGGAGCAAGATGCTGACATTTTGACAAAGGCATTGTCAAAGTGTAAATTGGAGTTCCATAGAGACATGATTGGGGTGGCAAATAACCCCTTTCTTGTTGAGAGGGAGTGTTGAAATATGGAAACAAGAATATTCCAATTTAATTTGTCCTTGAATTAAATTGTGAATTAAAATCAAATTTAGTCTTAACATCTACTTGGAAATAATTAATTAATTTATTTCAAATTAATTAGTTGGAGAAATTCAAGTTAGAAGTCTTTCTAAAGTCATGCAAGAGTTATCCCTTAAATTAAGGAGATAAGATTGAGTTATATATGAGTTGTAATTAGTTAACTCAATTTACTAAGTTAAGTCTAATTAAATTAGTTCCAAACTGTTTAAGGAACTAATAGAGAGTTAACAATTAGTTGATGCATGCATGCACTCAACTAGTGCTAATCCAGTTAACTGAAGATTCCCTCATTAGAAGCTCATACATATCTATTATGAGAAAGACCTAGTTGAGATTAAAGTCAATGACAATGTAGTATTAATTTCATGTGTTTTCTTATAAAGAAAACTCATGCATGCAGTCAGGGAATCATTCCTTGAGGATTGCGCAGTTCTTACAGTGTGTGAGAGAGTGTTCCACTTGGTTGCAGGAGAATCATCCCAGAGGAACAACGCAAGGAAATAGGATCTTGGAGGGTAGAGAAGAAGGCTGGAGAGAAGCCAAGATTTCCTGTGAGCATCTGTTAGGATTGTACTGAGAGTTGGCTAGTTGTGAGAGCTAAGGATTTGTATAATTCCTATGTATTTCCACCTTGTATGATAAAACAAATAGTGGGGTTTTTAGTTCAGTCTTTCCCCAAAATATTCTCATGTGTATTGTGCATTGATTCTTCTTCTTCTGGTTATATTGTTCATCTCAATCTTTAAGCTTCCACAAATTGATAGTAGAAGTAGGTTATAGTATTCTGCTTTGATTTATATTGCATTACTGGGTTAACCTACATCATATTTTCTACAATTGTTTAGTGTTTCTTAAATTATTTCTTTATCAATATCAATTCATTATCAAAGTTATTTTATAGTTGATTAATCTTTGCTAAAAAGAAAGAGTCGTAAAACTCTTCATTTTTTTCAAAAAGAACTGTCGTAAAGTCTTCATTCTTGGAAAAAGATTGAGATTATATGTGCATTAGTTTACTTTTGTTCATTTCAACATTAAGGGAATTGAAAAGAAAAACTTGCATTTTGCATTGAAAGATTTTTTGTGTGCTCATAGGAATAGCTTAGGGAAATTGCATTAGATGTGTTCTTTGTTCTTTGATTAAAAGAATCTGATTGCTCTATGCCTACTAGCTAAGGTTTTCATTGTTAAAACTGAATGGAAAGAATGCTTATCATATTAGTTGCATTCTATGAATTTCAAATACATCACATGGTGAACCTTGAAAAGAAAATTCTTTATCAAGATCAAATTAAAATTAACATCAATTAACCTAATGGAGCATTGTCACCTAATGCAAAACATTTAGAGGTTCTAGGCTAGAGACGTGTTCTGGTGTCATAAAACATAGCAACTGTCGCTAACTTGTATGCATACATTCCGAGTGTGATACCTCATTCCATGTATGTGAGTATATCATATCTCGTCCACATACCTTCGGGTATATATGGAGGTGTTATAGTACATAAAGTATAAAGGAATGCTCTCACTATGCGGTTTCACATTAGACAGCGCTAATATAGATTGGGCCTCCATGTGCTTTCAGGTATATACGGGAGGACAACACTAGGTTTCTATCCATCCTTTGGTAATCGAGTCAGCCACATTGTGATACATCGAACACAACATTTTGGGAGATTGTCTGCCCATACTTCTCGGTTTGCCGGGAGGTATTTTGCAGTTCACAGTTGCTTGGTAAACCTTTTTGCCTAGCTTACCCCTTTTTGTTTATTTCTTTTTTGTAATAAAACAAATCATCAACCGTGGAGGACAATCAACCCTTATCCCGTCATTTGTAGAGAGCAGAGAGTAAACTGCCTTTACCGCCCGAAGCTACACTTATCCAGTCGAAGCGGTCTCGTTTGACTAGATCCAGTACTTCACAAACTTCTGGTTCTTCATCTGAATTACCAGAAACACCTATACTGGTAAGTACTGTGGCCCTAGTTACTCTTATGGTTACTGGTACATCTATTACTGAAGTGTAATCTCCACAACTACTTGAGGAAACTAGAACTGAATCTAGTGAAACGGTAACCTAAGTTGGTCAACAGCAAGTTGATTCTCAATCCAAAGTTGTTCAACAAAAAATTACTTATGAACCTAAATCTGTTCAACCAGAAGTTGATCTTGAACCTATTACTGTTCAATCAAAAGTTACTTATGAACCAGAAGTTGTTCACGGAGCCCAACCTGAACCTGTTCTTTCACCATAACATTTGGATCTTGAGGTTGAACAATCAGAAGTTGTTACCATACCAAAAGAAGATCGACCCATACATCCTCAGACATTCGTAACTGTCGAGACTTCCTCTTTACCTCAGAAGAAAATACCAGAAATCTATTACGGACTTGACGGTGAAATTATTCCACTTGGTTTCACTTTGATGGAAGAGGAACCTAAGGTAGAATCTCCCAGAACTCCATTCCATTTTGGAAGTGGACTTTATTTGTATCCTCATACTCCTCATTTTACTTCTCCTTTTGATCTTCATTACTTTCAGACTCCTGTTGATTCATTAGGAAACTTATTTGGACATTTGACTATGGCAGAGTCAACATCCTAGACTGTACCATCTATTATAGCTACGACAGAATCTTCTGCCGCAACCTCTTCGATGTTTACTACGACACTTGAGTCACACTTGTATGGTGTTCCGTCCGTCCCATCGGGTTACCAATCTTTATCTGGAACCCACTCAGGTGTTGCTTCTAACCCTTGGTCTTCACCAATGTCTTCTACAGGAATTTTATCTGGTTCCTCATTAACTGATACCAAATAGCTATACCCATCAAGTCAATATCAAGTTGGTTCATTTGGTTACCCTCCTATGTATCCGCTTTACACTGCACTACCCCCATATAGAGAACAATATGCACATTCTCCTTATCCTGCATTTTCTGAGGGGCAACCATATGTCAGTATGTTGTCATCTTTAGGTCAACCTAGAATGACTGTCTGTCAGTGGTAGCCAACAATGCTCGTTCAACCTAGGTTTGTGTATCCATCACAACCTATGCAATCTGTCTCATCCATACCTACAACGCCTATTGTTACAACTTTACCACAGTCACAAGCTCAGATTGTTGTATCTCAACCTGTGCAAGCTGGTCCTTCAACCTCAGACCCCCAAGTTTCAGGTATACAGATTCAGCCTTCTCAGGCAGTTTTACAACAACCATTTGTGTGTAGAGTCCAACAACTTCACACTAGTTTAGCTTTTACTAGACTGAATCAGACTTACACTGGTTTAGTGTATTCACAACCTGGTTAAGCTTACATTGGTGGGAAACAACCGTTAAATCAACAACCGTTGTATCAACAACAACAAAAGTTTCTTCAATAGCCTTGGTAGCCCCAATATCAACAACAACAATTCTAGCAAAACCAACCTCAACCTGGAATTGGTCAACAAGCCTATGCTAGGTTTAGTCAACAACAAGTTTACCCAGGCCCTAGTCAACAAGCCTATGCTGGGTTTGGACAACAACAAATGTATCCTGGTGCACAACAACAACCTTACACCAGATTTTCTCAACAAACTTACCCTTATCAAGGTTACTTGCAGCAGATTCCTTATGCTAGTATGCAAAGGCTTATTGCCCAGGCAATCCCATCTTACCCTGGATATGCTCAACCTAGCCTCAATAGATAGTTGCCTTTCATTGCAACACTTGAGTTACGAGATCCAAATCGGCTCACCAATGACCCAATTCTCTATGCACCTTGGTGGCTGGTGATTCCTCATAAGTTACCTTCTGATATTCCAATATTTAATGGAAACCTTGGAGAAGACCCGTCCAGCCATGTCATGACTTTTCATTTATGGTGTTCATCAAACTCCTTGAATGATGATTCTGTTAGAATACATCTTTTCCAAAGAACGCTTACTAGCTTGGCTGTGAAGTGGTACATTTACCACGCGCTTCTTTTGATAATTTTACAACCTTAGCTACCACGTTTTTAACCCACTTCCAGTTACCCATACGATATGAAACTGGAACGGAACTATTAACCAACTTTAAACAGACTATTGCTACTCATATCTCTGATCATATTCATGTGTGGCGTCATCGTCGTCGAATGGCTAAAACTTATGTTCCTTATTAGCTCTTAGCTATGTGGTTTATAAAATCCTTGCTTCCATCTATCAATGAGGATGTGGTGAAAGGTGGAGTTGTCACTGAAGAGAAAGTAATTGCTCGTGCCCAATATTTGGACTTGATTTATACAGAGTCTGGCACGCTCTATGACAAGATCCCAAATGCACCCCGACCAGATTTCACTGCTCCTCTACCACCATCGAGTAAGGACTCTCATGCCTGTGTCCGTGTGATTGGTTCTTGAAGCACACAAACAGTAGGTAGACCATCTGGTCAAACACTTGTCATTTCCAATCAACTTCAAATGCATCTAAAAACACTTTTGCTTGTGAAATCAATGTTGTGTCATTTGACAAAGGCAAGAATGAAAAGAAACCAGGAAGCAAGAAGAAGGGGAAGAACACTAAGAAACAAAATAATTCCCCTCAAGATAAATCATCTGCTTCCTCTCCTTCAGCTAGGAAACCTAGTTACCCATGTTTAATCTGTAACAATGAGCATTTTACACGAGACTGTCCTCACTGCTCCGAAGTCTCAAAGCTTATAAAGACTTCTAATACATCCGCAGTGTTGACTGATCCTTTTCCAAACCCAGAGACACATATGGTTGTTACAGACCATGCTTCCACTTCCCAAGTGCTTATGCTATCCACCTTTAAGATGAAAAATGATATTTTTGTGTCAACATGAAGTAAAGATTATGGAAATCAACCATCGTCGTCAAATAACTAGGTTGATCAACCTAATCCTTTGACTTCGACTTCGTTTGATCCTATTCCACAACCTATTACACCAGAGTTAACAATGAAACCACCTAAGGGAGTTGTACATAAATCAACATTTAACCCTCGAGCTCGAGCTGCATAGAACTATAACATAGTATAAGATTTGGATCAGCCACCTTCTGCTATTTCAACGCTTGAGGTGCTTCAGAATTGCCCATCCCAAAAGTAGGATTTGTTGTCAGCATTGGTGGAATCAATCCAATTGATTCCAATCTTGTGGTTTTCAACCATGCTGGTTATACACCATAGTTACCAGCACAATTAGCATTCCTGATTCAAGTAAATGCCTGGAATAAACTTATTCACCAAACCATTATTGATGAGGGGGCATCTAATTGTATTATGTCTATGAATTGCTAGAAAACACTTGGCTCACCACCTTTGTGACATTCACCAACAACGTTAGAAGCTTTTGACAGTCACACATATACGCCTTATGGAAAATTGAGTAATCTGCAAGTCGAAATAGGAGGAAAAACAATAACTGTTGAAGTTGAGGTTGTTGACAGACCCCTTGACTACAAAATTTTTCTAGGAAGACCATGGGTTTATGCTATGACTACTGTGGTTTGAACATAATTTTGTATGATTGCATTCCCTGATAAGGGTGGAATCACAGTTATCGACCAACTTGCCTTCTTCGCCTCTAGTTTGTAGGCTACTGGAAATATTCCGCTAGTTCACAGACCACCGCTATCTCTTAAAAACATTGGTGTAGGTCTCTTCAAGGATTCTTACCTAATGAGTACTCTTTCACTACCGCCACCATCAAACTTGGCAGAAGTGGCAAAAGTTGAGACTTGCAACATGATATCTTCCACTTCATCTGACTTAAAGAAGATTACCAATAATTCTGAAGGTGATAGTAGTAATGAAATTATGCCGCTAAGCCCTATTGATCTTGCATAGCAATCAATCTTTCTGGCTTGTGCGGTGAACCCAAATCCATTTTCATCAATTGTATGGGTAGATCATTCATTAGAATATGGTACCTCCTTCGATCCTTTTTCACGTATATTCTCTACTGATGGAAGGAGAACCATGGGAATATTATCACCATCATTCCCATCTTCCAGATCACATAGAACATTATTCAAATGAACTTAATCATGCTTCAGTTGTCGATTTCCTTTCGAATTCTATTTTCATAGATACAATAGATTCTGAGCAAAACTTGTCAAATATCGAAGAAACCATTTCTATCAATATTTTGACCAAACCTAATGTTGTAGAAAACATTCATGGTGGAAAATCCTGTTCTCCATCAGAACTTGATATTTACCGTGCTCTCTTTCGTGAATTTCGAGATATGTTTCCATGGTCATATGAGGAGATGCTAGGAATTGACTCTAGTATAGATGAACATGAAATCAAAATGTATCCTAATGTCAAACCAGTGCGACAATGCCTTCTTCCTGTTCATCCAAATAAGGCTACTGCTATTAAAATAGAAGTTGAAAAACTCTTTCATGCTAGTTTCATATACCTTGTTCCTCTTACTGATTAGGCTTCCAATATTGTTCCTGTCATGAAGAAACAAGGGAAAATATGAGTGTGCATCGATTATAGGGATGTTAATCAAGCTTGTCCAAAAGACAATTATCCCACTCCCTTTATCGACCAGATTATTGATGAATGTGCCGGATGTGAAATATTCTCATTTATGGATGGTTTTTCTGACTATAATCAAATCAATATCTGCCTAGAGGACCAATCTAAAACTACTTTTATTTGTCCATGGGGCACATTCGCTTACAGGAAACTCCCTTTTGGTTTGAAGAACACAAGGAAAACTTTTCAGAGGGCAATGAATTATGCCTTCCATGACATCAAACATATTTTTCAACAATACCTTGATGATTTACCTACTCATTCACGAAAGCGGACTGATCACCTACAACATTTGAGAGCTATATTTTTATGGTGCCGACACTACAAAATACGAATCAATCCACACAAATGTGTGTTTTGTGTTGGTTCTGGTCATTTGCTTGGATTCGTAGTGTCTAAGGAAGGAATTCGACTCAATCCATTTAAGGTTCAAGCAATACTTGACTTGCCTCCACCTTCCAATATACTACAGTTACAGAGACTCTAAGGGAAGGCTAAATTTCTGAGGAGGTTCATTCCCAATTATGTTGAAATGGCTAAAGGCTTTACTCGTCTTTTGATAAAGGGGATACCCTTTGATTGGGATCAGGTTGTGCAAGCTTCCTTTGATGCTATTAAAGATACCTTGATTAGTGCCTCATTAATGTATTCCCTGAATTATCAAAACGACTACTTCCTGTATCTCGTCACTGCAGATACAACCATTGGAATGGTTTTAGTCCAAGAAGAATATGGGATTGAACACCCAATATATTATTTGAGTCACAATCTCAATCATACAAAAGTTAAGTAATATTATGTCGAAAAGTTAGCTTTGGCTGCTGTTCAAGCTGTATAGAGATTTCGCCACTATATCCTGCTCTGAAATACCACTCTCATTTCAGATTGCAACCCTATGACATATATTTTGTCACATCAATTGCTGGGAGGAAAATACTCAAAATGGATCATCATTTTTCTGAATTTGATTTGGAGTTCATCAAATCCAAATCAAAGAAATCTCTAGTTTTTGCTGAGCTTCTTTGTGACCTTCCCTCAAATACCATCAATCACTGCGGGGAAAGTATTCTAAATGGATTTTCATCCTACAAGAGTTTGATTTGGTATTGATGACTACCAAATCTAAGTAAGCACTAGTTTTTTCTGAATTGATTTGTTCCCTTTTGTAGGTTTTAACCTCATACAGAAATTACCTGCATAAAAATTCTAAAACACAGAAAAGAAACAATGCGAGAGAATAACACATAAAACACATATACACAGAGATTTTCTACTCGATCCCAAAACTAGGTCTACCATCTTGATTTTTCATTATTGTTCCTTTCAACGTTACAATACATATGTATACATAACGAAGCATCCAATACCATGGACCAAAAACCATCGCGTCGAAAACCATGTGTGAAAAACATGCACAAAACCATAGGTAGGTCCGCTCAACCTAATATAGGGTCCAAAACCAAAATTTTCCTGGGCGCTGCCCCAGACCCCATAGAGTGGGGTTACCTGCACCCCTCAAACCCCCTGTGACTCGCCCCGCTACGCAATCGAGGCAACGAAGGGGGGGCTCCACTCCCCTTCTAACCCCATGGTTAAGTACATGGGATAGACGTGGAAAGAATATAACACAACCCAATATTCTCCCACTTTTTGTTTTCTTTCCACAGGGAGCCACAAGAGACCTTAGTCATTTATCTAGTCATGCAAAGTCCATTGTTTCTCTACACCAAGAGAACTTTTCAAAGCTCACAGATTTTTTCAATGCATCTGTAATATTCTTCAAAGTGTCCACCTTTACTAGCAACACCTTTTTATCTTCTATCATATCCCTCATAAAGTGATACTGAACATCAATGTGCTTTGTCTTTGTATGATATGCAAGGTCCTTTGCCAAGAATATTGCACTTTGGCTATCATATTCTATCCTTATAGCTCCCTGTACTAACCCCATACTTGAACACATTCTCTGCAACCAAACTACTTCCTTTATTGCATGAGTGGCTGCCATGTATTCTGCCTATATAGTTGATAGTGCCACTACAGATTGTTTCTTACTCATCCAAATAACTACACCTTCAAATAGGTTAAACACATACCCACTTGTAGATCTTCTCTGATCTAGATCTCCAGCCCAGTATGCATCAACAAAGCCATGAATATCCAACACTCTATCCAATCCTAGTCGTCCTTGGTAGCACAAACCATAATCACTAATGCCACGCAAATACCTGAAAACTCGCTTCACTGCTGTCCAGTGCTCCTTCCCTGGTTTTGACATAAACCTGCTCAATACTCCCACTACATGTGCAATGTCTGGTCTAGTACAGACCATCATATACAACAGGCTACCAACTGCACTTTCATATGGAACACGGGACATGTCCTCTTCCTCTTCTTGTGTCTTGAGACATTGTTCAGCAGATAACTTTACATCTACAGGTAGGAACCTTCACCGATTTACTATCTTGCATATTAAACCTCTGCAATATTGTCTCAACATACTTCCTCTGGTTTAACCAAAGCTTCCTCTTTGTCCTATATCTTTTAATTTCCATGCCCAAAATATAGTTTGCAGCACCAACATCTTTCATGTCGAATTTCGAGGACAAATGGTCTTCAAATCCTGGATAATTTCTTTGTCATTTCTAACCAACAACATATCATCCACATACAAGACTAGATAAATAACATGGTCACCAATTAATTTAAAATAGACAGAATGATCTGCTTTGCTTCTAGTGAAGCCAAGTTCCCGTATAAATGCATCAAATTTCTGATACCACATCCTTGGTGATTGTTTTAACCCATACAGAGACTTCTTTAACTTGCATACCAGTTCTTTCTTACCCTTCATCACAAAGCCTTCAGGTTGCTTCATGTAGATCTCCTTTTCCAAATCCCCGTGAAGAAATGTTGTCTTCACATCCATCTGTTCTACCTCCAAATCAGAAGCAACAACAACATATAAAAGTAATCTAATAGAAGCTACCTTGGAAACAGGAGAAAAAATATCACCAAAATCAATTCCCGATACCTGGGAATAACCTTTTGCTACCAACCAAGCTTTGTATTTCTCCACCTTTCCTTCTGCATTTGTCTTCTTCTTGAACACCAATTTGCTACCAATGGGTTTCCTTCCAGCTAGAAACTCCACCAGATCCCAAGCCTCATTTTTGTGCAAAGATTCCATTTCATCAACCATGGCATCTTTCCAGAGTTTTCCATCCCCTGAATCTACTGCTTCCTTCACAGTTCTGGGATCATCATCAGTAATAGATAAAGCAAAATTTGAATAGAAAGCAGATGGACTATACCTTTCTAGCTGCCTTCTTTCTCAAACTAACCTTCTCACACCTGGAGTTTGTGGATCTTCATCTTCTGATTCCTCCTCTTTTGTAGAGTTTGATTCTTCCTCCTTTAGCTCAAACTCTATATTCTCATGTTCCTTTGGTTGGACATCATGTTTAATAACATCTTTCACCTCTCTGAACACCACATCTCGGTTGTACACAACCTTCCTTGTTACTAGGTTCCAAAGCTTATAACCCTTTATACCATCCTTATACCCAATAAATATGTACTTTTTAGATTTACTATCCAACTTGTTTCTTTTCTCCTTTGGAACATGTACATATGCATCACATCCAAATACCCTTAGATGTGAAAGAGAAGGTTACTTACCAGTCCATACCTCTTGTGGAGTCTTATCCTCCAACGCTGATGAAGGTGATCTATTGACTAGCTAACATGCTCTCTCTGCCACCTCTGCCAAGAATTCCTATCCTAACCCGACACCACTGAGCATGCTTCTTTCCCTTTCCATCAATATCTTGTTCATTCTTTCTGTAACTCCATTTTGCTAAGGTGTACATGGAGTAGTCTTCTGCCATGCTATACCACACTTCTTACAGAATTCTTCAAATTCCTTACTGCAAAACTCTCCACCATTATCTGTCCTCAACACCTTTATCTTCTTCTTTGTCTAGTTTTCCACCAGAGCCTTAAATTATTTAAACATGTCAAATAATTTAGATTTCTTCTTAAGGAAATATATCCATGTATTCCTTGAGAAGTCAAATATAAATGATACATAATACACAAACTTACCCAGTAATGGAACGTTCACAGGTCCAAACACATCACTATGCACAAACTCTAATATTTGTTTCACCCTCTTACCACCAGAGGGGAACACACCTGATTCTGCTTCCATATACACAATTTTCACAGAAATCAAAATCCAGAGAGCTATTACTCATACATTTACCATGAAGTATTCGAAGGCCCTTCTCTCCAATATGTCCAAGCCTTTGATGCCACAGCATGGTCTTCTCTCCAGAGACCACTAAATTTTTTGTCCACTTTCAGGAACCACAGAACTGTTGCACCCATCAACAATAGTGTTACCTTGTAACTTGTACATAGTTCCAATCCGAACTCCCTGCATCAATACCAGTGTTTCCTAAACCATCTTGCAGGTATCCTTCTCAAACACTGTTTTTACACCTGCATCATCCAGCTAGCTTACAGAAATTGGATTTCTAGCCAATGCAGGAATATGTAGAACACCCGAAAGTGTTCTAACCCTTCCACCTTGCAACTTCAACTTCACTTTTCCGTGACCAACGATTCTAGCCTTTCTATCATCCCTTAAGAAGACATCACCACCATCGTATTTCTCATACTCGCAGAACCACTCTCTATGGGGAGTGAAGTGAAAGCATGCACCTGAGTCAATCAACCATGCCTCATGATCTACATGTGTACTTGAAGAAGCCAAGTACACATCCCCACCTTCATTTGAGGTGGTTTTCGCCTTTGCAAAAGGAGCAACATCAGATCCCTTTCTTTTGTCGGGAGCTTTAGATTTATAGTCCCTTTTGTAGTGCCCTTCCTTTACGCATTTCCAGCACACCACCTTTACGGGTTTTCCTAGAGATTTAGATCTCCCTATAGATTTAGATCTCCCACTCGATGACTTATTTTTGTTTATGTTCTAGGACCGTCCTTGTACAGACAAGGCATCACCATTCTGGCTCACCATATTTTTCCGTCTCATCTCCTCCATCAGCAAGGATGAGACTATTTCGTCAAATTGCAAGGAAGTGGCATTGCTGCCTATTGTAATAACCAAACTATCCCACAAATCTGGTAGAGAACAAAACAAACTAATTCACTTATATTCATCTGAAATTTTGATATTAACAGACGATAACTGACTTACCACAATATTAAATGCATTCAAATTCTCTGTCACTGAGTCTCCATCTTTCATCCTCAAGTTATACAAATTTTTCCGTAGGAATAGTTTATTCACCAGAGACTTAGATTGATATAAAGTCCCTAACTTGTCCCACAAAACCTTCGTTGTAGCTTCCCCTAATACATTCAGCAATATTGAATCTGAGACACATAATCGTATTGTGCTCTTTGCCTTCCAATCCAACTTCTTCCATTCTTCATCGGACACTCTCGTTGGTTTAGTACCCAGATCTACCACGATCCACTAATCTTTATCCACCAATAGATCCTCCATCTTGAGTTTCCACAACTCAAAACTCTGACTATTAAATTTCTTGATCTCTATCTTTCCACTGCTCGCCATATTCATTTACCACTAGAATCGATCTCACAGATCTCCCACTGAACAGGGTCTACCACATGCTCGAGTGAAACCCCTCGGCAACAAAGGTGTCCCCTTGAAGCCAAAAAAACTCCGATACCAAGTGTAGGTTTTAACCCTATACAGAAATTACCTGCATATGAATTCTAAAACATAGAAAATAAACAATGCGAGAGCATAACACATAAAACACATATACCTAGAGATTTTCCACTGGATCCCAAAACCGGGTCTACCAGCTTGATTTTTCATTATTGTTCCTTTCAATGTTACAATACATATTTATACA
The DNA here is from genome assembly GCA_031772625.1 of Pinus tabuliformis. NCBI lineage: Eukaryota > Viridiplantae > Streptophyta > Pinopsida > Pinales > Pinaceae > Pinus > Pinus tabuliformis. Next base: position 1,733,864,651 of record CM062820.1, on the reverse strand, counting down.
TGCCGAAGCATCCAATACCATGGACCGAAAATTGTCGCGTCAAAAACCATGGACCAAAAACCATCACATCCAAAACCATGTGCGAAAAACATGCACAAAACCATAGGTAGGTCTGCCCAACCTAATATAGGGTCCAAAACCAAAATTTTTCGAGGCGCTGCCCCAGACCCCATAGAGTGGGGTTACCTGCACCCCACAAACCCCCTTTGACTCCCCCTGCTACGCAATTGGCGCAACGAAGGAGCGGCTCCACCCCCCTTCTAACCCCTCGGATAACTATGTGGGCTAGTCATGGAAAGAATATAACAAAACCCAACACCTTCCTTCTACATCTCTTCATGCTGGTGCCACTGAGCCACTCCCGGACGAGACTCTTTTTGTGATTAGTACCCTCAACCCATGGTACGGTGATATCATCGTGTATCTCCAGATATCCACCTTTTGATCTACGTTGACTAACGATGATCGCCGACGCATTTGGCGTCACCCCCACCCTACCATATTATTGGAGATACTTTATACCATCTTGATGTTGATTCAGTTCTTCACCGATGTCTTACTCTCAAGGACGCTGAGAGAGTTTTAAATGACTACCAATTACGGAGCATGTGGCGGTCATATGTCTAGATATTCTACTGCTAAAAAAATACTTTGCACTGGTTACTTCTGGCCCTCTATCTTCAAGGATTGCATCCTTGTTGTGCACAAATTCATGAGTGCCAAATTTACCAACGAAAAATGTGAGCCCCACCCACTTGCCTACACCCTGTTATTACCATTGGTCCTTTTGCCAAATGGGGCATTGACTATATGACATGTGAGCCTCATTCAGCTGGGGGACATGGCTATATCATCGTTGTTGTGGATTATTTCACCAAATGGGCCAAAGCGAAACCTACATACTCTACTGACGGTAAAATGGTGGCTCAATTTCTATTCAATCAAGTTATTTCTAGGTTTGGAGCGCCTCATGCCATTGTCACCGACCATGGCTCCCACTTCTGAAATTACATGATGGCTGAGCTAACTTCTACATTGAGTTTACGCCACGATGGATCAACCCCATATTACCCTCAGGCCAATGGCCAAGTTGCAGCTATGAACAAAGTATTGGTTACAATGCTTCAGCGTACCATTGGGATGCACAAGTCAAATTGGCATCTCATGCTATTTTTAGCTTTGTGGGCTTACGGAACCTCGACCAAGGATGCAACTGGATTTACATCATTTTAGCTAGTCTATGGTCTGGAAGTAACTTTACTGATTGAATGTGAAATTCCATCCCTTAAGCTAGATGCCAAACTTCTCCCCAAAACCTCACCTCAGGAAGAGTGTCTCTTGTATTTAGAATGACTAGACGAGACCCACCATCTTACTGCTTTGGTTATCGAAGCATAGAAAAAACGAGTCAAATCCCATTTTGATCAGTCTGTTTCTCCTCGAGCTTTTTCTGAAGGCGATTTGGTCCTTCTCTATGATAAGGCTAATGATAAGCAGGGGGCAGGCAAGTTCGAACCCATGTGACATGGGCCCTACATTGTTAAATGTGTGTTACAAAAAGGGGCTTATGAGCTTATTGACTATGAGGGTAATCCCTTAGACAAGCCTTGTAATGGGGTTTATCTCAAAAAGTAATATTCTTAGGTCATCTTGCATGGTTACTTTTGTGCAATAAGTGTGTCATTCATTTTTTGTGCAGTGTGGTTTGGTGTGTTGTTTTGCAAGCAACTTTCCTGCTTATTATGTTTTTTCCTGCTTTGCAGATGTTAGTGTCTCCTCACATTAGTTTCACTGATGATGCTTGCCGAAGTAACCAGAACCTATCACCCATAGCATGGGCCATTTATGACCCTTGTGGTGAGTTGATTAATCTTCAAGGGATTTTTCTAGGTCAAACAACTAATAACACCGCTAAGTATAGCGTAGTTATTGAATTGTTGTCAAAAGCTATTGCTCTTAGCATCCAGGATTTGGTTGTCAACCTTGATTCACAACTTGTCATTCTTCAACTCAACAGACAATATTACGTCAGAAACCCTCAGATATTGAGAATGTATCTACGTATTCGTATATTGGAGAGAAATTTTGATTACATTACATATCATCATATTCCTAGACATATGAATACATTGACAGATGCATTAGCTAATTATGTGTTGGATAGACATTTGCGAAACATGTAAAAATAAAAAAAAAATCATTTGTATCATAGTAAGTAGGAAAATATAGCATATATATATGTGTGTGTGTGTGTGTGTGTGTGTCAATAATGTTTGTCATACATCAAAGCCTCAAAAAATAATATGTGTTTTCAAAATACGTTGGTGGCTCGCAGGCCTTATACATCCGTGGCTCATAGGCCTAAAAAATATGGAATGCTAGACCTATGCACTAGATAACATGATACTCGTGATAGCATGTAACTGCTCAGACTAAGCGAGTCAGCACTTGGTGGATCTGATATGACACCCCACCCTATGCCTCTGGTACTGGCGTGGGACACACTCATTAGAGCATACTCTGGGATCCCATGGGTCAAACCCTCGAGATTCCCCACAATCTCCTCCTTGTTGTCGCTCCCCTCCTGATAGGGAGTGACATCAAACTGCTGAGTGATGCGCCTGGAAATCAGGGACATCTCGGTAGGGCATTCTGGTCCAACATCTACATTCATAAAATCGAAGTGTCATCAACACATATATTTCAAAAATAGTAAAAACATCAAAAAGCTAAAAAAAAAAATTTTTTACTTCCAACATCAAAATCCTCTCCTTTTGGGAGCGGCATATTGGGATCTCCGCAAAAATTGGTACTGTTGTAAGGCCAGTCCTCCACTACAATCAATTGTCGTTGTAACCATGAGAAGAAGGTGGGCCTATAGGAAATCTGTTGTCCCGCTGTAACCGTGGGCATTAACTTGCTCCAACGGAACATCCATGGATCTCGTGGCATCGGTGGATCCACCTTAATCAGCTGGTATTGGAAAAGTAGAACCCGCTCTAGGAAGAAGGTCACTAGCACAGACCCAAAGAAAAACTGCTTCAGGTTTCCTAACTTAGCTTTTGACAGCTGGCGCTTCTTGTTGATTTTCATATAATATCCCTAGTTAAAAATAGTGGGCATTGTGCACTCAATAGAATACAGGAACTTGGACTTGTTAGTCTCATGTGGCGCTTGGGAGCCAACCACTCTGTTGAAGGTCAACAGTAACACTCTCAACACAAGATCTCAAACAGTTGCGATCTCAATCTTGCCACTCTTGGATTTGGGAGCTTCTGGGAAATGTTTGGCAAGTAAAATGGATACACTTGCCCCAATCTGCCTCGACCCATATAGGTTTATTGGTTCCACTCTCTGGGATAGTCCTATGATGAAATAAATATCTTAAGTCTCCAACTCCAGCTCTTGGTCACCAATGATAGAATTTTCCCGATTTATGTCCCAGAGACTAATCAGGTACCATAGCAGCTCAAGTTGAGACCGCATCTCTGGTGTGAGAAATAACTTGAGGACCCCACAGTTCCTTAGAGACTCCAAGCAATTTGGATCAACTATTGCTTGAGTATCAATATCCTCATGCTCTTGTTCTTTCCAATCCACCATTTTCAACAATTTTGACAGAGAAATTTGGATTCAAGCAATCAAATTGAGAAAAAATCATGTAAATTGTTTGTTCACGGTTTCGCCACGACTATTTTAAAAATAGTGGCATCGATGGTGCAGTTGGCAGTTTTAGCCACCCCCGATCGGTGTGATTCCGTGCCCAGAAATCATGCCGACCAAGGGTGAACTTTTTTTGCCAAAATCTCCCCATGAAACCCAAGGAAAAAAACAATGAAAATAGAGCTTAAGATCTTGGCTCTTACCTGCACCTGATGGCTCGGTGAATGACCTCCTGGATCTCCTGTAATCTACTCTAGAAAAATTAGGGCACAAAAGCGTAAAAAGCTCTTCACACAAAGGTAAAATGGTAAATGGTAAAAATAATTACTTTTTCCCCTTTTTATTCATTTTTATGAAAATATTTGGGTTTTAAAAGTTTTTATGACATATTTTACCTCAACAATTCCATAATGCATTTACTTTCTTGTGCAGTGACAGGTGATGGACTGTTGATGAGGATACATGAGTCCCATTTATGCCCTTTTCTTGACTCGTAAAACTAAAATGAAAAGATCGCCGACTATTTTCCCTTTTGACTCGTTAAAGAAAATAAAATGGGGAGTTCTTCTTTCAGCCCCTTTCCGACCTTTTAAACACGAAAATATTGCCGAGCTCTTGTCATTTTGAACTCGCTAAAGGATGCAAAACGTCATTTACCTAGTATACGTTTACCCCCTTTTCAGGCTAGGATAAACTATTTACAAGAAAGGTACTCCTTGACTAAAATGGTCCAGCGGTTCTCTCTAGTATTGTTTTCTACCTTTTCGAGATCTAGAGACACAAATATACGAAAAGGGACCATGTGGAGTTTTCTTTTCTGTGTCTTTTTCAAGCTCTATAAACATGAAAAAGGTACCAAGTTACACCTTTGTTAGATTCATTAAAACATTAAACGACATCAAATTTGTCACCATGACGAATATGAGCTTCTCCTTCTTGGGGCTCATTAAACTTACTAGGTCAGATTCACCTGAAAGATGAGCATACAATGCAAGCATATGTTATCCCCTTCAAGCTTGCAATAAAAAATAATTGTGGTAGCTGTCAGAAATGGTGGGAGAAAATTTGGAAATTCTATCAGTTGTGTCGACAGCTCACTCTTGAACATGGAACTCTCTGTTTTGTGTCGGTTTGGGGTATCCTCCTTTCATCATTGACCTTCCTGGGTTGGGCCGTTCATTTTTTCCTTCCATTTAATCTCTGCAACATCATCATAACCACCGATCCCATGGATCCAAAAGTTTCCAAACCTCAGAATCGTGTCGCCGATATGTTCAAGAGTTAGTCCCTCTGCAGTTACACTTACTCTTGATTCTCTGGACCATCTAAAATCATTTTCATCCCTTTGTGTCGTGTCGATAATTTGGGATACATCATGGCCCTCCTTTGACATTGTCGCTTCCTGTCAAACTCAGCTCATTATCCTGGAAGCTGGCCGAGAGACTCCCTTCCAGTACCTTAGAGCTTGCATGCCCTAATGGAAAGTTCTTTGCACTCGATGACAAGTTCATATCATTGGCTTTCGATTTAGTGATTTCACGGGTGTTCGACATCAATTCCTTTATTCACATTACGTGAACTCTGTTTCCAGTACCTTGAGAGCCATTGTCACTATTGGTGGTTTCTCTTGTGCTTGTTAACAGTTCACATCATTGACTAGTAATTAGGAAAATTCTTAGCATGCTCAACTTCAACACTTTCATTCGCATGTTAGGATTTGTACTTTGATCGGGTCATTTGGAGCACAAGACCCTGGGCTAAGATTACACAAGTCTAGGTTGTGAGGCGATGTGACATGATCATGTTAATATACATGTTTTTTTCAAATGGATGGTTACAATGATACCATGAGTTGTTATATGTGATCCTTCTCATTATTGGATGGTTGTGACCATACCTTGGTTTCGTTATGATCCTTTCTGCTAGATGGTTGCGCCCATACCTTGGATCCATTTACATGATAATTCTTTGGATGGATGCATCCATACCACAATTCATGTATTATTACCCAAGGTTTCGAGTGATGTATATGTATCTATGCTTGCTTGCAGGTTCTCCAACAACGGACTCCAGTTCCCCGCACGCACTTGTAAAGCATTTCACTCCTCACTCTAGTTCGGCCTTCATGCTTTAGGGGGCATCTGTTACACAAAATTTTGTCACTATCCTTGTACTCCCCATCTACGATCCTGGAGGACCTCTACAGTGTACCCAACATGCTTTCCTATCATGAAGAAACTCCCATTGTGTCCCTCTTCATGAGCAGAACAATTCCATTTTGCATCATTTCCAAAAAAAATCTATTTACCCCAGTTTACAAGACCGACGTTATTGACCCGTGTCCTCCTCATGCCAATATGAAAGGGTTACAACTATCCCTAGCATCGACCAAATCAACTAAGCCCTTTATTAGTCCCGTCAATTCCCTTTTGGAAAGTTTTTTAAATAGGGAGTCGAAGCTTCCAGCTCTACAAGCTTTGTAACGGAAGTTTGCTAAATGGTTATGCTAGATGGAGTTGAGGAGGTCAATTTGGGCTCCTTTCTTCTATTAGGATGGAACTAATCCAAGAGATAAGGCCTTCTTCCATTAGAAGAGGAACCATCTTCCATCCATCCAAGCTATAAAAACCTCTCTTTTTCCTAAGCAAAAGCCAGTTTTTAGTTTGGAGTTAGAATAATCAGCAAGACATCTATAGTCTGAATTTTTTCTAGTGTATGTTCGAGGGAGAATAGTGTGCTTGGGTGTGATTTGATACTAGAGGGAAAGAGGCCTTAACATATCTATTGTTGGGATTGTCCATGAAGTGCTAGTAGAAGTGTGGGAACCCGGATACATCAGAGGAGACCAACAATGTCAAGGCACCGGTTGTAATCTCTTTTTGATTTTTATAAATGCAACTATTGATTGATTTCCTGCATGAAGTGTCATTTTAAATCTTTATGGATTAATGTTCCTTGACCCATTAAGTAGG